>NQII01000046.1:1062596-1268233 GCA_002778355.1 Clitarchus hookeri
ACCCTCCTTCCCATCATCCCACTCTCTCTCTCTCTCTCTCTCACGGCGTGTTGTATGTTTGTGTGTGCGGTAATGCATGTTTTAAATATTTAAATAAAATTATTTATAATGAAATACTGCTGTTTATGGTTATGTAAAGACCTAGGGCGTATATTGAAAATAATGAGGCAAGCAGTCTGCAATAACGTTACCCGCGTGACTGACCTCTTGCCTCGCGCACAAGCTCCCATTACGCGCAGGCCGGCGCTGTGGGAGGGCTGACCACCCTCGATTCTCCTCTTCCCCATCCTGAGGTAAAGTTGCGCCGCCCGGCTCCTGGCTGGCGTCACAGACTCTCCTCCCCCCTGCTGGAGAAGCCGACGAGTTTAGGGGATGTAAAAGAATATTCTGGGAACTAGGACCCTCGGCGCAACAGAGCATTTAGGGAAATTTTTTGGGCGATGGCCTACGACCCTATAATTATAGCAGCAGCCGGGAGTCTTGGTATAAGCCTTTTGCTGAGTGCAGTAACCGGGCGAAGTCGAGTGAGGTGAAATACATCGGTGAAGAGGACGGACGACGACGGGAGATTGCGAGACGACGGCGGACGAGGTGTTTGTGGTATAAATGGACGGGAGGACGTGAAATCCGACGAGTGAAGGCTACTGTGCATGAGGACGCTCGGAGAACTCTAGAACATTGCAAAATGGTGGGACCTGGACTAAACTTAGGTGGGACAGAATGAACATGCTATACGGATTTAATTGTAAATATTGAAACTGTCAAATATGGACATACAATTTAATAGGTTTGATACACTTTCTATTATGACTGATTGTAATTATTTGATTACATAAATTTCTTTGAGCTAACTGCCAATTGGACTTACTGAACTTATTAATTGTAAATAATAAGATATATCAATTTATTGTGAGATATTGATATGAGAGTATTTTCTTTGTAATTATTTTTAATAAATTAGGAAATTATAGTTAATTAACTCTTTTATTTAATTAAGACCTCCATCTCTTAACGAACCTGGTCTGGCCCACTGACTTTTGAGAAATGGTAACAATAATTTATTAGCACTTATTGCAAACTGAAGTAGTGACCAACCTTTGTTTATTAACCCAGAGGAACGACGCTCATTCTGGCTGTAAAGTGATACGACAGGAACGTTGCAAGCGAGTACACAACTTTGGGCGTAGAAGCGATATCGCTTGGCATGCGCCGGCCGGCATTTTCGTAGCGCTTTATCGATTTCTGCGTTACACAAACACAAATACACCCCCACTAGGTGTTCATCACTTCTCTTAGGTGTCTTTTCCTCAGTACTTTCTGCAACTCAGGATAGATCATTTAGCTCCTGTAAGAGTTGTGGGATCACGCACCAACCTCTTTTGTATCCACCTCTTTAGCAGTTGTACTAGGATAAACTTAAATTACCAGTTGGAAAATAACCAGTTCATAGAGCTAACAATACTTGAATACAAATTCACTGTATATTTTCGCGACCAAATGCCACAGTATGCATAAAGAGTAAATCGCATGTTATAACAATACAGGAACAAAGCTCATTGCAGTTCAAACATTTCGCATATAAGTCATTTCGAGATCCGAACCTCACGATATTTCTTGCTAAGTAGAAGAAATAGTCTAGCAGTTTCTAATAGGACATAAAGACATTTGTTTACATGCAAATCACCAACATTTTGGTGACATTGGTTAATTTTTATATTTTGGCTGTAATTACTTAAACTATCGTGCCGAAGACCAAACTCACGCATATATCTGTGTTCAAAGCAGAGGCATCTACTGGATGGCATGAAATACGCATGCTTATGATTATCCGCAGGACACTGAGAGAAAACTNGGGGGGGGGGGGTTGAAGACTACAGAGCAGGCCGAATGCAAATGAACTCTACAGGTGGGAAGGAATACCTCCTACCAGGACCACTGGTAGCTGACGCAGACCGTAATGGTGCAGTAAGGCGACAAGTCATGTCGTTCTACGTATCTGCTAATTTCCATATTCGCAGGAGTCCTCACTCACGCAGTCTGCTGAAGGAGTTAAGGGAATTCCACGTCTCACCAGTCTCCGTGTGCCGAGTGATTAAGGAAGCTTGTCGACTCATGCCACGGTAGATAATGCCAACCATTGCCAAGGCGAACCACCGCCAAGCCCCAACCTGACATTGGCAAGGCTAGAAATCATTCGCGCATTATCCGGCACATTCAGCTGCTCTCACACCTACAATAGTTTCTGCCGTACCACCACACATAACGTAACACCTTCAGTTACCACCACTACTGGTTACGTATTTCAGTAAAAAATATTTGAATCCTCCCTGCAAGTATTTTAACTGAAGGAGAATTAAAGAGGGGCCACAATAGTTTGTTGTATGTAAGATGTTCACGGTAAAGTGAGCACGTTTGAAATCAGCATTTGAAGAACTCACTGCCCGTTACTGCACGCAGGCCCTGCTGCCATACACACTTGCACACGTGCTCCCAGTGCATATTGGCAGATATTTAAGTAAAATAGTTCCAAGTCTTGACGAATTGCGAGTGTAGAGTAATGTTTAAATGTATGGCAAATCATGTTGGTGTTTTGTTTTCTTTAGATAGATGAGGGTAGGAATTGACACATTAGTAACACATTGAGATTCGTAACAATTTTACGTTTTAACAAGACTGACACATCAATGAAGTGGTCACGCCCATGACAATGTAACATTTTCATACGGTGTAAAGATATAATACTAGAAGAAAAGAAGATCTTAATTAGGGCTTTCAGAAATGTTAATTTTACTATGAACGGCATATAGTATGATTTTCATCTGTAACCAATTGTCGTTGAACACGTTCAGGAATCTCGCCAAATGCTGTATTTTATAATTTTTCTATTTTGGAAAATTTCTATCATGCAAATTTTCTTGCATAATCCCAACAGAGTGTTAAAGGCTTGGCGGCGACCACAGTTTGAGAACCCTAGGCTTAAAACAGAATAAACACGTCAATTTTCCGACTTAACCACAGTGTGGCTTTCTGAATGGACTTCTTCGACAAAACCGCGCAACCACGAGGAAAAAAATACGTAGTTTCTTAGAAGGCAGTGTGCAGCGAGCGAGTGACAACTGCACAAGCATACGAATGAGTATGTCACCACAGAAATGACAAATATGCAGAAGTTGGCACGCCCACGTCCATGATGAGGAAATGGCTTCTCTCTCAAGATTCCGACCTGCTAACAACATTTATCATTTACGAAACTGATTTCGCGAAGAAGAGGCAATTACTTCATTTACGCAGTAAATATGGTAATCCATGAATACGTAAACAAACCACCACTGTAAGCGTGAGGCCACAGAATTATAACTAAAACTGTTTCGTCAGCGTATTGATCAACTTAAATTGGGCATATTTTTGCAGTATTCACGAAATAAGGAAATGGAGAAGAACTGAGCCTCTGTCTTCATGCCTCACATTTCCCAAAATTATAAATTACACAAGCCAACAAAAAAATTATTTTGTGAAAAAGTTTTAAATAAATGCAGCTGAATCTTATATATTTTTTTGGCGCTGAAACCGAATCTGGCATCAATTTTTTTTGTATCACCCACAGTTCTCTCACAGTATGCATTTGTATTTTTAAATGCGATGTATGCGATTGTATTAAACAAAATTCATTACATACATTTTAAGTGTTTATTTTTTGGTATTTCCTTTCTATCTTTTCTTTGAAGCTTCTTATGTAGCTTTTTCTCCGATGTGATGCATTTTGTTGTTCTCGGTGACGTGACCAGCAGTATTCACCCATCATTCTGACATTCCACCGTCCCTGGTAACGTTTCTCCATCACTTTGATGTCCTGGTGAAACCGCTCCCTCTGCTCTTCACTCACATCACCCAAGTTGTCAGGGAAAAAGTCAAGATCGTTGTGAAAGAAGTGGACTTTAAGGCTCATCAGGCATCCCAGATTTTTGAACTTGTCTATCATATTAGCTACGATAAGCTCATAGTTTGGGTCTTTAACATTGCCCAAAAACTTAGTCACAACTTGCTTAAATGATATCCAAGCCTCCTTTTCCTTTGTAGTCATTTTTGTTTCAAAGTTGGAACCGAACATCATTTTACGAATGTCAGGCCCAACGAAAACCCCTTCTTTCAGTTTGGCTCCTGATAAATGAGGAAACTTTTCACATAAATACTTAAAACATTCACTATCTTTAGGCAAGGCTTTTACTAACTGTTTCATTAAACCTAATTTAATGCGAAGAGACGGTAAAATAATTTTTTTTGGATCGATTAAAGTTTTATGCAAAATGTTCTTCTTTCCAGGTGTTAAGGTTTTTCTTGCAGGCCAATGTTTTATGGACTAGTGTCGATCCCTTACTCTGCTGCCCCACTCACATATAAAACATGGAAATTTAGTAAATCCCTTTTGTTGGCCCAGGAGCATGCAAACAACTTTCAAATCTTCACATATCATCCAATCATGAGCAGGATAGTTAATTTCCTTTAAAATAATGTCTAGATTTTCGTAAGTTTCCTTCATATGGACTGAATGAGCCACAGGCAGTGAAGCATAAGTATTACCATTGTGTAAAAGAACAGCTTTTAAGCCAGTTTTTGATGAGTCTATAAAAAGCTTCCATTCTTCATTGTTGTACTCAATTCCAAATTCATTCATTAGACCGCCGATATCATGGCAGGACACCAAATCCTGTTCTTGCTTAGAAAACGTAGCGAACTGTTGATCTCTTGTTCTATATTGATAAAAAAGATGCTCCAGGTGCCAACTTTTTTTTTTTTTTGCCTAGAGTCAATCAATTCAGCTTTCTCTTCAGTCAAACCCAACACTCTTACCAAATCATTTAACTCAGCCTGTGTAAACAACTGAGGTTATAAATTTTCTGGAGAACATTGGAACTCGTCATCATCCGGTTTACCTTCATCAGGTTCAGTTTCACTGAACTGATCAAGTAAAACGTTATCAATAGCCTTTGGTGGCTCAGGGACAGGAAGTCCCGGACCANGGGGGGGTTGAAGACTACAGAGCAGGCCGAATGCAAATGAACTCTACAGGTGGGAAGGAATACCTCCTACCAGGACCACTGGTAGCTGACGCAGACCGTAATGGTGCAGTAAGGCGACAAGTCATGTCGTTCTACGTATCTGCTAATTTCCATATTCGCAGGAGTCCTCACTCACGCAGTCTGCTGAAGGAGTTAAGGGAATTCCACGTCTCACCAGTCTCCGTGTGCCGAGTGATTAAGGAAGCTTGTCGACTCATGCCACGGTAGATAATGCCAACCATTGCCAAGGCGAACCACCGCCAAGCCNAGTGATTAAGGAAGCTTGTCGACTCATGCCACGGTAGATAATGCCAACCATTGCCAAGGCGAACCACCGCCAAGCCACAACCTGACATTCGCAAGGCTAGAAATCATTCGCGCATTATCCGGCACATTCAGCTGCTCTCACACCTACAATAGTTTCTGCCGTACCACCACACATAACGTAACACCTTCAGTTACCACCAGTACTGGTTACGTATTTCAGTAAAAAATATTTGAATCCTCCCTGCAAGTATTTTAACTGAAGGAGAATTAAAGAGGGGCCACAATAGTTTGTTGTATGTAAGATGTTCACGGTAAAGTGAACACGTTTGAAATCAGCATTTGAAGAACTCACTGCCCGTTACTGCACGCAGGCCCTGCTGCCATACACACTTGCACACGTGCTCCCAGTGCATATTGGCAGATATTTAAGTAAAATAGTTCCAAGTCTTGACGAATTGCGAGTGTAGAGTAATGTTTAAATGTATGGCAAATCATGTTGGTGTTTTGTTTTCTTTAGGTGGATTAGGGTAGGAATTGACACATTACTAACACATTGAGATTCGTAACAATTTCACGTTTTAACAAGACTGACACATCAATGAAGTGGTCACGCCCATGGCAATGTAACATTTTCATACGGTGGAAAGATATAATACTAGAAGAAAAGAAGATCTTAATTAGGGCTTTCAAAAATGTTCATTTTACCATGAACGGCATATAGTATGATTTTCATCTGTAACCAATTGTCGTTGAACACGTTCAGGAATCTCGCCAAATGCTGTTATTATTTTTCTATTTTGGAAAATTTCTACCATGCAAATTTTCTTGCATAATCCCAATAGAGTGTTAAAGGCTTGGCGGCGACCACAGTTTGAGAACCCCAGGCTTAAAACAGAATAAACACGTCACTTTTCCGACTTAACCACAGTGTGGCTTTCTGAACGGATTTCTTCGACAAAACCGCGCAACCACGAGGAAAAAAAACGTAGTTTCTTAGAAGGCAGTGTGCAGCGAGCGAGTGACAACTGCACAAGAATACGAATGAGTATGTCGCCACAGAAATGACAACTATGCAGAAGTTGGCACGCCCACGTCCATGGTGAGGAAATGGCTTCTCTCTCAAGATTCCGACCTGCTAACAACATTTATCATTTACGAAACTGATTTCGCGAAGAAGAGGCAATTACTTCATTTACACAGTAAATATGGTAATCCATGAATACGTAAACAAACCACCATTGTAAGCGCGAGGCCGCAGAATTATAACTAAAACTGTTTGTCAGCGTATTGATCAACTTAAATTGGGCATATTTTTGCAGTATTCACGAAATAAGGAAATTTAGAAGAACTGAGCCTCTGTCTTCATGCCTCACATTTCCCAAAATGATAAATTACACAAGCCAACAAAAAAAATTATTTTGTAAAAAAGTTTTAAATAAATGCAGCTGAATCTTATATATTTTTGGGTGCTGAAACCGAATCGGGCATCAATTTTTTTGTATCACCCACAGTTCTCTCACAGTATGCATTTGTATTTTTTAATGCGATGTATGCGATTGTATTAAACCAAATTCATTACATACATTTTAAGTGTTTATTTTTTGGTATTTCCTTTCTCTCTTCTCTTTGAAGCTTCTTATGTAGCTTTTTCTCCGATGTGATGCATTTTGTTGTTCTCGGTGAAGTGACCAGTAGTATTCACCCGTCATGCTGACATTCCACCGTCCCTGGTAACCGCTCCCTATGCTCTTCACTCACATCACCCAAGTTGTCAGGAAAAAAGTCAAGATCGTTGTGAAAGAAGTGGACTTTAAGGCTCATCAGGCATTCCAGATTTTTGAACTTGTCTATCATATTAGCTACGATAAGCTCATAGTTTGGGTCTTTAACATTGCCCAAAAACTTAGTCACAAGTTGCTTAAATGATATCCAAGCCTCCTTTTCCTTTGTAGTCATTTTTGTTTCAAAGTTGGAACCGAACATCATTTTACGAATGTCAGGCCCACCGAAAATCCCTTCTTTCAGTTTGGCTCCTGATAAATGAGGAAACTTTTCACATAAATACTTAAAACATTCACTATCTTTAGGCAAGGCTTTTACAAACTGTTTTATTAAACCTAATTTAATGCGAAGAGACGGTAAAAGAATTTTTTTTGGATCGATTAGTGTTTTATGCAAAATGTTCTTCTTTCCAGGTGTTAAGGTTTTTCTTGCAGGCAATGTTTTATGGACCAGTGTCGATCCCTTACTCTGCTGTCCCACTCACATATAAAACATGGAAATTTAGTAAATCCCTTTTGTTGGCCCAGGAGCATGCAAACAACTTTCAAATCTCCACACATCACCCAATCATGAGTAGGATAGTTAATTTCCTTTAAAATAATGTCTAGATTTTCGTAAGTTTCCTTCATATGGACTGAATGAGCCACAGGCAGTGAAGCATAAGTATTACCATTGTGTAAAAGAACAGCTTTTAAGCCAGTTTTTGATGAGTCTATAAAAAGCTTCCATTCTTCATTGTTGTACTCAATTCCAAATTCATTCATTAGACCACCGATATCATGGCAGTACACCAAATCCTGTTCTTGCTTAGAAAACGTAGCGAACTGTTGATCTCTTGTTCTATATTGATAAAAAGATGCTCCAGGTGCCAACAAACGTTTTTTTTTTAGCCTAGAGCCAAGCAATTCAGCTTTCTCTTCAGTCAAACCCAACTCTCTTACCAAATCATTTAACTCAGCCTGTGTAAACAACTGAGGTTATACATTTTCTGGAGAACATTGGAACTCGTCATCATCCGGTTTACCTTCATCAGATTCAGTTTCACTGAACTGATCAAGTAAAACGTTATCAATAGCCTTTGGTGGCTCAGGGACAGGAAGTCCCGGACCATAACCGACTGGCCGAATAGCTGAAGGAAGATTAGGGTAGACAAATACTTTCTTATTTTTGGAGTTATATCCAGTTACATCAATGCTACAAAAATAACAATCGTCTGAATGATTTTTTGGTTCTCTCCATATCATGGGTACTGCAAATCTAAAATATGTTTTCTTATTTTTTTAAACATTTTCTAAGGTCTTCAACACAAACATAGCATACTTTGTGTGAAGCACAAGGTTTTTCTTGATCACAGAGTTTTGTTCCAAAATATACCAAGTACACTTTTTTAACAAACTCTGTAATGTTTCTTTGATGTTTTTTTAATTACAAACTCACNATACCAAGTACACTTTTTTAACAAACTCTGTAATGTTTCTTTGATGTTTTTTTAATTACAAACTCACCACATATACAACAAAAACTGTTAGGAAAGTTTTTACAATCACGGTTAGCAATAATTAGAGCACATGGGCAAAAAGCTAAAAAGTGAGGTTGTGTTGACTGAAAGAAAACAAACAGTCGTACCACCACTGCCAACCTAATTTAATTTAAATTTACTGTATGTTTTAGTATATTAATAATGCATATCAAGTATATAAAATGTATATAAATGTATGAAAAATATATAAATAAACTATATAAAAATACACAGATATTAGATAAAAAATGAATTTCTCACATTTAGTAAATTAAAATGTGAAAAAATGGTGGGTGTTATGAATTTTTTATTATTATTTTCAGACTCAGCACACCAAAAAACATAATAATCCAGCAAAATCATTAAAAAAGATATTTATCGTTGGCCTGTGTATTATTCACTTTCCCTACACGGTCTCCGTGAGGTTGCTAAGGCGTTAGCTGTTACCTCAACGTTCCGGGTTCAAATACTCGTTACCTCAGAGATTTAATACACCATTGTAAATGTATTAAATTTTGCATATAAGTAGGCCTATCTCTTCAAATTCAGACCCAACTTGAGCTTGAACTGCATTGTAGTGTGTTTAAAATATAGTTTTTTTTTTCNGCCTATCTCTTCAAATTCAGACCCAACTTGAGCTTGAACTGCATTGTAGTGTGTTTAAAATATAGTTTTTTTTTTCAAAACTATTAAACATGCGCCCAATTTGCTGGTTTACTATTCAATACTGAAGAATTAAGAGTTGTACACATGACTCGATAAGTATACGGAAAATAAGTTTAGCAATTTACGACTGATCTAGCAACTTTTATGTACAGCCAATCTGAATCATAGGAAATAAAAACAGCCTATATAGCCTGAAAAAGAAATGGAAAAGGGTGAAGAGTTTATACATACTTCATTATTTGTGGTTACTGCTTNGCCTATCTCTTCAAATTCAGACCCAACTTGAGCTTGAACTGCATTGTAGTGTGTTTAAAATATAGTTTTTTTTTTTCAAAACTATTAAACATGCGCCCAATTTGCTGGTTTACTATTCAATACTGAAGAATTAAGAGTTGTACACATGACTCGATAAGTATACGGAAAATAAGTTTAGCAATTTACGACTGATCTAGCAACTTTTATGTACAGCCAATCTGATTCATAGGAAATAAAAGCAGCCTATATAGCCTGAAAAAGAAATGGAAAAGGGTGAAGAGTTTATACATACTTCATTATTTGTGGTTACTGCTTNCAGCCTATATAGCCTGAAAAAGAAATGGAAAAGGGTGAAGAGTTTATACATACTTCATTATTTGTGGTTACTGCTTGTGTAATCGTTTTAAAAAACTCGTGATATCTTATAAAGGAGACGCCGACGGCAACATCGGGTAGTTAGACCGATGTTACCCGTCGTTTGAAAAGGTCTTTGGATGATTCTTGCAATAAGGGTAATTGAATGTTTGGACAACTATGGACATACGCCGTCACAAACACTTCGCTGTAGTCTCAGAAAACCTACTAGGTAAAAAATAAAATAACAACGAAGTGTTTGCGAAGGCGTGTGTCCACAATTTTTTAAACAGTAAATCTGAAAATGGTTAAATAAAAGTAAATTTAATAACTTCTTCCCAGAAAGAAAACATGAGGAACAGTTTTTTAATAATACGGGAATACTGCCAGCCGATTTGATACTTTATTGGATACGATTCCACGACACGAGATAACCTAAATCCAAGGTGAAAATACAGTTTCCTGCCAACAACTGTCACTGTGCTCATATTGGTTACTTCGTCTTGACTTTTGCTTGACATATAAAATACAACCATGTCTTAAACCAAGAACGCACACAACCCATACAGGACCTGCACAATGCAACCATAAACCATTACCCACTGAATAATATTCTAAGCACACGGTATACTGTTGCTAGACGATGCCTGTCGATTACTTTCAAGTCTTCAGAAACGTTATGGCACTCTCACAGAGTTAAAAAACGACATTTTTCAAAGCGCTGTCTCTACACATATGGGTCAGATACATAGAAAAATACTCGAGGGACCAGCACTGAACCTTGCTATAGACTTTCTATAAATAAAATGATAGGGTCACCGCTTAGTCCAGAAGATATACGCAGCACTACAGAACACAGCCCACCACTTCAGAGCCTTGCGCTCCCTCGGGTGGTTATTCAGGAGAATTTACGTGAAAAAAAAAAAGGGGGGGGGGTAAGTAAATAAGAGGATAAGCTGAGGGTAGTGAGCGGTGTAGCACGATCGTTATTTGCAATCAATCAAATATTGACGCTTCGATGTCGTATTTATACCTTTTAACACACATTTACTTGTAACATTTAAAC
Source organism: Clitarchus hookeri (assembly GCA_002778355.1). NCBI lineage: Eukaryota > Metazoa > Arthropoda > Insecta > Phasmatodea > Phasmatidae > Clitarchus > Clitarchus hookeri. The sequence goes on from NQII01000046.1 coordinate 1,073,563, forward strand.
AAGTGTTGTATTATTCCGTACTAATATAACTTGTAATGAGGGCAGTCTTCGCGGAGAAAATTCCGGGCACATCGTGATGTAATCAAGGTATTCGTATCTGCCTTTACCGTAAGATATTCCAGTGTTTGTGGAATTGTTTTAATCATTTGTGTCGTGTTTAGAGGAGTAGAGCAATCAACAACGTCGCGTCATTTTACTTTGGTTTGTAATGCCATCGTTAAGATTTGTGGTTATTTCCCGTTGAAAACATAAAGTTGACCGAAGTAGACCCATGTGCCTGTTTGATTTGAATGCCGTGCTACGAGGAAATTTATTTGGAATTGCTCAGGGGCCAACCGCAGGAAGATTGTTAAGTACGAGGGTTAGTTTTGCTTTAGTCGTCGCCAAAGAAGCTGTCTTGTAATTGTACCTCTGTTGCGGATTTAGGAACAGCGAGTACTAGGCTACTTGAAAGTGAGTCGCGGCGTGTAAGCCAATCTGGATGGGATAACTGTAGCTGTAGCAGTGGCAGTGCTGGGCGGGAACACTCTTGCAAGATACCGACTTCAAACAGCGCACTGCTCTTATCGCGGGATTAGCCAGTGGCGCGAGCACGTTTTCAATAGCTTACGACACACATGACTAATCCCCTGAATTCTGGACATGTTTCTGGGACACGTAATTACTCATCTGAAAAGTTGTCTTTGCATTCTTGTAGCTGTCGGCCGCCTCCGATCCACTCGTATGAGCGAGTGGGTGGCTCTGAGAAGGCGCTGTCCTAGTCTTGCCGCCCAGGGAGTGACACTGGACAGGCCGACTGTGTTCCATGAACTGTGTTCTTGTTAAGCACTAATGATTGTGTGTACACCAACGTTGGAGTAACATTAACATACACACTGAAGTGTGCTTTCGACACTGCTACTTCGCATTGCTTTCAAAGTTGCTATGCAAATTCGTTAACAGTTCTGAAGTATGTTTGCTGTGCAACGAAAACACATGTTTATTTAAACTGTATACACATTTGTATGTTCGAAAATACGCGTGTAATATATATATATATATATTTCAATTCTTCGTTGTTCTTACAAATTCCTGGTTTCTTAATATTGTTCACGTTCATTCCATTCACAAAAATTACATTTTTTTATTACTGTTCCCAATATATCAATAATTTACGTATGTTTCNTTCACGTTCATTCCATTCACAAAAATTACATTTTTTTATTACTGTTCCCAATATATCAATAATTTACGTATGTTTCTACCAGCTTTCAGGGTTAACACTTTTTTCATTTGAAAATTCCCTGACATTTTCCTGATTTTCAAGAAAAAAATAAACTTTTCCCATACTTAGGATTTTTTATATTGCAGCACCATGTTACACCAAAATAACTACTCTGATCTCACAACATAATGGACCTGAACAAAACACCATGTATTGCAAAGAAAACCTANTTACACCAAAATAACTACTCTGATCTCACAACATAATGGACCTGAACAAAACACCATGTATTGCAAAGAAAACCTAAACATTTTGTTAACCATCATCAAAACTTTATTTTATAGAATTCTGCCAATATACAGAGTGGATGACTGGTTACAAATATCATAATCACCCTCGTCACGGCAATTATACTTATTAATGGTGGAAATCATAATGCAATTGAAAAATGTTTTCACCTCGACCAAAATGTAACCAGATAGCAGACGATACTGTAACTGCACCATACACTAGTTGTAACATGCCACGGGTCAAACACATGGCAATACGGCAACTCGCGATACTTAGTAGCATGATCATGTCAAGTTTAAACTAATGTGCGCCAGAAAACCAAATACCATTGAAAAATTTATTTTTTCATCTGATGCACATTTTGTTTTCACAGGTGCTGTTTCAATTATTGAACAGCCAGATATGGCTTTCTTATCACGAAATTCCCCAACATTTAACTGCTATGTTTAAAATTACCTAGCATTTGCCTCATTTTACTGATAACTTTCCAATTCGCTGACATTTCCTGTTTTCCAAGTTTCCAACAATTTCTTTTCAAAAATTTCGAAATAATAATAATAATAATAAATCGTCTACAAATATAATTGATAATGTGCCCATAACGTTTCCGTACAAACTGGTTTATTTATTCGACATATTATTAATACATGCTCGGTAAATTATGAAGAAAATAAATTTAATGCTGTGTGATTGACGACAAATAATCAATGGTACCAAATCCGGCAAGCAACTAACTAAGCCTCGAAGTCTAGCCTGTACGTGTATTAAAACCCCGGCGCAAATAAATTTTGCATTCGTCCAAAACGATACTTTGTGTTAGTTCTGATTATGACCGTGGTGGCGCAGTCGTCGCAGCACTGGCCACGACGAACCGGGCTCCATTCCGCACGTAGCAAACGTGGCGGACGTTGCTGATGCCNCAGTCGTCGCAGCACTGGCCACGACGAACCGGGCTCCATTCCGCACGTAGCAAACGTGGCGGACGTTGCTGATGCCCTCTGCGTTAGGCACGTACTTCTTCCCCAGAGAAGGGATGCAGCAGTGAGCTGCGACACAGCTCCGGCACAGTCCAGGAGAGACAGTAGAGGTCGGGTAGTGCCTCGGCCCGTGTGTGAGGGCCCCAGATGGATGTGTGCATCGCAGTATCAGTTCGCGGCTTCGGAGCTGGTCAACTGCGACGTTAGGCGACCGATCCTCCGCTTTGANCAGTCATCGCAGCACTGGCCACGACGAACCGGGCTCCATTCCGCACGTAGCAAACGTGGCGGACGTTGCTGATGCACTCTGCGTTAGGCACGTACTTCTTCCCCAGAGAAGGGATGCAGCAGTGAGCTGCGACACAGCTCCGGCACAGTCCAGGAGAGACAGTAGAGGTCGGGTAGTGCCTCGGCCCGTGTGTGAGGGCCCCAGATGGGTGTGTGCATCGCAGTATCAGTTCGCGGCTTCGGAGCTGGTCAACTGCGACGTTAGGCGACCGATCCTCCGCTTTGANTGTGTGCATCGCAGTATCAGTTCGCGGCTTCGGAGCTGGTCAACTGCGACGTTAGGCGACCGATCCTCCGCTTTGATTGAATGTATCTCAATCCTTGTCTGTGGTGTATATTGTGCTGATATACTCCAATAAGTGGTCTACCCTATGCTCTGTGGCGGCCTGGGAAGCAGTTTTTGTTGTTGTGCCGATAAACGTGTCTCATTACTTCCGTTTTACAATTACGTGATCCTGATATAGTTAGGTTACTTCAGAAGTGGCATTACTCACTGGCTACAAAAAACCTCTATGACTTGCATTACGGAGAGAAACGCACGCCTCTTCGTATTTTTGCAACTCTGATATTTAACAGTAATTCTTTTAAATTTTAATTTGCAAAGACGCCCAATGTTCAGCAGGTTGTTGCGTTACAGCAGTATAGACTAAAGATGAAGTAAACCGATTTTCGTCTTCTACGGATGTCCCCAACGTTGACTCATCACCAGTACAACTGTCAAAGTCACGTGGTCAACAGTAATAAAAGTGTTTGTTTACATTTGAATTTTCAAAAAACAAACCCGAATAAAATAATTTGACCTACTTTAACATAACCCACCTGCATTGAAATTAGGTAAAAGGAAGTGTACAAACCTTTAAAAGTACTTGCTTACATCAAGTGTTATAACCTAAAATTCTACCAAAGTTGTTTATGTTTTGTTGGCAGGGAAGCAGTCCAATGTCGGAACACGGAGAGTAGCTACTTCGCAGCTCACTCTACGCCGCATTCCCTCTATGTCAGACACGTGCGTCGCACGTGGCAACAGTATAAACACCGCACGTCGCTGCCTTCCGCCTTCCTAGCGGGCCACGAGCAAGAATACGTAACACCATGACTCAGGCAGGTGGGGCTCCACTCTCGTCGACAGCGAGGTCATTACTCAGAAGGAACCATGATTCAGTACCTGCTTCAGTACTTCGCTCCCAACAAACTGCTCTTCAATGCAGCACACTTACTCTCATTTATTACGTCAGGTATTCCATTCCGACAGACATTCTGATGGAACATCATAATGTCTCGTTGCGTACAATAATACATTATATCCAACATAATTTCCCCTGCAGAAATTTCAAATTTCAAGTTTCAACCTTAATAAATATGCGCAGGCGTATTTTCATCTTAAAGGAAATTTTGAGCCACATACATGGTAATTTTATTCGTGTCGAAGTATGCTCTCTCAATTAATTACTAACTTTTTGACACTATTTTATGGGTAGCTAAAAATTGAGCAAATGTTCTCCATAAATAGCTTTAAAAATATTTAGTTTTTAAGTTAAGTTTTCTGACTTGATTACAAACAGCCACTCTACGCCCTTTAAAGCCAGTTCATAATATAAAATATTCCACGCTTTTCCGATGTAGGTAATTAATACATTAAATAAATGTAAAACGGGCTTAAAGTCAAATCTGTTGGAGTGGATAAAATATGTGATAAATGAATGATTGTAATATATTAGCCGAAGCGAATACGTTTTGCTTGTAGTAATAAAGGACGGCGTAGTGTTTCATGTGACTGCCACAGTAAATGTCGCTGTCTGGCGTCAACATGCGGGGAGTGGGATGTGTTTTGAGTAGTTGACACGTGGCAGACACGACGGTGGCGCCGCTCTCTAACGACACTTGTGGCTTACTATCATAAAGCCCTCTACTAGGCGACACTGGCTCTGCTTCGTCACCTCGCTCGCTATGCTGGGCNCTTGTGGCTTACTATCATAAAGCCCTCTACTAGGCGACACTGGCTCTGCTTCGTCACCTCGCTCGCTATGCTGGGTCTGGCTGCTACTGCAGTATTGCCAACTGTGGCTAAATTCCGCTTAAGATGGGTTTACAATTAAAAAATATGCGTTAAGTATTATGCAATAAGCGCTGATCTGGCATATGGAAACATGTCTTCTATATTTGCAGTTTCCGATTTATGTTTTGATTCTTAATTCCAGCCAATAGGAAGAGGCGACAAGCCTGCCATGTTTACTTTTTTTCCTAACCTAACATCGTATATCACAACCATATTTAAGTAGATCGTACTTAAATGCCGACATTTTCTATCAGAGAAGTTATTTTTGTAAACAAATATAATTGTAAACATGTGCACACACATGCCTATTTAATATTTCTTTTATACTTACGTTACTGCAAATAACAGTTTCCTGCCAACAACACCGTCTGCTCTGTTCTGATTGGCCGTCGCGTCATAAGTTTCACTCAAGATATAAAATATAACTATTTATTTTAACGCTTAAGTAAATCCCAACAACACACCCGACCTGCTAAGTTCCATTGGAAACCAATACATAAGATAACACACTTTCGTTTCTTCTGCACACTTCTTAACGCATAATTTAACGCTTAATTTTTTTAATGTAAACCCAGCTTTACTGAAACCTAATTTTAGATCATATAGCTTGTAGCAAAATGGGCCTACTGAAGTCAAATGTAAAAAATATAGCCAAACTGTGGTTTGATGTAGTGATCCTTTTTCAAACATGTGTACTCGTAAACTTGCATTTATTTTCTCATTTTTCCAATAAGACACCACCAACACTCCGATATTACACCTTAAAACGTTCAGGAAGAGTGTTATGACAGCATAGTAACACAATACGTTCACAATGCTATTAACAATTCTTGAATTTCTTCTTTGAAGTGTCTAAATAAAAATGTGCNATAGTAACACAATACGTTCACAATGCTATTAACAATTCTTGAATTTCTTCTTTGAAGTGTCTAAATAAAAATGTGCGACGAAGTAATTTATAAATTGTTTTTCAGTATTTACATCTATGACAGGAATTATAATTTTACTATGAACAGTGGCCTGCAAATTCTTCAGGTTTGGTGCATAGCTCAACTTTATTATATGTAGACGAATTTCTAAATGCATGTACCTGACTGACTGATCTTTAGATTGGCGATACTATGCTAATATATTTTTTAACTCTTGACTCCACGATACTGCCAGTAAGTAATTACTATAGCAAATTCTTTGTTTGCAACTTAAATTTATTAGGTTAATCGCATTTGGAAATATAGGTCTACCAAAATGATAAAAGTAAAGCGAATGCAGTACTGCTGTTTGTGAACACTAAATGCTTGTTGCATTGGGCGATTTACTCCACTCGTATCGTCTACACGACTCGTAGTAAAGTTTGTAACTTAAATTTGAGGTGATTCTAAATAAAGTGAAGTACAAGTTAAGCCTAAACCGGAAACGCTAAAGGTTTCAACCAACTAACACTTCGACTCAACTCCAGCCAAAAATTGCTTCGGACTGCGACTGCACCTCCCTGGTCGCCACTGCACCCCTCGACGTTATATTTAACTGGCAGTACGTTTATACCAACACCTGAAACCAGAGTTTCGGTAACTTGGTTTTCGGAAAGCAGAGATTGTGTACGGTATAAACGCCGCCAAAGTGACGTTCCGCCGTATCTCGAAACCGAGGTTTGTAATTTAAGTTTCGCGTCGAATCTTATAAACAACGAAACTTGGGTTTCGTTTGCAAATATTGCATGAAATGAACAACTAGGATATGTTGAAGTGTAAAACAATATGTTTAATTGGTTAAAAATAATGTGTGTGCATGCAGAGTGATTATATAATTTTGCTGTAGGTACGAAAATAACTAATACACAATAAATGTGTTGCATCTTACAGAAAGTGACGAAATACCATTTTTAAATTATGTTTTATCAAGCAATGTATGCAACTTTAAATAACTTTTTTGTCATATTAATTATTTTCTGTAAAATGTATTTCCTTTTCGTATCGCCATAACCAGAATTAATTTTTTTAAATTGTTTAGATACTGTTGATTTACGACATAAAACAACACACGAAACAAGTTTCCAAAACGTAATTTCGTATGACGGTATATACACTTCACTAAAACCTTAGTTTAGAAAGTTTCTGTTTCCGAAACTGAGGTTTCGGCTGACGGTATAAACGTACTATGAGTGCAGGCAGCTAGATAAGAGTTACATTCCAGCTGCTTGTTGCACTGAACACCGCACTTTGCGCTAGCATCGCCGACTGTAAGCACCGCTACGCCTATTCTTCCTATGCTTCTATTATAGTGCGTTATATTTCTCAGCACTGCTGCGCACGGCTTTTCTGCCACGCAGGAAGCTCGTGTTATTTTCCAAACCTCCAGGTGTGAATACTGTGATAAGGACGAAACTGGCATAACAATCAAGTACCACTATTGTCTCTATGCGCAAGGCGCTAAACCGGTGTGCTGCTGTGCATCTTCAAGTGACCACCTTTACTTTACATCGCTGGAAAATTTGCAATGTGAGGCCCCTAACTTGTTTCGTAGATATTCACGTCCCATATTTTAACACATAGCCAGGAAATACTGTTTACGGCTGTTGTGAAGGGTTTCGAATAACATTAGCAATATTATGCGATTTGTCACAAATTACATTCCGAACTAAATTGAAGTGTGGTTCATTTCCGTAAGAAAGCAGATTGCGAACACGTGACGGTAGTTATTTTTAAAATGCCGAAACACAGTTGAGTCAGGTAAGGGGGCGCCAAAAGACAATTAGAGTTCTAAATTTGTAACTATTCTGTACGGTTTCTCTTGTTTACTTTACAAGGCGGAAACGTACGGCACGGAAAGAAACCGGAACGTATGAAGGGAAAGTATGTCAACAACAGAGGTTTGTTTGAAGCTCAATCACTAGTGAAGGTATAGGTGAGGCAGTAAGGTCGACTTGGGCGCACTTGTCGAGTGGTTTTGGCCATTACAATATTTCTGAACCATAGAAAAATAAAAGTTCTGAACCATAGAAAAATAAAAGTTCATCAATAATGTAAATCAACATATTCCATATAGCCATACACCACTATTTGNTTCTGAACCATAGAAAAATAAAAGTTCATCAATAATGTAAATCAACATATTCCATATAGCCATACACCACTATTTGAGACGTATTTCCTCGCTCTAATGAGCATCATTCCAATATTCGATATAAAATAATTTTCAGTTTCGAAATGTTCTATCTGTGGTGTCTTTATTCGCAGTAGCGGCACCGCCTACACCTGTCTGCTGTTAGGCTCGTTATGCAGTGACACGGAAGCGCACACGTATCACGGATGCGGATACGAAACACACTACCAATTATAGCCACAACGGAACTCGTGCGGTCATGTACACGCTGGGGCGGATCCAGAGAGAAGGGGGCGGTCGCAGAGAATATCACCCCACACCCAAAATCCTCACTTTGACATGAAAGTGTCCTGTCAATGTTTTAAAACTAACTGAAATAATATCTGAATTATCTAAAATTCTTACTTCATTTAATTAATTTAATACTGTTTCCTAAAATTATGAGACAGTGTCTTTCTCCCATGCAATGACTAGAAAGTCTACACCTGCACTTGCAAAATGGGGAAGTGAACTCTCCCCCCCCCCCAAATGTATGTGGTGTGTGTGTGTGTGTGTGTGTGTGATGCTCTCAGAACAGAACACTTAGAAGGAGTTTACTTGTGTAAAAGGAGAACAGTGGCCTAGTAACTAAAGTTTCACGTGTAACAAGAAAGTTTATTATACAAAAAATCTGCAACTCAAGAACCAAGTTCATAAGGCAGACACATAAAGCTTTCTTTAAAGCCATNAGTTTATTATACAAAAAATCTGCAACTCAAGAACCAAGTTCATAAGGCAGACACATAAAGCTTTCTTTAAAGCCATCTATAGTATTCTACATTGTTTTGGAGACATTCACTGTCAGAAACTGCGAATTAGAATGAGATAAAGTTTTTTTTAAGCAACGCGGTTACCGTTTAAGCGGCGCGGCGGCGGGACGACACGATGACGCACNGTTTATTATACAAAAAATCTGCAACTCAAGAACCAAGTTCATAAGGCAGACACATAAAGCTTTCTTTAAAGCCATATCTAGTATTCTACATTGTTTTGGAGACATTCACTGTCAGAAACTGCGAATTCGAATGAGATAAAGTTTTTTTTAAGCAACGCGGTTACCGTTTAAGCGGCGCGGCGGCGGGACGACACGATGACGCACCTTACACATGAGTCAGAGGCACGCGGAAGTCCCACAGAGTAGTGAAGTTGCATGGCAGATCCTTTGATGTGGACGTACACATTCTCTGACTGGCTACTGCGTGCTGCGAAGAATTACCCGTTGGCTGGGCTGCCGGCTGGAGTCAGTTGCCAGGCGCTGATTGGTGAACGGCGTTCCGACATTTTGCTGGCTAGTGGCCCATGCCATGTTGCTGGCGTGTGCTGTTGAAATTTGTGAGACCAGCGGTTGTTACGCATTCGTATACTTAAGGCGGTCGCCTAGCTGACACTTGAATTCTGTCGCAGCCTATTTGGAAAACGCTTTTTTTTTCCCCGAAAAAAAAAACATACCCCACACGAAGACTGAATGGTACTTTCAAGATATCGCGCATGTCATGAGTATTATTTTGGAGCCGTCCAACATTGTTTAAAAAAGGCTTTTTCAGATTGCCGTATCTTTAAAATTACCACGAAGACACGACCGAAGCACGTACTGAATTTTTCCACAATCGATAGGGTCACCGCTGAAAATCCCATAGGTACAGACAGCAGGACGAGAACACTGCAAGGCAGTTGAGAGCCCTGCGCGTAGCGACGCCGGTGCACTTAAAGCACGTGGCAGTGTCGCCCTTATCGCTCCCACGTCTCTGAGTCTAAAACGCGAAAATAGCTCCAGATATGCGACCGCCGTAAGGGTTCAGTCTGTCTGACGCTACTTTGGGCATTTTAGGCCTCGAAACACGTGGGCTTTAAGGCCAACTGTTGTTCACTCACCACTTGCCTTATCACTTCTACGGGCAAGGTGCTCAACTGGCCTACAGTATTTCCGCCAGCGGTACGTCAGAACGTAATTTAAGCGGTGACCCGACCCCATATTTTTATGGCCCGCTTATAATAATAAAAGTACAATGAGTGTCTAAAGACAAGTCTGAACTTCTTGTATCGAGAATTTAACAGCTATAACTGATTCTGAAAACATCCGCTTGAGCCATTTTCATGCCTAAAAAATTAATCTTATGTTGTTGAAATGGGAACTTGAAACTTGTGTTTGTGCACGAAACGTTTCTGAAGTGCTTTTAGTGTTTTAGACACTTATACAAAAAATATATATTTTTTTAATGACGGGTTTAGTAGGCAACGACTGCAAGGTGCGGCAGCCGGGCGACCTGTGCCAGTGCGAATGGTGAGAAGAAGTAGGTACTCACCAGGTGCTGCTGCGACTCGGTCGGCATGGGTATGGTGTAGACGTGGTTGACGTGCTTGGGCGCCATGCTCGCTGCTGTCTGGCGGCACACTGCGCCAATATCCGCGGAGCACTGCAGCGCCAGGTGCGTGAGTGACTCATACCCCCTCCAACATCCTGCACGCTGCCTTCCTCTCTCTCAGGGTCACGACCGCAGTAGGCAGTACCCTGCCGTCTGCCGCTCGCATCTTTCCCCACACCGTCACCGGCCTCGCACCTCTGAGGTCCTCGATTACATCCCCACACCTCTGAGGTCCTCGATTACATCCCAGCCCCTCCTGGCGACCGGACTAGGCGTTCTCACGAGGTGTGAGGGTTTCCTCGGGCCTCTCCCGTTACGAGTCAAGTTACTGTGGGATGAACATCGTGCTCGTGGCTGCTCTCTCGCCGGGATCTGCCCGCTCCTTGGGACCAGCGAAGGCTAGGGGCTTCTGCGAGTGCGGTGGGACCAGACAGCTCGGATGCGGCCACTATACCGCAACTCGTCGCGTCCCCATGTGGCGGATAGGGGATCCCCAGGCTCTGGGGTGGCTGGGAATATTCAAATACCAGTCTGTGAACCAACTGGCCGGTACGCAAGCGCCGTCGTCGTCGACGTCGGGAACCTGGGAAGCTCAGTACGAGATGGCGAAGCGCATCGGAGCAAGAAGCAGCTCAACGACCAAGACGGGGAGGGGGATCTCGAGGTGCCACAGGGCGAAGTGTAGCGAACCTTACTTGGGGATTCTGTGGGCTGCTGATTGCGAATACGTGATGAATGGAACTGGAATTCACAGGACCTTGGAAGCATCACTGACATCAGCCTTCACCCTGGGCCAACGGATAGCCACCATCAGTGGTAGATCCTGGAAGTCCCGCCGAGCTATTTTAATAGCTCACCAAGAACGACGGACTGCTTTGGTGGATGCAGAGATTGGAAGGGGGGGGATGGATCCCCGGACTGTAACTCCCCGCCTCAACCCACAGCATTAAGATCCAGCTGTCAGCGCGGAAGAGCGAAGCTGGAGTAGGTGCAATGATTGAGCCGCCCAGTTTTCCGACGCTCTCGACAAGAAGCAGGGAGGCCCTGCATTCAATTGCTGCTGTCAATATTGTTGTGCTGGTTCACCAGCGCAGGAATATTGACCGCAGTTTAACCTAAAAGGTGCCTGCGCCCACAAGCCCCGTCCCTCTCTTCAAGTATATCCTAATTCACATTAAAGAGCATGGTTATCCACACCCTCTGATTCTTATAATATTTCAGAAATGCACGCATAAGTTTGAACTTCTTCTTTCCTGTCGGGAGGGATTTTAACGCTGCCTATGCCTGCCCCCTCCCCCACTTAACTAAAACCAGACCTATAGATACACTCAGGGAGGCAGTCATGGCCCTAAACGGTGGCCATGGCTGCCCAATCCCTCTCTGCCGCGATGCACGCCTCCTTTGCATGAATTGCCTTTCTTTTAGGCGTATGGGGCTCAGCCCTGGGACGCAATTAGGTCCCGTCCCTACCTCTGAAGTACGCTTAATACTTAGCAATAGGGTAGGCTAAGGGAAAAATACGTCCTCTGCCGTTTCCTCCCCTGTCCACATTCCCCTGCGTCATTAGTCCTACTCTTCGGCCGGTGCAACAGGACTGTCTCTCGTAGGGCAGTCAACTAGCGCCAGCCTCTATCATCCATACTGGGGAGCTTATTCTAAGATATTCGTTAATTTTTCGTATTCGTTAAGANTCGAGTAGGGCAGCCAACTAGCGCCAGCCTCTATCATCCATACTGGGGAGCTTATTCTAAGATATTCGTTAATTTTTCGTATTCGTTAAGATGCGAACGCTCTCGAAGCAAATAAAATCTTCGAGAAGGCAGTTTCGTATTCTGTCAAGTAGTTAGAAAATGGGGGTTCAAGCGCCAAGGGATTAAGGAGCGGTGAGCCCTCCTGCTCTTGCATTCCACTTCGACAGTGGCCATTTTGTCAGCCAGTACGTAAACATCCTGCTATTGCATTCCATTTCGACGGTGGCCACTTTGTTTCCAAAATTTTCCAAAACTTTCAAAATTAAAACAAAAATTACAATTTTTCAAATTTTTTAAAAACTTCTTTTATGTTTTTTTTCTCAAACATTCCATGGCGGCCATTTTGTTTTTTTCTACATAGCCTCAGGCCAGATTCCTACAACGAATCCCCATTACATCACCCCAGACTCTGCACATAGTCCCAGGCTGTGCGAGGCTCCTACCACGAATCCCCCATCACCCCAGGCGGTGCGGGACTTGTTCTAGAATTTCGAGGGGGCCACGGTGATGCAGTGGATAGAGGATATGTCAAAATTCCTACTCTTGCATTAAATTGCGACTGCAGTGGTTCAGTGGGTAGATGACTTACTTCTTGGGGGTCACTGTAGTGTGGTGGATAGACGACTTACTTCTTGGGGGTTGCTGTGGTGTGGTGGGTAGACATAGTCCCAGGCAGGCTCCCTACAGCAAATCCCCATTACATCGCCCCATGCTATGGGACATGTTCTTTTTCAAAATTTCCCAACATAGCTCCCTGCAAAGAATCCCCATCGCCCCAAGCTATGGGACATTAGGTTTTTAAAAAATTCCCAACACAGCTCTCTACAACGAATCACCATAGCCCCAGGGTGTGCGGCTCTTACATTCAATTTCAATGTGAGACCGCGTTTGTTTGGTGGATAGACAACGCCCTTAATGCGCGCGTGCACACAAACACACAACTATGTGGCCAGNACAAAGAATCCCCATCGCCCCAAGCTATGGGACATTAGGTTTTTAAAAAATTCCCAACACAGCTCTCTACAACGAATCACCATAGCCCCAGGGTGTGCGGCTCTTACATTCAATTTCAAGGTGAGACCGCGTTTGTTTGGTGGATAGACAACGCCCTTAATGCGCGCGTGCACACAAACACACAACTATGTGGCCANGTGAGACCGCGTTTGTTTGGTGGATAGACAACGCCCTTAATGCGCGCGTGCACACAAACACACAACTATGTGGCCAGCCACATCACCTGAACTCGGACGTCCACACCTAACATAAGTATCGCGGTTTAACCAATTTGCATATCTGCTGTGATGCAGTGGAAAGACGACTCACCAAACTTCACACTCTAGCATTCCAGCATGTCCCCACAACGACACCCGATCGCCCCAGGTTGTGCGGAGCTGAAATTGCTCATGACCCCACAATATGGAGGAGTGACCCATTTTTGGGCAATGAGGGATTGAGGGGTTTTCTCCGAGTCTTCACAAATCCCTGCCACGACACCCCAACTGGTCCCTACTTCATGCTCTTGCATTCCATGCTAGGAGCCACGGTGGTAAAGTGGATAGACGACTCGCTAGTCAGGCTGTGCGCGGCACAGGCGACTCGCCGAGAAATTTTTACATATGCTGTATACTCACAAAGATCAGTTAGTATGCAAAAAAAATTCATGCGCACACAACACACACCCACAATTATATACAAATGCACACAAGACCACGTCCTTTCTTGGTCTTGCTCCCAAGTCGCATAACGATATACTAACTGATATCATTCTTAGTGTAACTACTTTGTACCATTTTGTAGCCGGACAGGGCTCGAATCTGGACCGGAATGCCCGGCGTGAGTTACGGATATATATATATATATATATGTATATTTAAAGTATTATTATTATTGTTACGTTATACTCTTGCGTTGGAAGTTTTATTATTTCTTTTTTATGATGACTCTACAATGTGGCTCAGTGATTCCTTTTTGGGCAATGAGGGATTAAGAGATTTTACGAAAACATATTTAAAGTATTATTATTATTACGTCACGCTCTTGCATTGGAAGATTTTTAATTCTTTTTATGATGATGATGACCCTACAATGTGGCTCAGTGACTCCTTTTTTTTTTAGGCAATGAGGGATTGAGGAATTTTGCCTAACGTGCTGCACGAGGCTCTGATGGGTTATGTGAAACATTTCATAGCATGACCCTACAATGTGGCTCAGTGACTCTTTTTTGGGCAGTGAGGGATTGAAGGATTTTACCTGACATGTATCTCTGATTGGCTACGCGAGGCTAAGGAATATAAACACCTACAAGCTAGCACCATTCATCATGGCTGAAGAATGTNATCTCTGATTGGCTACGCGAGGCTAAGGAATATAAACACCTACAAGCTAGCACCATTCATCATGGCTGAAGAATGTTCGTATTCAATGCCCTCCTATCATGTAACTTCTCACACCGTATAAGTATAGCTGGTTCTAAGTTCCGATTTGTTTATGATATACATCACACCTTCTACAAATGAAAAAAACAATTATCCCAGAACCATTTAAGCCCTTCAAGCATAGTTGCTCATAATTTCCGAACATGTTAATATAAAGACGACAAATGTATAACATATACAGGGGATGGACAAAATAATATGAACACCTGACATATACACAATGCGAGAGCAGGTGGTTTTCGTACTTGCTGCTAATATGGCCACCATCAAAGTGGAATGCAAGAGCAGGAGGCTTACACATTGCCTGGGGCGATTTGGCTCCCTGGCTCCCGTGTGAGATGCTGTCTTTTGAACCGCCATTTTGTAACTACTCAGCTAGATCGGTTACTGCTGCTACAAAGGCAGCTTATCAAAATTTAAGTGAGTTTGAACGTGGTGTTATTGTCGGCGCACGAGATATGGGACATAGCATCTCCGAGGTAGCGATAACATTTGGATGTTCGCGTACGGCCATTTCACNTTATAATGATTTTGTTGTGGAGATATGTCTATATGTGTTTTAAGTGTTGGGATAAAGATTTTGGTGTTATTACAATTGACATTGTTACGCGCCTACCGTCGCACAGGGCAAGGGCACTATGCGCGGCCTCGGCTCTGTGGGGAGTGGCCCAACTCGACCCTCCGCTCCCCTCTGGCAGAACCACTCGCCGTCGCGTCGCCGGGCGGCCAGGAATGATAGACAGCTGGCCTGGCTGACGTCGGAGTCCCTCCCTCTCCCCTTATGGGCAAGCAGAAAACTTTAGAAAGTGCTGAAGATTATTCTGGGAACTAGTACCATAGGCGTAATGCGGCATTTTGAAAAAATTTTGTGCGTTGACCCACGACCCTATAAATATCGCAGTGGCCCGAGGGTTGGCAATCTTGGGTAGAAGTCATTTGGCTGGAGTACAGTAACCCGGTGAAATCTGGTGCGGCGAGGGATATTGGTGAAGAGAATGGACGACGACGGGAGATTGCGAGACGACGGGAGACGAGGTGTTTGTGGTCTGAATGGATGATAGGGCGTGAAACCCGACGAGTGACCGCTACAGTACATGAGGGTGCTCGGAGATCTCTAGAACATTACGAACTGGTGGAACCTCGACGAACTGACGTGGGACTATATGTACATGTGATACGGATTTTATTGTAAATATTGGAACTGCCAAATATGGACGTATAATGTATAAAGTAATTCGATAGGTTTTGATATACTGTTTATTGGGACTTATTTTAGTTACTTAATTACGCTAATTTTTTTTAGGTAATTGTAAATTGTACTGATTGAATTTATTTATTGTAAATAGCAATATATATTTATTCATTTTGAGCTATTGAGATGTGAGTATTTTATTTGTAATTATTGCAAATAAATTAGGTAATTTGGATTAAATCTTTTGTTAATTAAGACTTCCATCTGTTAACGAACCTGGCTAAGCCCACTGACTTTGAGAGAAATTGTAACACTGGTGTCAAAAGTGGAATAGATAACTTTATTTAAAAAATAAAATTATTGTATTAAAATTATGGTAGGATATTAGCTAGTGGGTAAATTTGTAAATATAATAATAGTTGTTTTAATAGGCACAGTAATTATTTAGGAATTTGTTGATGCTAACCAGAAAAATGTCGGTAGACATGGACGCACTCCACGCTTTAACCGCAGGTTTAAGTTGCCAGATAAATAGCAAAATAGATACTGTAAATAGTTGAATAAATAGTGTTGTAGATAACGTCAATTCAAATGTGAATAGACAAATACGTAGTTATTGTGGACAGAAAAATAGACAGTGTGAACACAAATGGGGAACGAAAGATCGAGGGTATTAGTGAATTGGTACATAATAAAATTGACTGTGTGGACAAGAAAGTTGAAAGTGCAAGCGAGAGAGTGGACAGTGTTGAGCAGGAAATAAAACAAGAAGTAAGTGCCCTCAAAGAAGGAATGGCAAGAACTACTATAGCAGCAGGGTAGAAGACATACAGCTGCTGAGGAGGAGTTGAGACTGACCTCCACCGAGCCGATGAGTGCGGGCAGCGGGGAGAAGACAGATGTCGCTGCCAATACAGCTGCCGCAGGAGAGGCCCAGCAGTTTTACAGTGTGATACGCATAAGCCAGGCGTGAGTAAAGGCGTCACGATCAAGCCCGCCCCTTACGATGGACAGACACCTTGGCGCGAATACCGGCACAAGTTCGAGATAGTTGCCGCCCTGAAAGTGTGAGTTGTAATTTCGTGTGACCATCATTCCCAGCCGCCCTATCAAAAGAACCCCGTACGCTCCGTCAGCCTGGCGGTGGACTTACAAAATAATTAATATGACATATCCACCAAACAGTTTCACCAATTTCAATCAAACTTTATAAGTATGTAGTATCTCTATTACTAGCATCAAAAGCAGAATAAAATATATGAATTTTGCGCAAGGGCGTTGGGCGCCAAAGCGCAGGGGCTGTTCTTGCTCTGTCATTCTGGTCGGTTAGAGGCCATATTCTCTGCCATGTTGGATGTCGGTGACCTTGATATTTGACTTATTCCCAAAACTGTATTGTTACAATATGCCAGAGGGACATATCTGAGTTCGTGAAGGATGGAGGTATTAAAAAAAATGAAATAACTAGATTTGATTTTTAATTTATTCACACAGCATTATTTACAGCACTAATATATCTATCTCCACTATTACACTTTTTATTCCTCAGTGAGCACAATATTTAATGAATATTTACACTCTAACTAATGTTCTTCTTAATGTCTCTGTTTAGCCATAGTCAATTAACTCATACTCATAATTAACACATTTTCAGTCTGTCTGTTGCCATCATTTGTAATATCTTTCACTCATTCACCCAGTTCAATAGTCCAGCCTGACAGTCGTAATCTTCACTGCACCGATGCTCGCAGTCGCAGATTTTCCACCTACTGGTCATTTCTCTNGTCCAGCCTGACAGTCGTAATCTTCACTGCACCGATGCTCGCAGTCGCAGATTTTCCACCTACTGGTCATTTCTCCTGCCACTCGTTTCGCTCGTCGTCTATCGCTAAAACTCCAGCCACTCATCCATTAATCAACTTCCGGCTCGGAGGCCTGTCACATTTTTATATCAGTCGCTCTGAACATCTGGAATGATCAACGCACCTCGATTCACGATGAGTGNCCTGTCACATTTTTATATCAGTCGCTCTGAACATCTGGAATGATCAACGCACCTCGATTCACGATGAGTGAAATGAGGTCAGTAATTCAGAGTACTCTTTAGATAAATGCAGAAACCCTATCTGCTGAAGGTCAGGTATGCAAGCCACAAAATATTTATCGTGGGGCCACGCAAGCCTGTATAAGATGATCTTCGTGTTTGCCACCCGCTCTTGGGTCAAAGACGTGACCTTCATGCATTTCCGCTCTCGCAAGGGATGCGCAGCAGCGAGCGCGCAACACTGCCACTCATCAAGTCTGTTCGTTCTGAACAGCCACTGTAACTTCCGGACCTTCGTATAGTGCCAGTCAATCGATGTGGACAACCTTCCGGTTTGGCCAGAGAGCCTTTACGACAAATCCGAAAGACCACATCATTGATCTTATTCAGAATCCTGTAGGGGCCTTCCCAACATTTCTGTAGCTTCGGACATTACCCTTTTCTCCTCTGTGGATGAAAAAAAAAAACACGCCAGTTATAATTCTTGAAATACCTCGCCAGACATTCTCCTATCTTACAACACCTTCATCCTGTCACTATTTATTCTGACGTGCTGTCGAGCAAAATCATGAATGCCAACTAGTCTGTTATGTAATTCACTGACATAATCAGACACTAAAGATTACTCTTCTGTCGGTCGGCCAAACAGTAGGTCACAAGGAAGGCGTATTTCTCTTCCAAACGGCATCCTTGATGTGGTGTTACCCTGGTGGACTCGTGAAATGCCGGGTGGTAAGCAAGGAGAAACAATGACAACTTTGAATGCCAAACCTTTTGGTTGTCAGCCACAAAGACCAACAGGTACTGCTCAAGACTGCAGTTAGGCGTCTCAACCATTCTATCCGACTGAGGGTGTAAGGTTGTAATCCTAGTCTTTTTCATCCTCAGAATCTCTGTTACCTCCTGGAATATCGTAGCTTCAAAGTTTCTTCCCTGATCGGAATGGAGCTCTAGTGTGACACCAAACCTCGAGAAGACATGCTCTACGAGTGCCTCATTCACAGAATGTGCTTCATGGTTTGGGACGAGAATGACCTCAGGCCACTTAGTAAAGCAGTCTTGGACCATCAGTAGATACTGATTACCCCTCTCTGTGACCGACAAGGGACCCAGAATATCTACTGTCCTTCTTTCGAATGGAGATCCAACATTGAATTTCTGGAGGTTACCTTGTCCCCTGGTCCTTGGACCTTTCCTCGCAGTGCAGGTGTCGCACATTCGGTTCCACTTCTCAACATCCTCCCGACAATGAAGCAAGTAGAATCTCAGTCTAATTCTGTCAAGGGTCTTATTAACACCAAAGTGCCCACTGGCTGCCACATTATGCAGTTCCTTTAAGACTTCAGGAACCCTGAATTCCGGGAGGACCAACTGTAGGCATGTATGTTTTCCATCATTACTTTCCCAGTTTCTGTAAAAGTACGCTATTCTTCAGTACGAGGGAATTCCATTTTGCCCAGTATGCTTTGACTGCTGCGCTCAAACTAGATATATCTTCCTATTTTGGTCAACATCCAGCTTCTTTACATTCTAGTAATAGCTGCAAAGTTGGATCGTTCAGCTGATCTGTCGTAATACCCTCATCACTCCAGGTAACTAACCCATCACAAGATAGAGAACATTGAATTCTTGTCCTCTGTACTTAAGTGATCCACCACTCTTATCTTCCTAGCATTCAAAATTATGACATAATGGCTTACATGGCCTCCTAGAAAGTGCATCTGCATTGCTATGAAGGCGTCCAGATCTGTGCTGTTTCTCTATGTCATTCTTGAAGATGGCGTATCCACCGGGATATTTGACCTTCGGGATTCTAAAAGTTTAGTAGCAAGTGTAATGAAGCATGGTTGGTTCTTAGAATAAAATGTCTTAAAATGTCTGCCATAAAGGTAGGGGTTGAAGAGTGAAATTGCCTTCACCATTGCCAGATGCTCCCTGCATGCAAAACAGCAATTTTTCCCAGGCCTATGCAATGCCTTAATGAAGTATTCTATTGGTCTATCCTTATCATCCTGAACCTGAGATAACACAGCTCCAACACCTACATCACTAGCATCAGTGTCCAAAATAGACATGCCCTCACTTTTCGGGAAACCTTGGACTGGTGGAGATATCAGAAATACCTTTAGCTTACGAAAAGCATCTTCAAACTCAGTGGTCCAATGAAATTCCCTTTCTGCCTCAGTCAGTTCATGTAGTGGCTTGGCGATCATGGCGAATCCAGGTACAAATCTATGGTAATAGGAACATAATCCCAAAAAACTCCGCACTTTAGTTTTGTCAGATGGCAACTGCCAATTTATTGGTTTCATCTTCTCGGGGTCTGTTCCTATTTCACGGGCCGAAACTACATGTCCCAAGAAATTAATTTTAATTTGGAACAGGTGGCACTTCTTAGTAACTAGTTTCAAGTTGGCTGCAGCCAATTTCTGGAATACAGAGTCTAAGTGTGATAGTGCTCTTTAAATGTCCTTCCTGTCACAACAATGTCATCTAGGTAAACCTGACATATCTATATCTATAGGCAGGACTTTTTCCATGAGGAATTTGAAGGTGGCAGGGGCATTACACAGCCCAAAAGGCATAACTTTGAATTGCCAGGTTCCTTTTCATTGGACACAAAATACAGTCTTCTCTNAAGTGTGATAGTGCTCTTTAAATGTCCTTCCTGTCACAACAATGTCATCTAGGTAAACCTGACATATCTATATCTAAAGGCAGGACTTTTTCCATGAGGAATTTGAAGGTGGCAGGGGCATTACACAGCCCAAAAGGCATAACTTTGAATTGCCAGGTTCCTTTTCATTGGACACAAAATACAGTCTTCTCTTGGTCCTCTGGAGCCACCTGGCACTGCCAGTACACAGTCTTCATGTCCAAAGTAGAAAACCATTGCAAATCTGCTAAGCTGTTTAATGTGTCATCTATTCTTGAAGCGGATAAGTCTTTCTTTGTCACATTATTAAGCTGGCGATAATCTACACAAATTCTCAGAGAGCCATCTTTCTTCTTAACAAGTACAATGGGTGACAACCATGGACTAACTGGTGGTTTTATCTCGTCTAACTCCCTAATTTCCTTCAGAATCCCCTCAACTGCCTCATTTGAAGAAAAAAATAGCTCCAAAGCCGACACCAGTGTGGGGTACTCAAGTCGATGTCGCCCTGGAAGAGAATGTAGTATACTCAGTGCGGGGCCTCTGAGTACAGCCACGAGATAGTAAGCCCACTGTTCAGCTGACCAGCCATTCAGGGTGGCGACTATAAAACTGGTGTTGATACTCTCGCCAAGAAGTCTGGCTATCGCTAATGCCTTCTATTTTTCTGTCTACATTTGTATTTGCAGAGTCAATTTTCCTATCTACATTTTAATTTACAGTAATGATATGGCTATTTACATTCTCGTTTGCACTATTTATAATTTCATTTACGATTTAATTTGCACTTTCTTTTACACTGCTAATTTGGGTATTCAAAGCTTCGTCCACACTACTAATTTTGCTATCAAGGTTTTTAACACTTGCGCTCAATTGAGTACCCAATCCATCAATTAATGTTTGCAGTGCTTCAAGTTATGATGACATTTTTTTAGTTAGTATTTACTGCGATCATTGTACCAAACTGTCTTAATTAATTATTTTTTTTAATCACCAGTTATTTGCCTATCGCCTAACTTAATTTACAATTAAATTATTTCATCCCACTTCTGACACCAGTGCTACAAGACACCAGAGGGGCGTATCTGAGTTCGTAAGAGATGGTGATATTAATAAAATTAAAAAAAACTAAGTTTGTTTTTTAATTTATTCACACAGCATTAATCTATCTATCTCCACTATTACTCTTTTTATTCCTCAGTGAGCGCAATATTTAATGTATATTTTCACTCTAACTAATATCCTTAATGTCTATATTTTGGCCATAGTCAATTAACTAATACTCATCAATAACACATTTTCAGTCTGTCTGCTGCCATCATTTGTAATGTCTTTCAACCATGCACCTAGTCCAATAGTCCAGTCCACCAGCCGTACTCTTTCTCCCGTTGGTCACTTCTCTCACCTCTCATTTCGCTCGCTGTCTATCGCTAAAACTCCAGCTACTCATCCATTTATCAACTCCCGGCTCGGAGGTCCGTCTCATTTTTATACCAGCTGACCTTGACCTGGAAAGTTAGACGCACCCGAGTCACGCTGAGAGAAACTAGGACAGTAAACCAGCAGAAAATTCTTCAGATAAACACTTAAATTCAATCAGCTGAAGTTCAGGTATGCAAGCCAAAAAAGATTCATCGCAGGGCCACGTGCGGTATC
This sequence comes from Clitarchus hookeri, assembly GCA_002778355.1. NCBI lineage: Eukaryota > Metazoa > Arthropoda > Insecta > Phasmatodea > Phasmatidae > Clitarchus > Clitarchus hookeri. Next base: position 1,095,614 of record NQII01000046.1, read on the forward strand.
AAGCCTGTGTAAGCTGATCTTCATGTTCGCCGCCCGATCTTGGGTTATAGGTGTGACCTAAACGCATTTACTCTCTCGCAAGGGATGTGAAGCAGCGAGCATGTAACATTATTATAAAAATAATATTTTAATACAATTAAAAATTGTTTTAAAAATCACCTATGGGAATTTATTTAAAAACGTATAAAATTATTTTAAAAATTATAAAAAATTATTTTAAAAATTAATTTTAAAAAATCATTAAATATTTACTAAAAAAAAAAATTCATTTATGGAGATCCTCCCAGCACCACGTCCTGCAAACAACGGACCCTCTCCAATCAATCGCATTGTTTTAAGATTCCCCTTCCCCACCACCTTACCAATGCACGTTCCGTCGTCTGCAGTCCACCTGCCATATTGTTTTTTGTTTGTCATTTGTTTTCATTTCCAACACCTTTGTGACGCTAGTGTATTAATAATCGATTTCGTCACCAGGCAAGCTACCGATATAGTCACCAGGCAGCAGCCATATTTGTTTAGGTTTTTAAAGTTTATATGGTGCTGTCGGTGCCCTCCATATTGGATTCTATTTTCAATACCTAGGTGGCGTTTATTTCTCGATTTCACCGCCAGTCGAGCTGTCGACACTCATACTTGTTTTATAGACATAGGACAATCTGTAATTTTTCATCCTGTTAAAAAAATTATTTTTCCAATCTGCTATATACGTACATGCATAATTTATTAAACCAATATTTTTTATTAAAAACTTTAACTAAGGCTGATTATAAATAAAGCAATTTATCATGTTATGCTAATTAATGTACCGTTGCACTTTTTACAATTATTTGTTCCTTAATTAAAATTTTTTAGTTCCAAACTTTTTTTATTTACAAGGAATAAATGAAATTCGCAATTATTTTCAAAACATGTTTTATTCGGAAAAATCTACAACTACTTCATTTCCATGTTTTGATTCCTAATCCTCTGACACCAATTATAAACGAAACCAAGCTTTCCCACATTCGTGAACTTCATGGCGGCGCAGGGTGAGTTTCAATGCATACTCCATGCAGCAAAAGCGACACCGATAGGCTGGTAGTACAGTGCTGGCCCCAGGAGGTTTCGGCTCGCCTAAAGGTACAGGAACTGATGTCGGTGGTGCGTGTGTAGATGATGTAGGCGGGGGAAGAAACGATGGTGATTGCAGTTCATCACAGCAATGATGACGTTTGCAGGATCTCTTTCTTACATAACTGGCATTGAAGAATCGATGAACCCCGCTGTTTAACTATNTTCATCACAGCAATGATGACGTTTGCAGGATCTCTTTCTTACATAACTGGCATTGAAGAATCGATGAACCCCGCTGCTTAACTNGGAAGAAACGATGGTGATTGCAGTTCATCACAGCAATGATGACGTTTGCAGGATCTCTTTCTTACATAACTGGCATTGAAGAATCGATGAACCCCGCTGTTTAACTATACAAGACCTTATATGGCTGTAGAAAAAGTTATTACGATAAACATCCGGTTTGGATTCTTCATACGTCCATGCATTTCATGTCGACGTGCGATGTGTTGGTGCGAAAATACCTTGTCACAGTAGCTGCAGGGATAAGTTTTCTCTGGCGAGGATGGTTCAGCCAATGGGGCGAACTCTGTCGAAGATGGTGCAGCCAAAGAATCAGATGACTTTGTCAGTGGTGTGGGTGCCGCAGTCACAGGTGAAGGAGCTGCTGGAACAGCCGAAGACATCGTTGAAGTCGAAGGTTCTGCTGGAAATGTGTCCATGTAGTATTTCAACTGGAATAACAGTAGCTTATTTACTAAATTTTTCATCAAAATCACACAATTTTTCAACAAAAATTTAATTTTTCGTCAAAATCACTTACTTTTTAACAAAAAATAAAAATAAACAAAAATTCATACTAATATTTCTTCAATTTTTAAAAAAATAATTTAAAAAAACATTTACCAGGAAAATGAAAGTAGCACAAAAAGCTGGCACAAGAATTCGTTTTTTCCCCTTCAAAATTCTTAAAATGCACGCCAAAACAGTGAGCCAGCAATTTTTAAAACTAAAATCATATCTAGAAAAAGATTTTCTTCATAAAATGGTGTATAATAAATCAAGACCACAATGAATATAAATACAGAAAAAAAATTGTATTAGATATAGAGACAAAAAATGTAAACCAATTCGGTGAGAAGTTAGATAAACATAAATCGGGGTGTGAAAATTGCAATTAACATACATGCATGTTTTATAAAAATGTAAAACAAAAAAATAGAAAACAAGGAATTAGATTCTATCATAGAAGCTGGGAAGAAAAACTGTACAAAATGTAAAGGAGTAAAAGATTAAAAATTATTTCGTTAAAATGAAAAGGTGAAGAATAATCTCTCGTATCAATGTAGAATTTGTGAAAATGATTACAAAAGACAATGGTGAAAGAAAAAATATAATTACTGAGTACAATAAGTAGGACGAAATGGCATAAAACTGGCACAAGAATAAAATATATAAATAATAATTATGGAATTTCAGCGAGTGGGATGCCACTCGCAAGAAAATTAAAAGATTTTAACACAAAAAAAGATTGAATAACTTACATTACAGAATTTACCAAAAATTATTTTTAATAAAGTTATATTGTGTATAAAGTCTGGTAGACTGGGTTAAAATTATTTATGAAAATATTAAGGGACCTAAAACTGGACCCCATAAAAAGTAATAAAAAATATAGTACAATTATTTATAAAAGAAAATTCAACATCATGCCTAAGTTGTCCATTTCAAATTTCCTTTATATATTTATAAAAAAGACAATAACATTTTTATTCATAATTTTTAAAACTTTGTTGTCAATAAGTTTAACATATCTTATCAGGCAAAATAAGGTTAAAGCTATTATCTAAAACACAAGAAAATTTTTACCATTATGTGTATCCATTATTTGAAAATTAGATATTTTATATTTTTTATTCATTTCTAACACATGTAGGTTTATAAAATCAATTGAGTTATTCAACTTACTGAGAATTGGATCCATTTATGTAAATTTATTTTTATTAACAATATTAAAAATGAATTTAAATAAACTGAAAACTTTATAATTAAAACATGTAAAAAGTGTTGTAAAGAAAAATGTATAAATTCATTTCATTAAAATAAATATAAAAATGAATAACATATTAATAATTGTAAAAATTATTTCACTCAGCAAATGTGTGAGATANTTTCACTCAGCAAATATGTGAGATAAATTTAGAGAAAGTTATTTGAGATGATTGTGGTAATAATGTTTTTAAAACATTACCTTGAAAAACGCGAACAAAAAAAATCACATATTGATTAGAATAAAGAATATACGACGAAAACATACGAACATTGCCAAGAAATTAAATATAAAAAAATTATTTTCCCCATATCTATATAGAATAGACAAAAAAATTATATTTGTAGAATATTTATGAATAAGGATATGAGAAATACATATCGTAAAACAAGCCTTTTTTCTTTCTTTTCTTCGGAAAGTAGGCAAAAGAGGAAAACAAATAAATTATTATTCCAATTGATAAAACTAGTAAAAAAATTGATGAAAATATGAGTTTTAAATATTTGTCAGACGTAGCGAAATGGGATGTTCAAAATATTGATGACGTAAAAATTGTAACTAATAATTTGCAACAATAAATATATTTCTTAAAATAATTGAAAATTATCTTCTTACCAAAATTAATTTTTAACAAATATAGGAAGCAAAATGACAACACCAAAACTGAGTGAAATAAAAGTAAGAGAATAGAGAAAAATAGCTAAATTTCTAAACATAAAAAATATACACAAGTTCAAGAAGAATGATTTAATTTAAAAAAAAAAACATGCTAATAAATTTAGTGAGATTAAAATTGTATTTTAAACTAGATAAAAAATTATATATAATGAGTTGAAAATAAACTAATTGCATGCGATTGCAAAATCTTCAAATATTAAAAATACACACAATTTAAAGAAGAAAGATCTAATTATCGCTATAAAGGAGATAAAAATTAAACAAAATTTTAATTATTTACCTTTTGCTGATGCTGCCAAGTAGATCCTACTTTTCGGCGCCATTTCGGCTGAACGGATTTTGATGAAATTTGGTATGTATGTACTGTAGGTCCTGGAATAGGACATAAGATATTTTTTATCCCGGAAAATTGTACGGTTCCAGGGGAATAACAACAAAATGTAATTCTGCAATGGCTGGGAATGTGACCGAAATATAATTTTCCCCTGGTGTCATAGTTTATCACGCCACCCAAGGACCTCTGAAATAGCTTAACGAATGCTATCAATCGATAACAACCGGAACCAAATATTTAACGTGCCCTCCGAAGCCCGGAAGCGCTAAGATGTTATGCCACTAAACGGTCACCCAACAAAATGTGTGCCGCTGGGAATGTTGCCTAACTTTGGCCAAGCGCAAAAAATAGTACCTAGGTAAACTTATTTCTAAATCTACAACTTGATGGAACCCACGTTTTTATTTTCATACATCGACACTGAAAGCGGAAATGTGGTAACTACACGATAGTTGCACAGATACACTCCAAAAACAATACCCTTCTTCTTGGCTATCGGTTAAAAAATATTTCCTTCCTTTTGGGTTTTATCTAATCAGTTAAAAACCTAGCCAACATAGTATAATTTTATAATTCTATTTTCACATAAATTATTTGTCATTTCCCAATTTATTTATTAGTGTATCACTGTAAAACTCAATTGTACCCAGGCGAAGCCGAGCCAGTTTGCTAATAGTTCATAAAAGAGCTGAACTGCTTTTTTTAAAAATAATTATTTACATTATTTTATTAAAATTACTCAATTTCTCATTACATTTTTTCGTTTTTTCATTAAAAAAATCACATTTTTTCATTAAAATAATAACATTTTTCAACGAAAATTTTATTTTTTTATAAAAATTAATTTAAAAAGATCAATTTTTTTTAGAATAGGAAACTAGCACAAAACTGGCACAAGATTAGTTCTTCCTCTAACTTACTAAAATTATACTGACAATACTGGTTTAGCCCAATTTAAATTTAAATTTAATGAGAAATTGAGTGATTGTAATGAAAAGATAAAACAATTTTAATGACAAATTAAGTAATTTTAATAAAACAATTAGAATTATTAATTTTAAAAAAAGTGATTGACCATTTTTTATTGACAATTTAATCTACAAAAATATTTTCTTAAAAATGATATATTAAATTATGACCACAATGGAAAATAATATTACAATTGATAAAAAATACTATAACAATTTACAATATGACATCCAATTAAAGATTTAAAATTATTTTGTGAATATGAATGTAGAATTTGTGAAAATTNTAACAATTTACAATATGACATCCAATTAAAGATTTAAAATTATTTTGTGAATATGAATGTAGAATTTGTGAAAATGAATACAAAATACAATAGAGAAAAAAAATTCAAATTAATTAAAAATGTCTATATATAATTATTTAAAATAATATACTGGGACGAATTGGCATAAAACTGGCACAAAAATAAATGTATTTATATATATTTACAGTTAATTGNAAAATAATATACTGGGACGAATTGGCATAAAACTGGCACAAAAATAAATGTATTTATATATATTTACAGTTAATTGAATGTCAGTCATCAACTTACATTAAATATTATTAAAAAAAATATTTATTCAAATATTTTTGAAAAAGGTATTAAAATTGTAAGGAGGCTATTCAATCGCCCCTTAAAAAAATTTAAAATATATTAAAAACATTACTAAAAATATTGAACCAATGAAAATTGAATATCATCCATAAATTGTTCATTTCTTATTTTATTTCAACCTTTATAACAAATATTATAACATTTTTCATTCTTAATTTTTATTTTAAATAATTTTAACATATCTATTAGGTAAAATAGTTTCAAAACTATCATCTAATAAACAATAATTTTTCNTTTATTTTAAATAATTTTAACATATCTATTAGGTAAAATAGTTTCAAAACTATCATCTAATAAACAATAATTTTTTTTAACCAAAATTTGTGTTCCTAATTTGAAAATAGGATGTTATATATTTGAATTGTAACTCATGTAGTTTTACAAATTCAATTGATTTATTTAACTTGTTGAGAATTTGATCTATGTACATAAATCNAATTGTAACTCATGTAGTTTTACAAATTCAATTGATTTATTTAACTTGTTGAGAATTTGATCTATGTACATAAATCACATTTTATTAAGTGTTAAAATTAACTTATATAAAGGGAAACTGTTATAAGTAAGGAGTGTAAAAAGTGCAACAAAGAAAATATATAAATTCTTTTCATTCACATACAAATTAAAAATATAAACATATTAATATATGTAATACACGTTTCAATCAACGAAAACGTGAGAAAAATTCAGAGAAAGTGACTTGTAATGAATATGGAAAAAATTTATCTAAATCTTATCTTAAAAAACTTAAACCAACAAAATCACATATTAATAAGAATATAGAATATGCAACAATACCATGTATACATTGTATACATTGTCAAGAAACTAAAGNAAATCACATATTAATAAGAATATAGAATATGCAACAATACCATGTATACATTGTATACATTGTCAAGAAACTAAAGATATTAATTTATTTTCACCACATCCATATACAAGAGATGAACGTTATTATATTTGTGAATTATTTATGAATAAGTATATGAGAAATATATATCTTAAGAAAAAGCAAAACAAAGAAAATATTATTTCAATTGAATTAGATCAAAGTAGNAAATCACATATTAATAAGAATATAGAATATGCAACAATACCATGTATACATTGTATACATTGTCAAGAAACTAAACATATTAATTTATTTTCACCACATCCATATACAAGAGATGAACGTTATTATATTTGTGAATTATTTATGAATTAGTATATGAGAAATATATATCTTAAGAAAAAGCAAAACAAAGAAAATATTATTTCAATTGAATTAGATCAAAGTAGNAGTATATGAGAAATATATATCTTAAGAAAAAGCAAAACAAAGAAAATATTATTTCAATTGAATTAGATCAAAGTAGTGAAGAAATTGATGATAAATTAAATTTTAAAAATATTTTGGATATCGCGAAATGTGACGTAGTAAATATTGATGATGTAAAAATTGTTTCTGATAATTTATAACATTAAATTCATTTCTTTTAAAAATTGCAAATTAATTTTCTTATTAATACCAATTTTTAATATTTAGAGAGACAAAAATGCTAACTCCAAAACTGAGTAGAATGAAAGTGAAAGAATTGAAAAAAATAGTTAAATTCTTAAATATAAAAAATATATTGTTTAAGAAAAGTAATCTAATTAAAGAAATTAAAAAAATTATAATAAAGTTAGTGAAATAGAAGTTGCAATACAAATTGTGATAAAAGGGGATAATAAAATGTTAATGATTTGAAAATTTAAGCATTATATATATCAGCAAAATATTTAAAATAATAAATTCCCCACACAATAAAGAAGAGATATCTCATTTATCTCAGTATAAAGAAAATAAATAGAAAACAAAATGTTTAATATTTACATTTTGTTAATGCTGAATTAGTGAAGAATANCTCAGTATAAAGAAAATAAATAGAAAACAAAATGTTTAATATTTACATTTTGTTAATGCTGAATTAGTGAAGAATTCAAAGCAGATGAAAAATAAAATAATATATATCCATTTCCTTATAATATATATAAATGTTAATATAGAAAAATTAACAAAACTTATATAGTTAATATGGATTTTAAGAATAGGATACCAACATATAATATAGAAAATAAATAACAATTTATTAGAGCCTAATAATTTTTTAATTCATCAATATCGACAGTGTTTAGAAAAATAAATTATTATATTAAAGAACACAAGGGCTTTAAGGCTAATATAAAAAAAATTGCTAATTAACAGATGTCAAATAATAATCAAGCACAACAGTTTGCATTTCAATCAATTAACTATACAATATAAAATGAAAAATATATTATAGAATTTTATAAAAAAGCAAAAACAGAATTACTAAATGTCTGAATTTCATAGGCGGAAATCTGATTGGGCATTACCTAATATTATTGGTTAACAACCATCTATTAATAAATATAATCTATTAAATGCCTCATAATAAATAGAATTAACAGATAAAATAAAAAATAAAAAAGTTTGCACTAATGTAAAAAATATGATAATAACATTTTTCTATATTCTCTAAAATCAGCTTTGTATCCAGCAACAAATTATGATTATAGTTTCAAAATATTAAAATATTGGTTTCGAAGTCAATAACATTTTATAAAATGTTGAAATACCAATGAAAATAACAAATATACCCAAATTTGAGAAGAAATGTAATATTTATATAATAGTATATGTATTCTTATGATGAAAAATATAACATTTATTTTTTGCAGATAACAGAAGATCAAGAAAATAAATAAATATATTTATTATTATTTACTAATTCTAATAATAGTCATTATTGTTAGATGAAAGATGAATTAAAATTATTTTCTTCACAAAATAGTAATTATAATGAAAAAAAAATTTCCTTGTGATAAATACTCAAGAATATATAATTCTAGAGAAAAATTAAATGAACACAATGAAAATTTCTCAACAAATCAACCTGCAATAATAACAATGGCAAAATTAAAAAACATATATTTAAAAATTATGATTGTTTATTAAAAGTTTATTTTGTTATTTGTGCCGATTTTGAATGTTTATTAAGAAATATAAACACTTGTGGACCAAATACAGAAAATCCTTATATAATGAAATATCAAAACCATGAACCATAAGGTGTTTCTTATTATATAAAATATTCTGATGGTGTGTGTAAAGAAACTGTAGAATATATTGGTAAATATGTAGCAATGTTTTGTTGAAATGTTAATAAAAGAATCTCAAAAAAAAAAAAAAAATGTTAATGAAAATTTAAAAATGAAACAAAAACTAGAAGAGTTTAGCAATGCCTTTATATGTAAAATTTGCAAAGCAAATGAGAAAATATACCTAAAAATTTAGAAAGATAAATATGAGATTTAAATATTTAATATAATTTTATTTAACACTTAATGCAGTAGAAAAATTAAATGAAAACCAAAAAGGTTTATTAAAATATTATAAACAGAAATTAGAATATTTAATTAAAAATATAAAAAATAATTTACAAAAATTTAAAGATCATGACCACTTAACTGGAAATTATAGAGGAGGTGTTAATTCCTATGGCATTATAAATAATCAAAATCGAACCTTTTTTTATCAATAAATATATAATTTATCGTGTTATGATGCTCATTTATTAATTAAGGTTAAGGATAAAATAATGAAAATTTAAATTTAATACCTAATGATGAACAAAAATATATAATGTGATGTAAAAAGTTAAAAAAAGTTGTGGATTAAGATTTTCGATACTTTAAAAATCATGAGTTCGAGTATAGATCAATAATCTAAAAATCTTAAAGAAGTACAATTTAGACAAAAAGCAAAATATTTTGCAAATAAAAAACGAAATTAAATAAAAAAATCTGTTTATCAATATGATNACAATTTAGACAAAAAGCAAAATATTTTGCAAATAAAAAACGAAATTAAATAAAAAAATCTGTTTATCAATATGATTATACAGATTCTAAAGAAAAATTTTAAGGAATAGAATTTCCACTAAAAGATAATTTTGTATTAAAAAAAATAAAATATAAGTAATGAAGATTATACTCATGCAAAAAAATTGCGTGGGAAAAATTTAATCCAAAAATGTACAATAATATTTGCACAATTATACAATAATAGTGATGTATTAACTTTACCTTATATTTTTGAAAATTTTTAGGTGTTTCGTTTAAAAACTTATAATTTGGATCCTTTTTGGGATTATACTGCTCCTGTATTACCATCGGATTCAATGCTAAAACTAACTAAAATCGAATCTGATTTATTTAATGATTCNATTATACTGCTCCTGTATTACCATCGGATTCAATGCTAAAACTAACTAAAATCGAATCTGATTTATTTAATGATTCGGAAATGGTTTTATTTTTAGGATTAGTATTAGAGGTGGAATTTCACAATGTTGTAAAAGATATGTTAATGCCAATAGTAAATATACATAAAATTTTGATGAAAATAAAGAATGAATTATATAATTGGTTTACTTTAGATGTAAATAATTTATGTGGGTAGGCAATGTCACAATATTTACAATATGGTTAATTTGAATGGGTTAAAAAAAATTACACAAATGTAACAGAAGAAAAAAATAAAACTCTACAAAATGATTCAGAGGAAAGATATATTTTTTTAAGTTAATTTAGAATATCCTAAAAAATTTCACAGTTCACATAAATATATTACTTTAGCACAAGAAGCAAGAATTGTTTTTATTAAAATTATAGTATATAAAGAAATAAAGTTTTTCATTATAGTACTTAAAATTATGTTTAGCAAATAATATTAAAATATATTCATACAATTTTAAAAATTAATCAATTGAATTGATTAAAAAATATATAGTTCTTAATTCACAAATGAAAACAAAAGCAGCAAACGATTTTGAAAAAGATTTTTATGAATTAATAAATCAATTAGTTTATGGTAAAACATATACAATATAAAAAAGAGTTGATAAATAACTGGTTAGTTATTAAATTTAATATGAAAAATTAGCATGAATACCTAATTATAAACACACAACAATAATTAAGGAAAACTTAGCAGCTGCCCATATGAAAAAAACTAAACAATTATTTTAAAAAATTGATTTATGTTGGAAAGGCAATAATAGTAATTTCTAAAAATTCTGTATAAATTTCATTATAAAATTATGAAACCAAAATGTAAAGAAAATATAGAATTATGTCAAAACAAAACTGCTGGTTATATATAATATAAAAATTATTTATTTTTATTTGGATATGAAAGAAATTATAATGAATTTGTAACTAGTGATTATCCAAAAGATAATATATATGATATGCCACAAATTAATTTTAAAAATGGGCAAAATGAATTATGTAATAAATTTAAAAACAATTACAAAATTTGTTGTATTAAGATCGAAAATGTATTCAAATAAAGAAGATAAAGGATTAAAAAAACAAAAGTAATTAAAAATTAGTTTTAAAAAATGAAACAACATTCGATGATTACAAAAATTGTATTTTCGAAGGGAATAAAATATTTAGTAAAATGAACTTAATAAGATCTTATAACATGAAGTATATATAGTTCAAACTAATAAAATTGCCCTAGGTTATAAAGATTATTAAAGAATAACTTTATAAAATAAAAATTATACTGTACACCATGATTATAATTATAAATATGATACATAACATTAAATTTATTATAAAAACATTTTTTGAGGTTTTATATTTAAAAAAATTATTTAAAAGGGTTTTTTTAGTAAATAAAATACCTTAAAAAATAATTTTCAAACGTTATTTGATAATCATATTTTATAATAAAATCTTTTAACTTTTAATTTTAAAGATCTGCATAACATGTTTTTCCTTAATGATAATATAAAATATGCNAAATATAGAATTATGTTAAAACAAAACTGCTGGTTATTTATAATATAAAAATTATTTATTTTATTTGGATATGAAAGAAATTATAATGAATTTGTAACTAGTGATTATCCAAAAGATAATATATATGATATGCCACAAATTAATTTAAAAAATGGGCAAAATGAATTATGTAATAAATTTAAAAACAATTACAAAATTTGTTGTATTAAGATTGAAAATGTATTCAAATAAAGAAGATAAAGGATTAAAAAAAACAAAAGTAATTAAAAATTAGTTTTAAAAAATGAAACAACATTCGATGATTACAAAAATTGTATTTTCGAAGGGAATAAAATATTTAGTAAAATGAACTTAATAAGATCTTATAACATGAAGTATATATAGTTCAAACTAATAAAATTGCCCTAGGTTATAAAGATTATTAAAGAATAACTTTATAAAATAAAAATTATACTGTACACCATGATTATAATTATAAATATGATACATAACATTAAATTTATTATAAAAACATTTTTTGAGGTTTTATATTTAAAAAAATTATTTAAAAGGGTTTTTTTAGTAAATAAAATACCTTAAAAAATAATTTTCAAACGTTATTTGATAATCATATTATATAATAAAATCTTTTAACTTTTAATTTTAAAGATCTGCATAACATGTTTTTCCTTAATGATAATATAAAATATGCTATTTTAGAATTACCCATCATGGACTTCACCGCAGTGAGAGTTCCATAAGGAATAAAACATAAAATATAATTGCAAGTGTTAAATAAAAAAAATACATATAAAATTATATACACAAATAAAAATTATTCAACAAAAATAAACCACTAAGCTTAATTATCATAATTTAAAACTAAAGAAATTCTGGGATATAAGTTTTGTTAGTTTCTTCACAACAATCTAAATCATAACAAGCATAATTTATAAAGCCAGAAAATTTCTTAAATATTAATACATCTTATTAATTTTAAAACATATTTTAATATTAAGATTATCATATTTATCATTGATAAAAGATTCAGCTTTTATAATTTTATATTAAATTTCCCACTATTTTAAAAGTTCTATAATTTGGTCAATTTATATAAATACAGATTAATAATATAATTAATGATATAAGATTTTAATATGTTCCATTTTTTAAAGGATTTCAATTTCAGCACCATTAAAATCATTTAAATTATAATTTTCATTTCTTATTTCTAAAACAATATGATTTAAATTTTGTTTATTTATTTTATAAAATAAAAGATAAGCTGGCTTACAGACTATTACATCTTGAAAACAGAACATTGTTTTACGTTCAAAACTAGCAATAATATTTGTTTCTAAACGACTTCATTAATCACATTTTATAAAAATTCCATATTCTTAATTACAATGAATATTAATATACTCAAATGAGTTAAAATTAGGTATCTTACTACCATTATTATTTTTAGTAATTATATTTTTTCAAAACCTCATATATTTGATAATCTATCATATGGTTTTAAATCATATCTACTACCTACATTTATTCTATTTGTTATGTTACTTGTTTCTAAAACAATATTATCAGTTTTTAATGGTCCATATAAATGCATAGTTTTTCTAACGATTCAATATCATATTGCCCTCTAGGAATAGTATTTTTTCTTTTGTACCAACAACTGTAGTTATATTATTATTTTATTTGGGGTTAAATATGTAGAATAAAATATAATTAAAACAACAGAGCACTTATCATGAAGAATATAATAATAATTTTTTTGTTGATATATATTTATTACTCATTAATTTTAAAACTTTATTTATATTATACAATTTTATTTATTAAATGGAAAAAAATTACTTGGGGAACTGGTGTTTTAATGAATAACGAAAAATCAAAAAACAAATATTATGGTGATTTATTACCATATAATATTATATATAAGTGTTGGTCTTATGAATTGTGGTAAAACTAATTTAATGATTAATGTTACATGTAATGAAGGATGATTAAGATTTAATGAATTTTATGTTTGTCCAAAAAGTTTAAATCAAGAAATACATACAAAAGTAATAAATTATTTTATAATTTTATTAAAGGAAAAAAATTGGGATTCATTTAAAAATAAACTTTATAAGATGATTTATTTAGATAATGTGAAGATAAATCATTAGTTACATTTGACAATGTAATTTAAAAAAAACAAGATTTAATTCAAGAATATTTTACTAGAGGAAACCATAAAAATATTGAATGTTTATATTTAGCTCAAACATATTCGACAGTTCCAAAACAATTAGTAAGCGATAATACCAATTTTTTTATGAATTTTTTCCAAGATGATACAAATTAAAACCACATATTTAATGATTTTGTTGGTTGAGATATATCTTATGAACAATATAAGGATATTAGTTCAAAGTGTTGGGATTGAGAATTTGGTTTTATTAAAATAGATATGAATAGAAAAAATTATAGCGAAAAATATAGATATCGAATTAAAGATTTTATAATTGTCCAAATTATTTATATTTTATTTACTTTTGAATTTTAGCAAGTGGCATTCCACTTACTTAAAAAAAAAAAAAAAGTATCATATTTTAGTGATCTGAGTAGACCAGACACTGGAAATTATCAAACAACTTCAGTGACAGCTATTCATACATCACTAAATGTTTGTAATATTAAAAAATATATATATTATTTACAAAATTATAAGTTTAAAAAATTATGGAATTCTCATATCACACATCCAGGACTCCGAAAAAATAATTTTTAATTGTGATTTTAATTTTTTGGTATATAAATTTTAAAAAATAATATTCATTTTATTAATATTAAAAAATTTTCTTCATTGAAAGAAAATCAAACTCTGTGTTACAAATTATCTAAATACATATAGATTTTTAGATATTTGATGATAAAAATTTGAAGAGTAACAAATCGTTACACTAATAAAAAAATGATAAAAAATGTGTATTGATGCTTAAAAAAATTATTAGGGACTACATAATTTAAAAATAACTAATTTATTTGATGAAGGAACATTAAAATTAATAAATAAACCAAGATTTGGTTTAAAAGATGAACTTTCAGATATATATTTTCTTCAACAAAATGGAACAAAATTAATACCTCATGAAATTTTGCATTAAATAATAATATAATTAACAGATAAAGCTTTTAAAGTTTAGAGAAAACAGAAATTTAAAATTTATTCATGATATCAATAATTCAGACATTACATTATTATTTAAACGAGGTATCCATAGAATCAGAAAAAATACCATTATTTCAATATCATTTAAAATATAAAATATTTGGCCATGCTTATTTTTAAACACAACCAAATAATAAAAAATATATATTTATCAAAGCCTTTCAGAAGAAATATATATCAAAATAGATTATTATACACTTTATAAAATTAAATATAAATGTTAAAATATTATTCAAAGATTTCCAATGCTATTATGTTCTATAGGAATAAATGATAACAGTTAAGTTAAAGCTAATTTTAATTATTATAATGGCAAAAGTATTTTTTTATATATTATATTATGTACATTTAGAAGAATGTAATTTTCGAAGAAAACAACCAGGAATAATAAATAGCAAATTTCCACATTTACCAAACAATTAAAAATCATACTTCAGATACACACACAGAGCCCGAAATATCCCAATTGCATGCGAGAATGATAGGCGCATTACAAACTATTAAGATAAAACCGTACGTAAAGATGTGGATACGAGTCCCATTACAGAAGTAAACGAGTGACAAGTGCAGTCGTAATCTGAGCTTGCGCACTTGTCCAGCCTCGCTGCTGTTGAATTGGACTTTGCCCTAGCGCANTCCGGGTTCAATTCTCAACTAGTTCGGCCGAATTTGTTTTTTTTAATTACTAGAGGTGAATGCCAGGATTGTTTCTTGACCGAGTCCTTACTTGTTCCCGTTTGCCCAAGCAACTCACTCCGTCTCAAAAGGGTGTAAACTTTACTTTTTTTTAATGATAATTTTAGCTTGCACACCACCTATAAAATGTAAACTCACGCTACTATTTTACGAGAATCGAGTAAGTAGACACAAATAAAAAATATTTATATCTGTTCATTATAAGAGGAAGGGGGTTGCGCCATTGTCTCTCTCATCGAATCCGCGATATCGGGCTTTCAGAATCACGAGTCATCCTCGTTTCAAAAACTTAAATGAAAATAAAAAAATCGCAACATGCAATGCAAGCGAATATGTATGTATTAGTTTTAAAAAAAATCGTTATATCGAGCACAAAGATTTCTTTGGTATCAGCAATTCCTTGCCAAATTATATTTGCCTGGAATCAAAATTGGGTGTTTGGCGCCATCCCCTAAACATGAATGTGGCAATCTGCTGCCCACCCTGAAAACAGCCTGGGTATCGAGGAATGGGTGCGAACTTCTAGGAGTACAGGAATTTTCATCTCTTTAAAGTAACTTAATTTAATTTGAGAGATAGCATTGTTGAACAAACAAAACCCAAAATACCAATGCAGATGTAATTTATTCATATGTCAAGTAGTGAGCTGTTGGATGTGGTTTATTTTGAAAAGCATCTCGAGCTCTGATGAGCAAGGCAGCCGTTTTTTTCAGCCATGGCAAGGAAGGAAAGGATTCCAACAATTTTACACCACCCTCCTGGTTGGATTCAGCAACTAGAACACATGCCTGTACTGGTTTGTACTCGCAAGACTCAACATCACAAAAAACCCTTCGACTCGATCTACAGGTCAATTCCCTTCAATGTTCTTCGGCCAATCAGGGTCATGAAACCATACTGTACTGTTCGCCAGCTGGTCTAGAAGTGAACCCCTTAATGCCAAATCTGTTGAGTGGTCTGCAAAAGGCACATATTGCCATGCATTTGGAGACCACAATGTTTGAACTTCTGACACACTGTTTGCCACAATTAACTTGAACTTATGAGGAGAAAACTGAAGCCACGAGAGGATGGTTGTAGAATCTGTCCACACGAAAAAAGAAACATCTGCTATCGTGTTCACATACAATGTGTTTACATAACTGCACACCTTGGGCCAACAATAAAGCCCCAGAAAGCTCAAGTCTTGGATTTGATAATGTCTTTAAAGGTGCGACCTTCGATTTAGACATTACCAAGTGCACAGAAACCATACATTTAGTACCTACTACTCTGACATAAAGTACTTTAGCATATACCTTCTCGGAGGCATTGCAAAAGCCATACTTGAAAAATCAATGGCCCAGACCGATCTAAGAATGTTTACACAGGCTAAAGATGTCGTAGTCACAGTGGTATTGCTGGACGGCAAGGTGGTAGGCAAGCTACCAATGGCATGCCGAGAGGGGAGCCTAGAGAATTAAAGTTGGAATTAATGTTCGCGGGCACCACATAGCGTATCCCAGCAAGGATGGGAAGCTAAGATCTCAGGGCCGATGGTCGGCGTGGCAAACTCCCTCAGATGCGATACATTAATGTGCACTGAATACATAGTTAGAATGCCAGGAGCTACACACGATTTACTACTGCCACTTTTCAGGCCATGAAGTACGCTTCTATCCCCCGCACTCTGATGCAGTGCTGCCTAGCAATGGTATTGGGTACTTTGACAGAAAACACCTGGTTCATTGGTAGTTGCATTTAGTAAGTCCCAATTACACAGTTCACACAGCTGTACAATGTTACAAACCATTATACAAATAAACACTGACTCGTGCTCGTCTCTGAGCTCGCATAAACAGAAACTAACTCACGTAAATGAACACTAGGAAATACAAAAGTTGAAGTTGTCTACCAAGTGGTAGGGGCTACCATGTACCTGCAGAGTCAGCTGCATCCAAAAGTGTGAAATTTATGCTCCCTTGCACTGAAATGAATAAGAGAATCTGGTGGGATAAAACTAGGGGCAGTAGAAAACAGTTCCAGAATTAATTAACACACAGACTGTCAACTAACATGTATTTACACAAAGATGAATGACTCTGGTGGCAATGCACCCCAGTGGAGCTCCGAATGACACTAATGAATACTCGGAAGGCAGTATGTGGCCACTGCGTCCATGCGGGAGTTGTCCTTCTACACTACTAATTAAAAATTACATGCACATAATAACCCTCCTAGCATTCAATAAGAATCTCCTACAGGAAGTTTTACCACTTATAAATTACGTTACTCCATTTTGACTGTTTCTACAAACACCGGGAAGTGTGTCCAAAAAAGTAACAGCAGCATACTAACCGTAACAGCTGGTACTCCGGTGTCATTGCAGTCATCTTTCTCAATTTACTCCTGGAAATTACCTGATGTCTAGCACTAGTCTTGTTGGTATTAAAATCCTTGATTAATTTACTGAGGAATCAGCAATGAATAAATAGCATATTATATTAACTTTTATTTTTCTACTTTGCCTGGGTTTTGCATAGCTCATATCTTATGAATATCGAAACAATCAATTATCGTACTCCCGCACATCCTCCCCCCACTCACCATATTTGACACCCCCCATTACATTGCAATTTAATGTTAATTTAATTTTTCACTCACCACCTGGTCGGCAGGGAGGCTCGGTTGCAGGCTAGCACATTTGGCCCGCCTGCTGCTGCTCTGCTCCGGTGCATCAGTGAGGCACCATGCTCGCTGAAAGAATACAGTAGCTGGTGTTGATGTTACGATGTGTGTTTTAGATTCGGGCTTGATAAGATGGGGGAGAAGGTACTANAAAGAATACAGTAGCTGGTGTTGATGTTACGATGTGTGTTTTAGATTCGGGCTTGATAAGATGGGGGAGAAGGTACTACGACAAATAATCCAATGACACTTTAAAATGTAGCAGTTAGTCAACAATGTTCCTAGGAACAGGTTCATCCCAATCCAGCTCATGTCCGAAGTATCTTAAGCGGTACATTTACCCAGACAATCACTGAGGGCACCCAACCGCTTTAATTAAACGGCCTAGCAAATGTTGACAATATGCATAGCTTAGTTATAACTTCATACCTGTCTTAGAACAAGATGGTTGTGCTCTCNCGGTTGCAGGCTAGCACATTTGGCCCGCCTGCTGCTGCTCTGCTCCGGTGCATCAGTGAGGCACCATGCTCGCTGCAAGAATACAGTAGCTGGTGTTGATGTTACGATGTGTGTTTTAGATTCGGGCTTGATAAGATGGGGGATAAGGTACTACGACAAATAATCCAACGACACTTTAAAATGTAGCAGTTAGTCAACAATGTTCCTAGGAACAGGTTCATCCCAATCCAGCTCATGTCCGAAGTATCTTAAGCAGTACATTTACCCAGACAACCACTGAGGGCACCCAACCGCTTTAATTAAACAGCCTAGCAAATGTTGACAATATGCATAGCTTAGTTATAACTTCATACCTGTCTTAGAACAAGATGGTTGTGCTCTCNGCCTAGCAAATGTTGACAATATGCATAGCTTAGTTATAACTTCATACCTGTCTTAGAACAAGATGGTTGTGCTCTCAGCTGCATTTTGTTTGTCTCATCATACTGTGATATAAAACCATGAGCAAAAAGCAACTGAACACTTTCATGTGTTGTTGCTCTACACTAAAGGAAGAATAGCAGTAGCTCACATGTTGACATTTGCTGGTCCACAGTAAGCTCAAATGCTTGGCAAAGAACCAGGCCCAGTTTCTCCTGTAGAATTTTCAACAACAAAAAACTCCATTCTTGAACAGGAAAGTTTTCAGACTGCAAAGCAATTTGTACGTTGTGGGGGTTATACCACCAGTGGGCACGTTTGCGAATGGGAGCTAATTCAAGGCTTCAAGCTATGTCATTGGTTTTGCATCATGTGTTGAGAAAATACATTTTTGATTTGGTTTTTACTTATATAGATGATATGTGTATTTTCAGTACCACATTGGAGGAACACCTGATCCATATCCAGATGGTGTTAAATGCCTTAAGGGAAGTGCGGTTAACAGTTAAAGCAAACAAAATTATTTGGACGGAACAGCAGATCCGTAATTTTGGTTTCATTATTTCAAAAGGAAATTTGCAAACCGATTCAGAAAAGTAAATGACTTTTCGCCTCCGACGAAATATCTTAGAGGGTAAAACAATTTTTGTGAATGGTTGCATTTCAAAATAAATTCATAACAAATTTTATTCAGTTAAGNTATCTTAGAGGGTAAAACAATTTTTGTGAATGGTTGCATTTCAAAATAAATTCATAACAAATTTTATTCAGTTAACAGAATGTGTAAAATTGCTGAAAAGAGAAAAATGTGAATTTTGTATGGGGCACAGAGCAGCAGTATGCTTTCAGAAATTAAAGGAATATTTGATAAATCAGTTAGTATTACAATTGTATAATTTTGAAAAAAAAAAATTATTTTTGCATTGTAAAGCTTGTTCAATTTCTGTAGGAGCACTACTTACTCAACAGGAATATGGTATTTTTGTGTCGGTAGCATATAATAGTAATTTGTTAACGAATGCTACAAGAAAATTCACTATCTATGAGAAAAAATGTCTTAGTTGGATGTAGGCAATGGAATGTTTTGCGGATTATTTGGATAATGCGTGACACAAGGGGGTTCAGTGNAATGTCTTAGTTGGATGTAGGCAATGGAATGTTTTGCGGATTATTTGGATAATGCGTGACACAAGGGGGTTCAGTGATGATGATGATGAGAGCCCCACCTTACCTTGCCTTTTAGATTAAGGTGGTTGACTGGTGAATTTGCCCGGCGTCATAACTCAGAGCATAAGTTAAATGATGGTCCATTGGTCCCTGGAGTCCTCAGAATATCTAATGTGCTTGTAGAATTAGATAGTGTATGTAATACAGAATGCCTAATTTGTTTTCACCATCATGTGGGTGAGGTGTTTAGCCACCTTTATACTCACACATTCGGTTAGAACTTTTTAATATGAAGGATGAACATTTAAAAAGATTCTTGGATATCAGTTGCCAAACTTATTAAAAATTAAAACAGTTAGGGCCTATATCATAAAGATACATAAATATTCGAATCACACATTATGTAAGCTATTTATTAGCAACAATTCAGAAATATAAATATCATTAGGTAACAACAAATAACGCCGCCACCGCCATTTTGCATCACCGGGACACTACTCCCTCAGCGCGGGGTAGGTACAAGCCCTTGTGAGGGCTCTTGTCCTCCCATTGGTATATCATTTCTGAGCACCCAGGTTGGGGACAGCTAGCCTGTCCCGCCTGGCTGTAGATTATATTGTATTGCTGCGGACTTGCAAGCAGTTAATCAGTTAAAAAGGTTCCCTGGGTAGTGCCAGGGAACCTGGCCATTTCTATTTCCTCTCTTTCCTTGCCTGTGGGGGAAAAGAGAGGAAGGTTCCCATTCCTCACGAAATTTTGAAATTCAGGACTTTTTATAACCGCAGCGAAGACCGAAGTACTTCGTTGCGGTTTTTTGTTTAAGTTTTGTAAGCGTATTATAAGCCGAAATATACAGTCATGTCTGGTAAGGTAGATTTGAGGCAAGGCCTTATTCTACTTGGTTTAGTGAATGTGAATGGTTTTGTGTGTGATTCTAAGATATTGTTATAAATTTAATAAGATTTGTTCCTTTGTTTGTTTGTGTGTGTGTTTGCTCTGACGAGTGAAGAAGGTTTTGTTTCAAGAAATAACGTAACGGATTTACTGCAATATAATGTCATATTCTGAAGCTCACTTTCGGACAACGTATTTGTAGACCATATTTGGACTGCGTGAATGTGATGTCATTTGACGTCAAGATTTGGACACGCTTACAGGTATGGCCAATTGTTGACAGGCCTTAAAACAGCAACAAAAATGCTGTGACTAAAGATAAACACATAGCAGACTAGCGCAGACAACACACACCTGCCATTTATCGAACTGTTACAGAACTGCGTGAACAGCGCGGACACAGGTGGCTTGTGCTACGATTCTGCCGCACTTCGGCTATTTCCGAGTAGTCTCGTGTACCCTCGGTAAGGAGATAATATACAGCAGCGTTGGCACAGACTGTCTATGCCCCAAAGCAGCGAGGAAAAATATCGTTCGCGCCTAAAGTGTGGAGACACTATTCGCAGTCTAGTGGTACAGAACTTAATAACCAAATCTGTTACTTTTACACTTAAATTATGAAAGAAAGATCTATAAAATAGCACTTATTTGCTGGGGCATGTTAAATTTTATTTGGAAGGGCATATGTCCCTGCATCCATTGTCAAGAGCCACCCCCTAAACGCTGTTTACATCGCAGGGAGACAGCCAAAACCGCTAGGGGTTGCCGAAGGCAGTGCCAAAAATANCACCCCCTAAACGCTGTTTACATCGCAGGGAGACAGCCAAAACCGCTAGGGGTTGCCGAAGGCAGTGCCAAAAATATGTGCCAAAAATACTATTGGATAATATAGTTAGCCATCTTATGACTAAAGAAAGTAGTACCAAATAAATTTATATAGCAGATATACATGTTGGTGACATACCCGACCATAATGAAACATTAAGTAAGATTGAGAATGTGACATCATCGGGTATGTCACTAAACTATTTAATTAAATTAAAAAAACTGAGGCTAGTTTAGGCAGTCTGCTGAAAATAGAGGAGCATATTGACATTTATACACTTAATAAANAATTAAAAAAACTGAGGCTAGTTTAGGCAGTCTGCTGAAAATAGAGGAGCATATTGACATTTATACACTTAATAAAAGGAATTATAAAAATAATAATATAATGGTTTGCAAATCGGCTATCCCACTTCCAGAAAACCCAGCCAATGGGCAGGTCTAAGTGTTCCAACCTGGAGGGTTGGGAGAGTCCATTCCCTCAAAAGGAGTGTGGATAGCCACACTCGATTTTCTGAATAAGAAAGAAAAAGTCTAGTAACTAATTATTTCTTGGTTCGACGCACTGTTGGGTGACACTAGATGTTCTGGGTTACACTTTTGCCTCATTCGGGAAACCGTAGTACTTTTCCCTAAGCCAGTAGGCTGGCCGATGTAACGTCACTGGGGAAGACTCTGGACATCGCGGCGAAAGCTGCCACGACGTTCCCTCTAATGGATGGTGCACCATGGGAGGACACCATGTTGGACCACTTGTTATTCGCCCCCGAGAGTTACCTCTTCGGGTGAATAAAGCAAGACAGTCACTTGAGCCATGCAGTACATGACGATGAGGCAGGTGTCGGCAAGGTGGTGTAAGTGACTGCGGAGGTACATGTGGTCACGAGAGCACTCATGGATGCATGGTTAACGTTATGCACCATTAAAACTGTTCAACGACAATAAAGTGTTGAGCTGGATGTTAAAATAACAATAATATGCTAGTCATTTAGCTTATTGGTTAGTCAGGCTATCTCGTTTTAAATTTAATGTACAGCATATAAATGGACAGAAAATTTTATAGCTGATGTGTTGTCAGGTATGCTTTGCATGGGTGAGTTTATTGAGATTGCAGAGGACAAGATAAACGTCAGTTCACATTTCACAGTCCTAAGAGCATACATTTATTTGAACTAAACACACTTAAAAAATCTTCCAGTGTTTTTATCGACATTAAAGATCAACAAGATGTTGCTTCTGGATGAAACATTTAGTTTCTGATATACAACATTGAACATCAACTTGCACTTTACATAAGGTTTTTCCAGGTTAGTGGATAAAAAAGGGAAAATTTAGAGTTTTTCCCCGAAAGAGTTGAGACCCATAATTTACAAATATTACCATGAGTATTTTTTTGGTGGGAACATAGGACAAGATAAAGCCATTCTCCCGAGTTCAAAAATTTTTATGTGGCTGGGAGTTCGTCAAGACCAAGGGAATTGGCTAGAAGGTTGTGTGGCATGTCAACAAGCAAAGCCGAAAAACTAAAAACCTGAAGGTAAGTATGTAAGTTCGGTAGCAATGTATTCTTGGGAAGTGTGATATAATGGATCCATTGCTCAGAAGTATGTCTGGGTATGCATATATTTTGGTTGTCATAGACAGTTTTAGTACGTTTTGTATTTCTTTCCCTTGGTCACTCTTAAGATAGCAGAAATTTGTAAAGTTGTTNTCATAGACAGTTTTAGTACGTTTTGTATTTCTTTCCCTTGGTCACTCTTAAGATAGCAGAAATTTGTAAAGTTGTAATGCAATGCGACGTGAACCATGCGTCCACGAGCTCCTTGTGCCCACTTTGACAGCCGCAGTCACAACAGCTACACATGGGCCGCACCAACTACATCAGGCCAAGAGTGCGTAGTGCAGGNTGAACCATGCGTCCACGAGCTCCTTGTGCCCACTTTGACCGCCGCAGTCACAACAGCTACACATGGGCCGCACCAACTACATCAGGCCAAGAGTGCGTAGTGCAGGTCGACAAGAACGGAACTTGCACCTTCTTGCTGACAAGGATTACGTAAATCAAGAGACCACCCTACTCATTTATTACAAGATGTTATTCTTTTAATAAATAGGTAGGCGATCCGAAACTATGTTTACCCCAAAGCCACAGCCATTGGGGGCACTGGCAATTGATCGTTGCTTCGTAGCAGCTCGCACAGCGACCTACGATGCAACGCACCACCAAGTGGTATCGAACTGGCTTGTAGGCCAAAGCTAAAGTGATAAGTACGCCGAAGTTTACCAGTAGTGTACAGCATTTTCATAAACACATTAAACACCATCACTGCATTCACAGCTACAGTCAAGGGTGTGTTTTATTGTACTTGTATTAATAGCAATCAAGCATGACATTCCACACCCCTTTGCCCAGTTGGACTCGCCCATTCCTACAGGAGACAGCCATCTGGCAACACTGTAACCAGTGAAATTCAGACACGTCACAGGAAGTGAAATGCAAATGCTTTTTACAAGAAAACATAATGGTGTATTAAACATGTATTTATATAAGAGAAATTATGTTTTCACAAAGGGAGATTGCCTATAAAGGCCTCCATCATTGTAACATGTCATTTAGTGTGATGACAAGTCCCGTCAACTTTAAAACTTCAATCTTAATATACATTTGTTAATAAATGGGGGAGTCACCAAAGAGTTCATCTAATTTATACAATTTTGCACCATTGCAATCATATCACATAGTGTACATGTTATGTTTCATCATTTGCCATTTGAATTCGGCTCTTGTGACTTGTGATGGAAATCGAGGTTACTCGGCCAGTTCGTCTCAGTACTCGGACCAGACCGGCGGCGTTGGTCGCCCGCTCCGCGAGCCCTCTCGGTACCACAATTTAGGATGTAATCACTTCACTGCAATATTAACTTAATCAAATGGACCTTTATTTTATTCCTTCTATGTACTGAAGGAAGAGCCACCCGCCCTCTGACCAGAAAGCTTAACGCTATCGCGTATCAGCTAAGGTTACCGGAAGTCCATAAGTGCTGGGTCCATTTTCATGCATTATTCGCTTGTAAGCAAGCACAGCGAATAAACCACTTTACGTAGTTAAACGTGTATCGATTAATTAGAGGTTACTACACCCTTCATAGCATCAGCCATAATTTCATAGTATATGTAAAGGTTGACTACACTGTTCCATAGACGCTCAGCAACCTCACTGCAACCTTCCCTTCATTTGTCAATGTTTTTATCACATGTTTATCTTGTGACTTCGTTGTTTCTTTGCTATGTTGAATGTACGTGCAATTTTATTATATTTCAAAAACAAAGGGTTTCAGCCATAATGAGGAACTTCACCATTGGGAAAGTCCAAGTTCACCAAAGGGATGAGGGCAGACATGCTCGAATATATCAAACATGAAAACATTTGTTGTAATGAATGTTTAATATAACTCTGAGCCCTTGTAGGGCCTACCTAATTTTCTTACGTCACACTTTGGTCACACTCCCACCATTTCATTCTACTTTCCGGACCACCATCGCTGTTGATGTAACAACTCTGGGAGGGATGCCGAACATCGCAGTGCGACTTATCCTAACGTTCCCTCCAATGGCAGTATCGGGCCACTTGTTACTTGGCTCCAAGAGTTACCTCTTGAGGCGAATAAACCAAGAGGTCCGCTTGAGTCACGTAGTTGGTGATGGCGAGGGCAGGTGTTTCCTTACCCCATCATCGCCTCGTGTCGGACTAGCTGGATAGTTGGTCGAATAGGGCACAGTGCCATCCAGGTTGGCTGTCGACTGTGGCATCACAAATGGTCACTTGAATGTTTGTGGACACATGGTTCACTTGAGGCTTATAGGATCTCAAGTCGACTTTTAGTAAAGTCTTGGAATTGAAGATTAAAAAATATTTGGATTTATTACCTTTATCTTAATTTTTTCATGTGGTTTGCTATTATTCTAGTTCGTGTTGCAGGAAGTATTTTTTTTAAATACGCTTTTTGAATGGCAATAGCAGTGACGCCAAAGTACAATTACAAATGCTGGAAAATCTTGTTGAAAAAAATTAATATACTTTTATACAGATTGACGACGAAAATGTACACTGAAGACCCAAAAAAAAACTGGTACACCTGCCTAATATCGTGTAGGTCCCCAGCGAGCATGCAGAAGTACCTCAAGAGGACGTGGCATGGACTCATGGGCTCCGCCAGGATTACTTTCAGAGAGGTGCATCTGCATCTACACATTATACTATTAACTAATATAAAACATAGAATTATACATGTATATTATGTAGATAAATGTAATGTCAAATTCAAATAGNTTAACTAATATAAAACATAGAATTATACATGTATATTATGTAGATAAATGTTATGTCAAATTCAAATTGCGCGGGTATTTGATTGAATATATTTCGCTCATCGAAAACATACTTAATGTCTGTAGTCGATGGTTGGCATTATTGCCTTGGGAATCCCTACTGCCGCCCGACGGATGCGGGGGATTTCCCGCCTGCGACCGCGTCAGTTCGCGCTGTTCTAATTGTACCTATTAATAATTGAAGTTGTCGATAGTGCGCAAATCAGTTGTCTGTAATAAATCTGTTTAAACAGCGACTCTGTTTATAGTCCTTTTTAGGTAATTTGTTGTGTAGTTTATTAATTTTTGTTCAAGTTATGAGTGACATAAGACGTTTTTTGTGTAAAAAACGCAATCATCATTCTGATGAAGGTTATTCACCTCATATTAAGACATCCAGGCCGGATACAGACAGACTAGATAGTCCAGGTATGTTGTGTTGGTGTTTCTACCCAAATAATTTAATGTATTCTTTATTATCCGCATACAGAGGAAAATAAGACTAAAAAACAACGAAATAATAATAGAAAATACTTCACATTTTTGTTATACTACACTGAAAGAAAAAAAAATAGTAACCAGTACCCATAAAACACAGTAAAAAAAGTCTCAACTAAATTTGCAACTTATCATTCATTATTTAAACTCTTGTATTATTTTCTCTAGAATGATTATGTATAGAAGTTATAAAAATATACATTAAAAATTGAAAGCTTTATAAATTAATAGAAACTTTTAAAATCACTACTTAAATGTTAAGTGATTTGTTATCACAAAAATTGGTAAAGTATACACCATATCATTTCATAAAATATTTTTGATTTTTTTTTCTGAATGCGTTAATTTATTAGTTTATTTATTATATAATAATCCTTTTTGCTTATAGGTACCAGCTCTGCGCGTAAAGATTTTCAAGCAGATGCATCGCTCGATTTTTATAGCAGGAGCACAACTAATTCATTATTGGATATTGGGTTGAGTTTGGACGTCGGTTATCAAGTCAATGATGATCTACGTTTGAAATTACTTAGACATACTTGGAACCCTTGTAAAACGTACAATTTTAAAAATGACATTAACCTTAATGCTAAACGAGCTTTCCGACATGAATGGCTTACAACATATCCGTGGTTAGCCTACTCAGCTATAGCAAAGGGACCTCCGTGTATGATATGTGTTTTATTTCGGCCTCCAGTGCAGTGCGGTCTACAAGGCCAGTTTATGGTTTCTCCTTGCCTCAAATATCAAAAGTTTCATGAAGCTGCACAGTCTCATGCGACAAGTAAGTGGCATTGTGACGCACTGGCTTCGTCAAATACATTTGAAAAGATCAAGGATAGAAGGGGACTAAGCGTTCATGAATCTTTAAATATGGCATATCACAAGGAAGTTAAAGAAAATCGTTTAAAACTTCGATCTATGGTATCAACAATTTTATTTTACTGGCGACATGACCTTCATCTTCGTGGGAAAGTGGATGAGGGTTCTGTTTTTACAGACCTGCTACATTTTCGAGATGACTCGGGAGACGAGATTTTGAAGAATCATTTAGAATCAGGAGCAAAAAATTCCTTTTATATATCGCATCAAATTTAAAACTAATTGATTTAAATTTGTTCCTATGTCCTGAAAAGCAAAATAATTGAGGAGGTGAAACATTCGTTGGCTTTTTCGGTTTTGGCTTATGAGACTGCTGATATTAGTGGCACAGAGCAATTATCGATTGGTATTCGCTATCTACGTTATGATAAAGATGATAAAAAACCAATAATTTGTGAAGAATTCCTCGGATATGTATGGTACAAGAATTGAATGCAAAAGCAATTTCGGAAACTATTATTCACTTCCTGCAAGATTGTAATTTTGATTTAAATAAANACAAGAATTGAATGCAAAAGCAATTTCGGAAACTATTATTCACTTCCTGCAAGATTGTAATTTTGATTTAAATAAATTTGTTGGCCAAGGATACGATGGGTGTGCTGCAATGGCAGGTCACATAGGTGGTGTTCAGAAAATTATTAATGATAAATATCCTTGAGCCCTATTTTTCCACTGTGCAAGCCATGTATTGAATTTTTTTCATTAATGACCTGAATACTGTCAGTGAAGTGAGAAATACTGCTGGGACTATAAAGAACATTATAAATTTTTTNTTTTCATTAATGACCTGAATACTGTCAGTGAAGTGAGAAATACTGCTGGGACTATAAAGAACATTATAAATTTTTTTATAGAGAGTACATTGCGGCGGAATAAAATTCCAAATGTACCTCTATTTTGAGAAACGTGTTGGACAGCAAAGTACAAAAGTATCAGAAAATGTTCTGAAAACTTTCTGGTTATTGTACAAGTTTTAGAAGAACTTTCGCAGGACAACGAAAACCAAAGTGTATAAGCTCTACACGACTGCAACTACTCCAACATACATTGTGACACTTTTAGTAATTGCTGCGTATTCTGCCAAACTTGAATCCATGTGCAATCAATTAAAATAAGTAAATATGAATATAAAGGCAATACACGATCATGTAAGTAAATTAACTGATGTGCTTCAAATCTCACCGCGATAATGCCTCTATGGAANATAAAGGCAATACACGATCATGTAAGTAAATTAACTGATGTGCTTCAAATCTCACCGCGATAATGCCTCTATGGAATTTGCAGTCATTTTCTAGAAAGCTAAAAATTTTTGTGAAAAACTGGATGTTGAATTTAAGCGTCCTCGACTAGTGGCAAAACATACTTACAGATCAAATCAACCATCTGAAAATGTGGAAGAATTTTTCAGAATATCTGTATTTATCCCATACTTAGATTGTATTATTCCTTCACTAAAAAATAGATTTTCTTCAACACACAAGAAAGCATTTTCGCTTATGCAGCTTCACCCAGAAAATATGAGAAAATGAGACAAATCAGCATTTTTAGTGATAGCAGAAGATCTACAGAACCTCTACGGAGTTCTCCTACATAATTTTATTGCTGAGGCTACTGACATGTTCAAGCACTGGCTCAGTGAATTTCCCGTCCCGATTTGGGAAAGCCAACTTGATGCGCGGTGTTACCAGAGCTGAGGATGTATTAAATATGTGCCCGGCACCACAGCTCTGCGGTGAGCTGATGAAATGAGGCTCGTTTCGGTCGACGGCCTAGGGGACTCTGTCTAACACTCCATCACACACGATGGTGAGGCTGTAGGCCGCTTCGCACGCCTTAATTAAATTACAATAAAATACTTACAATACTTGTGGAGTTCTTTATTCTTTGAGACTCCTTAAGGAACACAAACAACTATAATACAAAAACACATGGCCTTAATGGCCCAGAAACTGCGAGCGACCACGTGGCTTTACAATATGAAACGCGACTGCACTTAACAATTCTCTGATAAGAATAACGTCGCTCTCCCCTCGGTGCTATAACAAATAAAACAATTATTCGGTTTGTGAAGTCTATGCCAATGGGTATGAGTTCAGCTGAAGATGGCACCGAGGGCCTTTGCGGAGCGAGAGACTTACACATCTTGATGCGTTGAAGTGCTGAAGAGAACTGGGCGGAAGCGTGCGCCGGCTTCCACCACCTGAGCGTAGCCGACGCCACGCAGCGAAATGATGAAGTACAATATACAATAAAAAATGATTATGAGATTAAAGTGACA
This sequence comes from Clitarchus hookeri, assembly GCA_002778355.1. Classification (NCBI taxonomy): domain Eukaryota; kingdom Metazoa; phylum Arthropoda; class Insecta; order Phasmatodea; family Phasmatidae; genus Clitarchus; species Clitarchus hookeri. The sequence continues at coordinate 1,125,590 of NQII01000046.1, forward strand.
TAAATTAAATTAACCTAAGACACCATCATTTTCCCTTATACAAATAAACAATAAAAATGATAATATTAATTTTAAATGTTTCCATCGTNGACTTACACGTCTTGATGCGTTGAAGTGCTGAAGAGAACTGGGCGGAAGCGTGCGCCGGCTTCCACCACCTGAGCGTAGCCGATGCCACGCAGCGAAATGATGAAGTACAATATACAATAAAAAATGATTATGAGATTAAAGTGACATAAATTAAATTAACCTAAGACACCATCATTTTCCCTTATACAAATAAACAATAAAAATGATAATATTAATTTTAAATGTTTCCATCGTACCAGCCACAGTATTGTCAAGTGTACAATGTCAAATGTCCCTGGCTGTGGCTGTGCCGACTGTCTTNTTATGAGATTAAAGTGACATAAATTAAATTAACCTAAGACACCATCCTTTCCCTTATACAAATACACAATAAAAATGATTATATTAATTTTAAATGTTTCCATCGTACCAGCCACAGTATTGTCAAGTGTACAATGTCAAATGTCCCTGGCTGTGGCTGTGCCGACTGTCTTCCATGATAACAAAAAAAAAAATTATATTAATTATATACACTGAATAAATTAGAACACTGATGCAATTACACTATTGCAATTACTATGATACTATTATGCACACTTTCACTCATACCCACAAGCCTGTCGGTGTGGTGAGTCTGGTGCAGGGTACACTACTGCTGCAGTCAGAGTGGGCACAAAGTAGCTCGTGAACGCGCGNGTCGGTGTGGTGAGTCTGGTGCAGGGTACACTACTGCTGCAGTCAGAGTGGGCACAAAGTAGCTCGTGAACGCGCGGTTCACGTCACGACCACATGGTACGAGGCGATGAAAACAAATGAAGCAAATAATGCGGTTTTTAATGAATCTGTTGTTGAGTATGCAGATGTAATTGCTCAAGCCACTCCGTTTTACCGAGCGGTATGTGAGGCAATCAAAATTGGTTTAACTATTCCAGCAACAACATGTAGCATTGTAAGTACATTTAGCACGTTACGACGTGTCAAGACGTGAAATCGCTCAACGATGGGAGACACGAGGCTAAGTGGCCTGTGCATGCTCAGTGTTCACAGGAAAAGAGTAGAGGAGGATACTGAATTTATTGACAAGGTGATGAACAAATTTGGACAGCAACCTAGATGCCTTCAGTTTTTTTCAAACAGTAACTTAATAAAAAAAAATGTAATTTTTTAAATGTATTTTCTTTCTCTACAAGGGGGCAGGGGGGTTGCACCCTGCTGCCGGTGCCCATGCATGGACTCGACTAATGTCTGAAGGTATGCAGAAGGCAATTCACACTATGAATCCTGCAGGGCAGTCCACAAATCCATAGGAGTGCGAGGCAGTGGAGATCTATTCTGAACAGCACGTTGCAAAGCATCCCAGATATGCTCGATAATGTTCATGGCTGGTGATTTAGGTGGCCAATGGAAGTGTCTAAATTCAGAAGAGTGTTCCTGGAGCCCCTCGGTAGCAACTCTCGACATGTGGGGTGTCGCGTTGTCCTGCTGGAATTGTCCACGTCCATTGGAATGCGCAATGGACATGAGTGGGTGGTGAACGGACACGATGCTTATGTATATGTCACCTGTCAGAGTCGTATCTAGACGTATCAGGGGTCCCATTTCACGCCAACTTCACACGCATCATACCATGACAGAGCCTCCACCAGCTTGAACAGTCCCCTGTTGAAATGTTAGGTTCCATGGATTCATGAGGATGTCTCCATACCTGTACACGTCCATCTGCCCGATATAATTGGAAACGAGACTTGTCAGACCAGGCAAAGTGTTTCCAGTCATCAACAGTCCAATGGCGGTGTTGGCGGGCCCAGGCGAGGCGTAAAGCATTGTGTTGTGCAGTCAACAACAGTACATGAGTGGGCCTTCGGCTCCGAAACCCCATATCAATGATGGTGCATTGAATAGGTTGCCCGCTGGCACTTGTTGATGCCCAGCATTGAAATCTGCGCCAATATGAGAAAGGGTTGCAAATCTGTCACGTTTAATGATTCTCGTCAGTCGTCGTTTGTCCCGTTTGTTCACGATCTTTTTCCAGCCACAGCGTTGTCGAAGATTTGATGCTTTACTAGAATCCCGATATTCACGGTACATTCGTGAAATGGTCGTACGCGAAAATCCAAATTTTATCGCTATCTCGCAGATGCTATGTCCCATCTCTCGTGCGCCGATTATAACTTCACGTTCAAACTCACTTAAATCTTGATAACCTGCTCTTGTAGCAGCAGTAACCGATCTAGGAACTTTGCCACCACCACCGAACCCTCATATGCCACTGAATGGCTTTTAGTGTTGTGAAACCCGAAGCCTAGGCTCCCATAACTCACTGGGTGTTTGTTAAACAAATGCACCCCAACCCTTTCTCGAATAATAATTGGGTCTGCGNGCATTGAATAGGTTGCCCGCTGGCACTTGTTGATGCCCAGCATTGAAATCTGCGCCAATATGAGAAAGGGTTGCACATCTGTCACGTTTAATGATCCTCGTCAGTCGTCGTTTGTCCCGTTTGTTCACGATCTTTTTCCAGCCACAACGTTGTCGAAGATTTGATGCTTTACTAGAATCCCGATATTCACGGTACATTCGTGAAATGATCGTAGGCGAAAATCCAAATTTTATCGCCATCTCGCAGATGCTATGTCCCATCTCTCGTGCGCCGATTATAACACCACGTTCAAACTCACTTAAATCTTGATAACCTGCTCTTGTAGCAGCAGTAACCGATCTAGCAACTTTGCCACCACCACCGAACCCTCATATGCCACTGAATGGCTTTTAGTGTTGTGAAACCCGAAGCTTAGGCTCCCATAACTCACTGGGTGTTTGTTAAACAAATGCACCCCAACCCTTTCTCGAATAATAATTGGGTCTGCGGCGGGGGCTGTGTATATGTGGGGTTTGGGCACCGGGCCCATATTTATGCGAGTATTTGGTGTTGCCTATTTTAAGTAAATTTACGTTTCTGTGTGTTCGGTGGGGAAGCGAAGCTCCCCTCCAGCCTCCCGGCTGGAGTGAATGTTGTGTCACGATGTATGTCTAGCATGTTGGATTATTGTTGGCAAGTGTGTTAACTAATTTCGCCTGTATTGTGTTGGTGAGTGCCTAGCCTCCCAAGGTGTCCTATACAGGTCTCCCTCGGGGTACGATTAATCTTTTCAGTGTTAAGACAGTTATAGAAAAACCCTTGTTAATAATTTAGAGTAACAGTAACAGTAGAGCTTCCCTTTCCCATCTCATCTTCTTCCCAACCTGCAACAATCTAGTTGGTGCGTCATTATGGGTTATTCATTTTTAAAATACATATATAAAAATTTACATATATGTGTAAGTATATATGGTTTTTTAATTGTATTATTTTATGTTTTTTATTTATTATTATTTCAATTGTTTGTTAATTATATAAATAATTTAACTAAGTTAGCCCCCCGACCACTACCTTAAAAAGTTATCAATTTATGCTTATTATTTGGCACTTGCTACAATGTTGATATACCTACTTAAGGTTTAAAGTTAAACAATGGTCACACGACACATCAATCGTCATAATTATTATAATACGCGGATCGAGATCTCTGTACCTTCTGTATTCTGTCACCTGTTTCCGTGATATTATATTAGATACACATTCCTTTTACTCACTCGCGTCTTGGAAAAAGTCAGATCCCCAGATGTAATGAGCGGATATGGATGTACCAATCGGATATATATCTAACCATGCAATGATATACTACATATCCAATTTATTACCGGAGTGAGTTAGCCCAACCCTACAGACGCTTGTTGTCTTATATTGGCACTGCCGACCGCATCGCGTTACTCTGATTGGTTTCATACCTCTGCTATTTGCATACACATGCTTGTACCAGCTTTTTTGTCTCTCCAGTATATTTAGTTTGGTAAACTTTCAGAAGATCATAGGGATATGCGCTTAGTAATTAATATAGTAAGTCATCTTGAATACCTGAATTTGATACACTGCACTGGGGCAATAATCATCATCACCATTTTGCTAATAAATAACTAATTTTTTTGGATATGCTTTGATTTCTTTTGTATGTCGTTCGTGTCATCCCACCTATAGGAACTGCTCTTTCTGCTGCTTCTCTGCTCCTGAAAAGAATATCACTACCTATCAGATAGTAAAAATAGCATACCATGTAGTTCCTTATGAGTTTGTTTGCAGAAATACAGATTAATTTTGCTAATAATCAGTAGTGCTCTTCAACAGAAAGTTGTTTTTAGCAACTTACGTTATTGACTCATAAAAAAACGCTAAAAATGTGGGGAAGCTATCCAAAATTTTGGTATAGAAAAAGAAGAATAATATAAAGGAAATAAACAAACAATGAAAGCCAGGGAAAATAAGGGATTTGTTGAAACAGTCGTGGGTTAGTGGCGTGAACGTGTTTTTGTAAAATTGTTGAAGTGTATTCTCTCTATATGACAGTAAATACGTACAACGGGTTTTTATAGATTTTATGTCGTTATTCGATGCTTGTGTGTAGTATGAGTTATGAGTTCATGAACAGTCTGAAAAAGACATCTGCAGTAATTTACCTTTAAGACCCTCAGATTTGAAGATACAATGTAAATCATCAGAAAAGAAGCTGTAGTGATACGTAAGCATAATTTATTATGACATAGTTATTTTGTACCATGGTATTTAGTATTAGTTCGTTTACGTTTTTAGAATGTCGTAAGGTCGTACCTATGTTTCACAGTACCCAATGAGAGTACTTTCTCATTATAATGCTTTTTGCGCACTCGCTTCCTCGATTTAGGAAACACTTGTTTCAAATTTTAAGCGTTTGTTTATAGGCGGAATTTATTTACTGCCAAATGTATTAGGCCTAGTTTGTGTAATACACACCGATTGTAGGCTAAACGGTAATTGTAAAGAATAGCGGCTTTTCCTAAAATAACAAAAATCCCGAAAAGTGGTATATTTCGACTCTACTAATTACACAGAACACGAATTTACTAGATGCATTAACATATTATGATTACAAACCACAAAAACGATAGTGGGGTGTGCTATGAAGATCAGGGAAAATATGAAAACACCTCAATTTAATATTTTTCCACACAATTTCTTAATATGTGCCCATCCAACCTAACTTAACCTAACCCCATGATGAGTGAATTGCTATTTTACATTTTTAATCTAACCTAGAATTTTGGTGTTATAATCTAACCTATGATTGTAGGGTTTTAATCTAACCTAGGATTTAACTGTTTTAATCTAACCTAGGCTTTTAGGGTTTTAAAGTAACAGTAAAATATACCGGAAGAATGTGAATTTACTCACCTAGGTAGTGCAAAACAACTTTAATTTAACAAACTGGCAAACATTCAGGTAACACCCGCCACATAAACGACTGTCATGCACAGAAACACTCGTACTTGCACCCTCCATTCTTAAATCACAAGCCTTCGCACGGTCAGATTTGGACGTCACAACTCACTCAAGCAGCAANGTGTGTTAACTAATTTCGCCTGTATTGTGTTGGTGAGTGCCTAGCCTCCCAAGGTGTCCTATACAGGTCTCCCTCTGGGTACGATTAATCTTTTCAGTGTTTGTGACAGTTATAGAAAAACCCTTGTTAATAATTTAGAGTAACAGTAACAGTAGGGCTTCCCTTTCCCATCTCATCTTCTTCCCAACCTGCAACAATCTAGTTGGTGCGTCATTATGGGTTATTCATTTTTAAAATACATATATAAAAATTTACATATATGTGTAAGTATATATGGTTTTTGAATTTTATTATTTTATGTTTTTTATTTATTATTATTTCAATTGTTTGTTAATTATATAAATAATTTAACTAAGTTAGCCCCCCGACCACTACCTTAAAAAGTTATCAATTTATGCTTATTATTTGGCACTTGCTACAATGTTGATATACCTACTTAAGGTTTAAAGTTAAATAATGGTCACACGACACATCAATCGTCATAATTATTATAATACGCGGATGGAGATCTCTGTACCTTCTGTATTATGTCATTTCTTTTCTCTAGTTCCATGGATTTCTTTGAGAGTTTGAGTCACCTGTTTCCGTGATATTATATTAGATACACATTCCTTTTACTCACTCGCTCCTTGGAATAAGTCAGATCCCCGGATATAATGAGCGGATATGGATGTACCAATCGGATATATATCTAACCATGCAATGATATACTACATATCCAATCTATTACCGGAGTGAGTTAGCCCAACCCTACAGACGCTTGTTGTCTTATATTGGCCCTGCTGACCGCATCGCGTTACTCTGATTGGTTTCATACCTCTGCTATTTGCATACACATGCTTGTACCAGCTTTTTTGTCTCTCCAGTATATTTAGTTTGGTAAACTTTCANTACCTCTGCTATTTGCATACACATGCTTGTACCAGCTTTTTTGTCTCTCCAGTATATTTAGTTTGGTAAACTTTCAGAAGATCATAGGGATATGCGCTTAGTAATTAATATAGTAAGTCATCTTGAATACCTGAATTTGATACACTGCACTGGGGCAATAATCATCATCACCATTTTGCTAATAAATAACATATTTTTTTGGATATGCTTTGATTTCTTTTGTATGTCGTTCGTGTCATCCCACCTATAGGAACTGCTCTTTCTGCTGCTTCTCTGCTCCTGAAAAGAATATCACTACCTATCAGATAGTAAAAATAGCATACCATGTAGTTCCTTATGAGTTTGTTTGCAGAAATACAGATTAATTTTGCTAATAATCAGTAGTGCTCTTCAACAGANCCATGTAGTTCCTTATGAGTTTGTTTGCAGAAATACAGATTAATTTTGCTAATAATCAGTAGTGCTCTTCAACAGTAAGTTGTTTTTAGCAACTTACGTTATTGACTAAAAAAAAAACGCTAAAAATGTGGGGAAGTTATCCAAAATTTTGGTATAGAAAAAGAAGAATAATATAATGGAAATAAACAAACAATGAAAGCCAGGGAAAATAAGGGATTTGTTGAAACAGTCGTGGGTTAGTGGCGTGAACGTGNGGAAATAAACAAACAATGAAAGCCAGGGAAAATAAGGGATTTGTTGAAACAGTCGTGGGTTAGTGGCGTGAACGTGTTTTTGTAAAATTGTTGAAGTGTATTCTCTCTATATGACAGTAAATACGTACAACGGGTTTTTATAGATTTTATGTCGTTATTCGATGCTTGTGTGTAGTATGAGTTATGAGTTCATGAACAGTCTGAAAAAGACATCTGCAGTAATTTACCTTTAAGACCCTCAGATTTGAAGATACAATGTAAATCATCAGAAAAGAAGCTGTAGTGATACGTAAGCATAATTTATTATGACATAGTTATTTTGTACCATGGTATTTAGTATTAGTTCGTTTACGTTTTCNGTGATACGTAAGCATAATTTATTATGACATAGTTATTTTGTACCATGGTATTTAGTATTAGTTCGTTTACGTTTTCAGAATGTCGTAAGGTCGTACCTATGTTTCACAGTACCCAATGAGAGAACTTTCTCATTATAATGCTTTTTGCGCACTCGCTTCCTCGATTTAGGAAACACTTGTTTCAAATTTTAAGCGTTTGTTTATAGGCGGAATTTATTTACTGCCAAATGTATTAGGCCTAGTTTGTGTAATACACACCGATTGTAGCCTAAACGGTAATTGTAAAGAATAGCGGCTTTTCCTAAAATAACAAAAATCCCGAAAAGTGGTATATTTCGACTCTACTAATTACACAGAACACGAATTTACTAGATGCATTAACATATTATGATTACAAACCACAAAAACGATAGTGGGGTGTGCTATGTAGATCAGGGAAAATATGAAAACACCTCAATTTAATATTTTTCCACACAATTTCTTAATATGTGCCCATCCAACCTAACTTAACCTAACCCCATGATGAGTGAATTGCTATTTTACATTTTTAATCTAACCTAGAATTTTGGTGTTATAATCTAACCTATGATTGTAGGGTTTTAATCTAACCTAGGCTTTAAGGGTTTTAAAGTAACAGTAAAATATACCGGAAGAATGTGAATTTACTCACCTAGGTAGTGCAAAACAACTTTAATTTAACAAACTGGCAAACATTCAGGTAACACCCGCCACATAAACGACTGTCATGCACAGAAACACTCTTACTTGCACCCTCCATTCTTAAATCACAAGCCTTCGCACGGTCAGATTTGGACGTCACAACTCACTCACGCAGCAACACTCCACTCGCCATGAACCCCACTGTATTGCATCTAAACTGCAACCAACCTATGGTAACATCTACACATCCACAGCAAACAGGACTATACAACATGGTGTCGGACGTAAACAAAGCAGCAGAACTCCTCGTATATTAATTGTCTATTTTATTTTCGACGTTCTGCTTATTTTATCATTATGCCCTCCGAAATATGAAACAGGTGAGGTGTGCAAAAGCCATTTATATAACTTTTGTGGGTCTACTATGTCTCCTTCAAAAAAGCAGCTATTCTTTACAATTACAGCCAAAACTGTTACCAGGCAATCCTATAGTTGAAGCAATTACTTGCTTTGAAATAAGGTGTTATTAAAACATTCGGAATATCTGCTGTCTCCAGTACCTCAACCTAAACTTGTAATTAAACATATAGTATATCTCAGAGAGCATAAGAGTGCCTTCTGAGCAAATTGAGATAAAACTTAATAAACAGTAACTTTTAACCTGTGATTATCACTATTTAAGAACCGTACTGCACCTAATTAAATTATAAATGTTTACGAGAGCTAATTTATTTTGTAAGTACCTACACTTTTTGGATCTACATTTACTTCTTGGTGAATGACCTTTCAGCCATGAATTGTTTGTAATGCTAGAAATGTTGTAAAATTTTTGTGATATTGAAGAATTGTAACATGTGTCATTCAGAAATAATTGATCAGGTAGTGCAGAATCCTAAAATACCATTAAAAATTTTATTTTGGAAAAGTTGCTAAATAGAAAACTACTCGACTGCCCATAAGTTGAAATTTCTTGTGTTTAGTGGGAAAATAAACTTCTCTAGACTGTAGGCATATTAAAAAAATTTTAATGTAGGGCTTGTATTTTTGTGGTCTGCATAATGTGCCTACCATATTTATTCTTCAAGGGTACAAACTTGAATTCAGCCTGCATCCTAAATAAATCTTATAGCCTGGGCCCTATTGCGGAGAACTACTATATCCTGGAAAGTTGTGGGGTAAAAAAATAAATAATTTGTCAAGAAAATGCTTTAAAAACATCCTGCATAGAACATAATTGCTTTGGATGTGCTGCAAATTAAAAGTATGGCTGTTTTTTTAAAATAAAAATTATGAAACAGCTCTACATCTGAAAATGACTGTTTTCCATGAAAGCAGCTAAATCATTACAGAAAGCGATTTTATAGTCCACAAATTCTTCAAAAGCATACCTTTACCCCATAATCTTGAATGCAGTTTTCCAGCTTAACAGAACTTGAACCTACATGTTTTGGAGGAGTGTAGCAAGCAAGCAACGTGTAGTACAGACACTAACGAGCACTGCTGATAACGTTAGTTCACTGTAAACTAAGCACTTTTGAAAGCCCTGCTTAAGATCTACTTGTATGTACATTGCGTATCCTTCCACCATATGTAAAACAACATTGACATGGGCCTGATCACTTTATTCATGAATCTGTCAAGTGAAACCGTGGTTATTATTGAAAAAGTAAATATTTTACAAATTTGCTAATTCTTATTTTATACTTATATGTGTTTTTAAAAAACTGTAAGTAAAATAATTAATTTTAGTATCAAAAAATGTTAACATTGACACGTAATTCAACGTTATGTTATGAAACAACTTTCTTTCTGTCGCTACCAACTTACAGGGCATACGCCACTCAGTGTGCCTGTTGAAATGTATGTAGGTATAGGGGCAGTGACATTTTTCAAAGGTTGGTTTCAAAAATGCTCACTTTACTGTGAACAGCCTATGGGAAATTTAAATGCAACACATGTGTAGTATTTTATTATTTTGAAAACAACAAAACAAATAATTTTATCATTGAATAAAACAAGAAATCAAAAATGTGTTATCCATTATTATATTAAAGTTTTATCATTTAAGAAAATTAAAAAACTGTAAAATTATTAGGCCTTCTATAGATAGCATCATTGTGGTCACTCATAGCAGGGTCATTCCATCTCAATTCAACCAAAATAAAATTAGGTATTTTGACACCCACATTCTCAAATTTTGATAGGACTTTATTCATTTAATCCCTTCATGAAGGTAATTAAATTGCCAAATTCTTTTTGGTCTAGCCAATGTGGTTTAAGTTTACAGTTCTTCAAAATTCCAGTGCTTGCAAAGTCTAAATGTTTCTTAGAAATTTTTCATTACAGCCTTATTAATTAAAGCAGGGGGATTTCAGGTAACAGTATACAACTAATTTACATGACAATAGAAAGTCATAATATAATAATTAAATTTTTATTTTTTTTCCAAAAAATTAGATTTTCTAAAAACTGAATTATTGTTTTGGGCGAAGGTATGAGCATAATGTACAGTGGAGTCTCCGTTATCCATCAGTCTCGGGACCATCACCGTGACGGTTGAGAGAATAGACAGATAATAGAAATGCCCCCTCCCGACCTCCCTAAGACACTACAGATACTAGCGATAATAATGTATATGATATTTAGCACTATATTTTAAACAGTTAGCAATCAATAGAAGTATGTACAGCACAGTATGTATTTTATATTAAATATTGTAGACTTCTGTTTATTATGTTGATAAAATAACAAAATTGAATACAGTACTATTATGTACCAGGTACGTTAAAAAAAAAAAGGTGACTTTTCAAAGTTTGTGGGCTATGTACTTTTGATTATCAATTGTTTTTTTTTGTTATGTTGGTACACATGTCCCCAACTTATGTTGACATTATCAGACATTTTGCATTTTAGTTTGTTTTTGACAGATATAAAGGTTAGACATGTTTTGGTGTGCTTGGCGATTTTTTGCTATAAAAATGGATCAAAGAATCAGTATTAAATTTTGTGTGAAAAATAAAATTAAGTGCTCCGACACACTTAAAATGTTGACTGTAGCATTTGGCGAGTCTACTTTGAGCAAAAAAAATGTTTATAAGTGGTACAAGCTCTTCACAGAAGGTCGAGAAGATGTTAATGACGATGCCCGCCCTGGATGCCCCAATATGTCAACAACCGATGAAAACGTTGAAGCAGTGAAGAAAATTACTATGGAGAATCGTCAAATCACTATTAGAGAAGTTGCTGAGGATGTTGGCATATTGGTTGGCTCATGCCATGCAATTTTTTCGGATGTTTTGGGCATGAAACGTGTGGCAGCAAAGTTTGTTCCAAAATTGCTAAATTTTGATCAAAAGCACTGTCGCATGAGCATCGCTCAGGAGCTGTTGAATGACGTCAATGACAATCCAGATTTGCTGAAAAGGGTCATAACTGGTGACAAAACATGGGTTTATGGTAATGATGTTGAAACCAAAGCCCAATCATCCCAATGGAAGCAGCCAGAAGAGTCAAGACCGAAAAAAGCACGCCAAGTTCGGTCAAATGTGAAGGTTTTGTTCACTGTTTTCTTTGATTACAATGGCGTGGTTCATAGTGAGTTCTTGTCAATAGGTCGTACGGTCAATAATGAATATTACCTTGAAGTTATGCGCCATTTGCGCGAAGCAATACAAAGAAATTGCCCGGATTCGCGGCAAAACAATTCATGACATTTGCATCACGATAATGCACCTGCTCACACATTGTTGCTTGTTCGTGATTTTTTGGCCAAAAACAACACCGTAATCATGCCTCAGCCACCGGACTTGGCTCCCTGCGACTTTTTCCTGTTCCCAAAACTGAAGAGACCCATGAAAGGACGGAGGTTTGCCATGATTGAGAGGTAAAGACAGCATCGCTGGGAGAGCTCAAGGCCATACCAAAAAGCGCANACGATAATGCACCTGCTCACACATCGTTGCTTGTTCGTGATTTTTTGGCCAAAAACAACACCGTAATCATGCCTCGGCCACCGGACTTGGCTCCCTGCGACTTTTTCCTGTTCCCAAAACTGAAGAGACCCATGTAAGGACGGAGGTTTGCCATGATTGAGAGGTAAAGACAGCATCGCTGGGAGAGCTCAAGGCCATACCAAAAAGCGCATATCAGAAGCGCTTCGAGGATTGGAAGAAGCGCTGGCACAAGTGTATTATTATATCTAAGGGGGATTACTTTGTAGGGGACAAAATAGATATTTATGAATAAATAAATATTTATCGAGAAAAATAAAAAGTTACCTTTTTTTTTTAACAAACCTTGTATATGTTCAGTAGTATAATCCTACCTAAAAAAGTCTGTCATTTTCCTGTGTTATAATACCTCACGGGCTTTTGTTGCTGCCATGTTGCGTATCTATGTAGGAGTAATATCTGTGTAGCGTCTGCTTCTTCTTGTTGCTTGTACCATTCAATGCACTTGGAAAAAAAGGTTTCAGCGTCACTGTGGCTAATTATTTTGGGGCAATCCTTGAGTGTATCATCCTCCTCTTTTTCACTTAAACATTCTACCTCCTGTGTTGCACTTAATACAAGTTCCTCATCATTTAATATTTCAAAGCCTCCGTCAAATCTGTCAATTCCCATCCATTCACTTATTTCACCTTGTGTTTTCTCCACCTGGGATCCCTTGACACAGAAGTAAAATTTACTCATAATTTCCAGATTTGTTTATGGCCTCATTCTTGTTTACAGTCTCAGGTCACAGTTTGTTCCAGCCCTTTTTTAATGTTTCTTCTGGTATATCTTGCCAGGCTTCAGCGACATTAAAAATTGCGTCTTTAATGGTGTATGACCTCCAAAACTGCTTTACGCTTATTAATTCATCCCCAACGCCAACAAATTTTTGAATAAAGCATTTTCAATATGTTGCTTTATGCTTTCAATAATACTCTGATCCATGGGCTGAATTAGTGGGGNTTTTTGAATAAAGCATTTTCAATATGTTGCTTTATGCTTTCAATAATACTCTGATCCATGGGCTGAATTAGTGGGGTAGTGTTAGCAGGCAAAAAGTGGCACGTAATTTTTTCATCATCACTTTATAAGTCATGAGAAGGATGAGTTGGTGCATTGCCCATTAATAACATGGCTTCTTCAGGCAATCTGATCGATTTTAAATGTGATTTTACATTTGGCACAAACACACTGTGGAACCACTCATTAAATATATCCTGGCTCATCTAGGCACTTTTCTGTGCATAATATTTGGCAGGTAAGACGTTTAAATTCATATTTTTGAAAGCTCGAGGCTTTTTAGATTTTTGAATGATTAGTAAGGGAAACCTATGTCTACCGTTTGCACTCGCACACACCATGACAGTTATGTGGTCTTTTTGCATTTTTAAACCAGGTGCAGATTTTCCCGATAAGGAGGCTAGGGTTTTCACGGGAAGTGTTTTCCAGTTTAGGCCAGTTTCGTCACAGTTGTAACCCTGCTCTCTGACCANGAGGCTAGGGTTTTCACGGGAAGTGTTTTCCAGTTTAGGCCAGTTTCGTCACAGTTGTAACCCTGCTCTCTGACCAAATTCCTATCTTTTATTTCTTTCATTAGTTTTTCCCAATATTCTACATTGACTGTACTATCAGCGCTTAGTTTTTCACCCGATATGTCCAACCGCCTTATGCCATGTCGACCCNGAGGCTAGGGTTTTCACGGGAAGTGTTTTCCAGTTTAGGCCAGTTTCGTCACAGTTGTAACCCTGCTCTCTGACCGAATTCCTATCTTTTATTTCTTTCATTAGTTTTTCCCGATATTCTACATTGACTGTACTATCAGCGCTTAGTTTTTCACCCGATATGTCCAACCGCCTTATGCCATGTCGACCCNATATTCTACATTGACTGTACTATCAGCGCTTAGTTTTTCACCCGATATGTCCAACCGCCTTATGCCATGTCGACCCGTAAATTTATCCAGTCAACCTATACTAGCCTTAAATGAAGTATCCCCATCAAGCTTCTTGTTCATCTCGATATTATTATGGGCCCAGAAACTGGTATCCCTTGACTGCAGGCTTGAATGAACTACTGATACATTACTGTATCCAGTTGGTCCAGTTTTGCTGACTTCATCGTTTTTCTTTGTTTGACATCTCCGTCTGTCGTTTGCATTTTTGAAACATGACTTTCAATTTTATGTGCATCTTTCTTAATATCATTGACTGTCGTCTGCCCGATTCCATATAGCAGAGCGATACTCGTCGCGCTTTCTCCTTTACGCAGTTGTTTTATAATTTAAAGTTTTTGAGAAAGTCCCAATACAACATGTTTCCGTTCCCCAGACATTTTAAAACACACTACACTTTGACAACAAACTGAGGCCAATGACTTGCTGACTAAGTGACTACCGCTACTGAACTGACTGTAGTAATGGGAGGGCGGATGAGTGTCTAGGAATTCCGGTAGGGTGGTGAGGAAGACGGAACAATTATACGAAGTACATATGTAGGTTTTACATAAACAACAAACGTGAGTCATTCACATTCCGCACCGCACAGAATGTATTTTTACTGGGTATATGTATTACAGTACAGTATAGGTATTGTTCAACTCAATAATGTGCTTAATTTGATCTAATATTAAGCAAGAAAAAAGTTTTTCATTTTTAGTTTATTAAGTTTGTTTTTGTATCCAATTTTATTATTTTACTTGTTGTGTCAGTTTACTGATGGTTAACAGAAACTGACGGTTAAAAGGGTGATGGTTAACCGAGACTCCACTGTACCTATGTATTATGTATATTAACCTAAGTAAATTGTTTAATACAACAGAGAAATAAAATTAATGGCTTTTTCATTCCTTCGGTAAAAAATATTGTCTTTTGCTCCAGAATTTTCATAAAAATGCTGCTGGACGATTGAGCTTAACTTGTTCAACTCCACTTATAAAAATCTAAGACTCATACTAAAATACTCATACTAAAATATGTTCTATATCAAATTTTTGCACCGAGTTTAAAATGTACATAATTGTGGTAACTTGAAAAATTTTCAAGCACAGCTCCANATCAAATTTTTGCACCGAGTTTAAAATGTACATAATTGTGGTAACTTGAAAAATTTTCAAGCACAGCTCCATTTTGTTGCTGTCGTGTCTAGCTTTCTATTTGAATATAATGAAAATATTTGTATATAAAAATCAATTAATGAGCTTGTGATCTACCTCTCCAATGGGCTATGCAGGCTTTCTTTNGAGCTTAACTTGTTCAACTCCACTTATAAAAATCTAAGACTCATACTAAAATACTCATACTAAAATATGTTCTATTTCATATTTTTGCACCGAGTTTAAAATGTACATAATTGTGGTAACTTGAAAAATTTTCAAGCACAGCTCCATTTTGTTGCTGTCGTGTCTAGCTTTCTATTTGAATATTATGAAAATATTTGTATATAAAAATCAATTAATGAGCTTGTGATCTACCTCTCCAATGGGCTATGCAGGCTTTCTTTNATGAAAATATTTGTATATAAAAATCAATTAATGAGCTTGTGATCTACCTCTCCAATGGGCTATGCAGGCTTTCTTTTCGAGCTAAGTGTTTTGCTGTACCACCGATCCCATCACATTGTGATTCGTCATTGCTTGTTGTAAATAATGACCACATTGCCATAATCAGAAAATCCTCTTCATGTAGACACAGGTTGAATAAGTTATACTTGTTTTTGTATTTTGTAGCACAGCCATCAATGTGGTATCAGTTTCTCGATTTTATTGGCTAAATCATCAAGTATTAACAAAGTTTTTATCATCTGTGACCTATTAGTCGATATCCATTGAGAAAATTCAATGGTGTCATTTTCTTCATAACCTTCAAATTGTGACTAAGTAGCTCACTAGATTTTGTTTAGTGGGGCATTTACTGCAATGCCTTACATTTCTTTATAACTGTCTTCAACTTCTGAAGCATGAAGGAGCAGTTTTACATTTTGATGAATCGTGCATAATTACACATACTGAGTGGGTGCCGTTGGCACCAGCTATAACACACCACTTTGTTCATAAAGCACAAAAATTCGAAAAACCCACTGAAACATATGGATGCTACCTTTTGAAACTGGAATGATTACAGTTTGTGAAGGTTGCCCATAATTAAATGCTTTTGCTTGTACATTTTCTTCCCTATGCTTAACATCTTTCTTCCAGGTATTATTGTAGATTGATCATCTCTCTTATAAACATTAAAGTTTCTCACTAAATCAAAAGTATCAGGTTCCAGTTTTCTCCCACTTCAACTGCATTGCTATGAAGGCATCCAGATTTGTGTTGTATTTAAAGGTCATATTCTTGTAGGTGCTTAATCCACCAGACTAGTTGACCTTCGGGGTTCTTGAAATTAAGCAGTCAGCNTAAAGGTCATATTCTTGTAGGTGCTTAATCCACCAGACTAGTTGACCTTCGGGGTTCTTGAAATTAAGCAGTCAGAATAATGAAGTATGGTCGGTTCTTAGAATACAATGTCTGCCATAAAGGTAGGGGTGGAAGTTTGAAATGGCCAGAAGCTCCCTGCATGTAAAACAGTAATTTCTCTTAGGCTTATGTAATACCTTACCGAAGTATTCTAGTGGTCTTTCCTTCCCATCTTGAACCTGAGATAACACAGCTCCAATGCCTACATCACTATCATCCAGTGTCCAAAATGATGCCCTCATTTGTTGGGAAACCCAGGACTGGTAGAGATATAAGAATTTCTTTAATTTAATAAAAGAATTTTTACACTCAGTGGTCCAATGAAATCTCCTTTTTGTCTCAGTCAGTTCATGTAGTGGCTTGGTGATTGTGGCGAACCCAGGCACATAATCCTAGAAAACTCCGCACTTCAGTTTTGTCAGTTGATGTCTGCCAATTTCTTATTTCTTTGGTCTTCTCGGGGTTTGTTTCGATTCCATGGGCCGACACTACATGTCCCAAGATATTTATTTTCTTTTGGAACAGGCAACACTTCTTAAAANTAAAGGTCATATTCTTGTAGGTGCTTAATCCACCAGACTAGTTGACCTTCGGGGTTCTTGAAATTAAGCAGTCAGCATAATGAAGTATGGTCGGTTCTTAGAATACAATGTCTGCCATAAAGGTAGGGGTGGAAGTGTGAAATGGCCAGAAGCTCCCTGCATGTAAAACAGTAATTTCTCTTAGGCTTATGCAATACCTTACCGAAGTATTCTAGTGGTCTTTCCTTCCCATCTTGAACCTGAGATAACACAGCTCCAATGCCTACATCACTAGCNCTTGAAATTAAGCAGTCAGCATAATGAAGTATGGTCGGTTCTTAGAATACAATGTCTGCCATAAAGGTAGGGGTGGAAGTTTGAAATGGCCAGAAGCTCCCTGCATGTAAAACAGTAATTTCTCTTAGGCTTATGCAATACCTTACCGAAGTATTCTAGTGGTCTTTCCTTCCCATCTTGAACCTGAGATAACACAGCTCCAATGCCTACATCACTATCATCCAGTGTCCAAAATGATGCCCTCATTTGTTGGGAAACCCAGGACTGGTAGAGATATAAGAATTTCTTTAATTTAATAAAAGAATTTTTACACTTAGTGGTCCAATGAAATCTCCTTTTTGTCTCAGTCAGTTCATGTAGTGGCTTGGTGATTGTGGCGAACCCAGGCACATAATCCTAGAAAACTCCGCACTTCAGTTTTGTCAGTTGATGTCTGCCAATTTCTTATTTCTTTGGTCTTCTCGGGGTCTGTTTCGATTCCATGGGCCGACACTACATGTCCCAAGATATTTATTTTCTTTTGGAACAGGCAACACTTCTTAAAANTGTTTCGATTCCATGGGCCGACACTACATGTCCCAAGATATTTATTTTCTTTTGGAACAGGCAACACTTCTTAAAAACCAGTTTCAAGTTGGCTGCGGCCACTTTCTGGAATACAGAGTCTAAGCATGTTAGGTGCTCTTCAGATGTCCTTCCTGTCACAACAATGTCATCTAGATAAATTTGACAGATATCTAAAGTCAAGACTTTTTCCATCAGGTGTTCGAAGGTGGCATGGGCATTACACAGCCCAAAAGGCATAACTTTGAACTGCCAGGGTCCTTTCCCTTGGATGCAAAATGCAGTTTTCTCTTGGTCTTCCGGGGCCACCTCACACTGCCAGTACCCAGTCTTCATGTCCAAAGCAGAAAACCATTGCGAACCTGCTAGGCTATTTAATGTCTCATCTTTCCTTGGAAGTGGATAAGTGTCTTTCTTTGTCACATTATTAAGTTGGCGATATAATACACAAAACCTCAAAGAGCTGTCTTTCTTCTTAACAAGTACAATGGATGATGACCACGGACTAACTGATGGTTCTATCACATCTAACTCCCTCATTTCCTTCAGAATTCTCTCAACTACCTCATGCGAAGCTAGTGGCAGTCATCTTGGTGGCTGCTTTATGGACCTGGCATCTGTATCAATGTGATGGCAGATCACATTAGCCCTTCCAAAGTCATTAGGTCCACAGGAGAAGGCATTCCTATTTCTCTGCAGTAATTCAAAGACAGCCTTCTCCTGGTGTCAGTTTAGATTTTCTTCTGTTTGTACTAGCAGTTCATCCAGTACTTCTGGTAGAGGACATTTTATTTGTTTTACTCTAGAATATTCTGGAACATTTGGAAGTACCTGTGTGACTTGCTTGCAAATACTTTAAATGGTACCCTCCTCAGGACGAATGGCTTTTTCGGACAAATTTATCATTGTAACTGGAAAACTGTCAGAATAGATGAGACCAAAGTCTTTGCTACAACAGTTTTACCAGTCAGGATGCCAATCCTCTCTGCTGGCTTGATTAGACCCAAACACCTGACAAAATTTGCCTGGAATGACAATTTCACTAGAAACTGGCAGCACAGTGGGTTGACCACGTACTACTGGGCAACTAATTGGGAAGGAGAAACCATGCCGTGTTGACACCACCAACTCTGTACTGCCTACCCGTAGCTCACCAAGTCGAGTATCGATACAGCACCCCAGCCTACGTAGTACATCAAGCCCGAAAATACATTCATCCTCTATTTATGCTATGTAAACATCGTGCTCTATGGTAAGGTCACCAAGCTTCAAGATGACTTTCCTCTTTCCTTCCCCTGTCGTAGTCAAATAGCATTGTTTTTTTCTTGCTGTCAGGCGATTGCTGGGGGGAAGGCCCAATGATGTCTGGTCTNTGACTCACCTGTTGTAGTCAAATAGCATTGTTTTTTTCTTGCTGTCAGGCGATTGCTGGGGGGAAGGCCCAATGATGTCTGGTCTTACTACTGTTATGGTCGCTCCAGCGTCGACTACCATCTGGCAAGGAACATCATTCAGGCTCCCCTCCACTAGTATTGCATCCCAATCCTGTTTCACCGACCATACATGTAAGAACATTGGGGCATTCCCTTCAGCAGTCACCGAGCCATACATACCGCTTACCGTACCTCTGTGTTGGCGATGGCATCGATGAAGAAGCCTACTGCGATGATGTCGCACACCTCCTTGGAGCACCCTTCCAGAGATAGTTGAGACAGCCGCACCATGTCTTGCCATAGCTCCTGCAGTGGCTCTCCTGGACGCTGGTTGTGGCTTCACAGCTGGGCATGGTGTGCATGTCGCAGGTACCGGTCGCCAAAACATAGCTTCAAGGCAGTTACCAGTTTGGGGTACTCCAGTTGTCGCTCTGTAGAGATTGTAGTACGCTGAGTGCAGGGCCTCAGAGTACAGCCACGAGGTTGTAAGCCTGCTGTTTGGCTGACCAGCCATTCAAGAAGGCATTAGTGAGCTAGTGAATACTAGAATTGACAGTGTGGACGTGAAAATTGACTGTGTAAATGAAAGAATGGACAGTATAGAAAATGAAATGAGCACGATGAAGAAGGAATGGCAGGAATTTCTTACCGCATCTGTAGCCGAAAAAAGTGGGGAAGCAGTGCAATTCTTGTATTCACTAGCTCACTAATGCCTTCTATTTTCCTATCTACATGATCTATTTGCTTGTCTACATTTTCATTTACGGAGTCTATGTTCCCGTCTACGTTATCCATTTTTTTATCTACTAAATCTACTGCCTACAACAGTTATCTGGCTATTTACATTCTCATTTACACTTACAATTACTGAACTAATTTGGTTATTTACAACTTTGTTCACTTTCTCTTTTACACTACTAATTTTGTTATCAAGGCAATTAACTCTTGTGCTCACTTGGCTATCTAACCCCTCAATTAATGCTCGCAGTGCTTCCAGTTGTACAGACATTTTTCTAGTTAACATTCACTACTATGGTTGTACGAAACAGTCTTAATATTTCGTCGTAACACTATCTGAACTATAAATTAATTTCTTTAAATATCACTAATTACTTACAATTATATGCCTCCATCCCACGTCTGACGCCAGTGTTACATGATGCCTGAGGGGCGTATCTGAGTTTGTGAGGGGTGGAGGTCGTAATAAAAATAAAATAAATAAATTTGATTTTTAATTTATTCACACAGTTATTATTTACAGCATTAAGTTATCTGTCTCCACTATTATTCTCGTTATTTCCCAGTGAACGCAATATTTAATGTCTATTTCAACTCTAATTAACGTCCTTCTTTTTGTCTGTATTTGGCTATTGTCAACTAACTCAGGCTCATCATTAATTCATATTCAGTCTATCTGTTGCCATCATTTGTAATGTCTTTCACTTATGCCTTCAGTCCAGTAGTCCAGCCTGCAGTCATACTCTTCACTGCTCTGATGTTCACAGTCACAGATTTTCCTCCCACTGGTCACTTCTCTCGCAATGTGCTTCTCTTCTCGCTAGTCAATAGCTGAAACTCATCCATCAACAAATCCCGCTTGGAGGCCCAGCACACTTTATATAGTCGTTGGCCTTGACCTGTGGAAGGTTTGCAGCACCCCAAGTCTAGCTGAGAGAAACAATGTCAGTAATCCAGAGCATTCTTTAGATGTCTTTAAGACACCCGATACCCAACGTCGGGAGCAGCACGCTCCCTGTTAGGTATAATAGGCACACTTTGTGAAATGCAGTTGCGTCTCCGGTTGCAACTGACAGCAAGTGCATGTCAATAAATCATCCGTGCCTCACACGCTCAAAGAGCGGCCTCCTGTAACAATGTATACTTTCAGCATACAACATTTGGTCAAAATTAGTTAAATGGTATTGTAGATATACAAAGGAAAGTGATCTCATGAGCCTTTCTCATGAGCAATTTTCTGAGTTATAGGCCTATGTAGGTTTATATATTAAAAAACTTTGTTGCAGGACATTGGTGCAGCATTCTTATGAAGGATCTGTTCTATATCCTTATCTATTCCTTGACAAAAAAATTGTCATTACAAATACCTCATGCTGATTTAGAATAAAGTTAGTAATTTTTAGAGGGATGTGTACGTGTCTACATAGGGCGTGTAGGATATTTTCTGTATTTAATGCGTAAGTTAAGGTGGCGATCTTTATTAAGTGAGTGTGTTTGATGATAACTGTAATTCGTTGAGAGAGAGAGAGTGTGTGTGTCTCTCTCTCTCTCTCCCCCTCCCTCCCTCCCTCCNGTATCTTTGTTTGGGATCAAATTATAGTAAAATCTATAACAATTCCTTAGCGTCTGTACACCTGAAAACAATAAAGGGAAACAGTGGGAAATAGCATGGGTGGATATATGTGAAGTTACTTGGCAGAGGCAGAATTGATGTTAAAAATTACTTTAGAGACTTTAGTGATGTGAGCAAACTGAAATGGGTGAGAATAAATGTTAAAAAACAAACAATATAAAAATTAAATGGAAGAGCATTATTTAGTTTCCATATTATTTTGAAAGTGTGGAATTTTGGGCGGTGAACTTGTACAGATGTGTGGAGGCTATAGTGAGAGGCAGGTGAGAAAGGTGCTGGGAAAGGGGCTGAGTGGGCTGGAGTGAGAACAGGGAGTGTGGCCATGCTGAGGTAATCAGGCCGGTGCTGGAGTGTGGTGTGCGACAACAATATTACACCTTCGCAAGAAAAATTACACAAGTAAAAATAATTCAGATTTTTGTTCTGTTAGTTGAAGAGCTGTACAAGGAATCCTACTTTTATGGGAAAAAATGTTACAAGTTGAATTGCAAAAGGGTCTGGTAGAGTGGAGAAGTGTCATTTTTCTGCTGGGCACACTACGAGAGCCATCTATCAGGAACAGTGTCACTTCTCTGTTGTGCTATAGTCACTGTGGATGAAAACACTTGGAGTTCTTGAGAAGAGTGACATACTTCAAGTTGTGACAGTTTCGAGATAAGGTGGTGTACATAGATGCACAGTAACTTTTCAGGAAAGGTGGTATATTTCATGTTGTTACATTTATTATGAGCAAAAGCACTACATTATTGTAATTTTATCATGTCATGTTTTATGTAATTTTGAGTTGTGTCACTTTTCCTGACAAGCAAAGTGACATGATTTAAACTTGTGCACATGAAAAAAAATTTTTTTTTTGTATTTGTGACAATTTTCTTGATAGATGTTATATTTTTCATTTTGTGACTACACAATTTCAGCTGTGACATTATGGCATCACATACTAATTTAATAATAAAATTTGCCAAACAGCTGATACTAAAGCAAACCTAGAATAATTTAACTGTTGAAAGTAGTGTTGTTACAAATTATGAACAGAGGGGTAACTTGTGGGCTGTGGTACCACCCACTTCCCCTGTAGAAAAACAAAACTGTAACAGCTGTGTTATCATGCAGTTACAGAACAACATCATTGAACAATATTGATATCTTGGTTGACCCTAGAGTGTTCTCTGTCTCATATAACTTGGCAAGATCATGACAGTCAGTGAGTGAGTAGCAATTGACGTATTCGAAACAAACAACGTACCATCTACAAAATCCTGTATCAACTGATGCATTAACAAATGAAAATTAATATTACCTTGGCTATTCTGACTGTACTGCTGACGCACATCAGACAAGCAGAAAATACACGAATAAGAAAGAGTTCCTCGATTAAGTAAAACATTTTATTTTACGTGGTCACAAAACAGTTGTTGTTGGTGTTACAAACTAAACTTGTGCTAAAGTAGTAATGTAGAGGCGTTCAAAATGAAATGCAAATTAAAACTGTCCGTATTCAAATGAAACGTAACTTCAAACATTGGAAGTTCTTTTTACGTCATATTCCCACTCACCATGCTTGATATTAATTCCAAAAGTGGGTAGTTTTTAAGCAATTCTTACACTATTCCACGCCACATATTTTCAATTTGAGCTGTTTAGTATCAGTAATAGAAAAAGTGCTTTGCAAAAGTCGCCTGTGAGTTGTTTTTTGGCAAATGAAAGTGCGTTGTCAAGCAAGTTCCCCAAATTACTTTTATTTCCAGTCTTAACATATTAGCTGTAACGTCCAAAGTGTGATAAGAACTACAATTACCATCTCTTAAATGTTAACCCAAATTCACTCTCTCTAATAAATTAAAAAAGAGTTAACAAATATTTCATTTTTGCAAGGTTTTCTATTTTTACTTTTATAACTCATGAACTTTTTGGTCTTTAAATACCTAAATATTTGTGTAGCATTACAATGACAAGTGGATTAGCTGACAGCGTGTTAATAAAATATACAGCCACCGCATGACACACCAGCTGATGGCGAAAGGATACATAAACAAATAGTAAACATTGGCGCTACTTTCGTCGAACTGTCAAAATCTTGCTAAGTTACATTATACAGAGTCTAGCACCGTCAACATGGACTTAGGAGAATCCATCAACATAGGGTGAGTTTGATAACGACACTGATTTCTTGTATGAACATACTCGTACTGAATGGGATAGTGTATTTTGCGTGAACGTTAGTGACTCAGTTAAGATGATGACGATTATGTTGCAGATCCCAACTACTCTGGCTCAGAATGAAATCAACAGCAGTGATTCAATATTGTCTGGTCTAAAGGTTTTAAGAGAAGCTGATGATTTCTGGAAGAGGATAGTGTGGAAGCAGAAAAATGAAGCTGTGTTGCAGAAGATAATGCAAATGATGTTCATATCCCTTGTCGCACTGAAATATCAGACAATAACAAAAACACGAATGATGTTCCACAGGATATAAAAAAGGGGCAAAAGATCGACAGCACCAAACAAATGGTTAAAAAGTGAAGAAAAATCATTTTGGAACAAAGGACAGGCCTGCATCTCATTGTCAAAAACCTAAAAAGTCTTTCCAAAAAAAGAACTGAAACCACCCATTGGTGAAAAATGCTTGTTAATGTGCACCACAAAAATTAGTTTAGAGACAAGCAAGAAATTTTTACACAATACTGGGAAGTTAGGTGATGTAGTGCTACAGCGTGACTTCATTGCTTCAAATATGCAGTGCATACAACCATGTTATCGCTATCCAACAGAGGACAGTAGGAGACATCTCAACCGTTCTTTTTATTTTGAAGTTCAAGGTGAGCTGGGTGAGGTAATTGTACCAGTTTTTGACACTAACCCAGTCATTGACACCTTAATGCATAATTATAAATAATAAGCTCAATTCATAGTATATTTTAATTTAATTAAAAGGGAAATTTTAGTTTGGACTTCTTGGCAACCCTGCTTAACAGATGATTTTTTTCCTCCAGCGTTTTGTAGGGAAATTAGCCATGAAGAAAGTTGGTGTTATAGATATGCAAGATTTGCTGCTTCTGTTACCAAAAACCATAAGGTAAGTTGATTCTAAAATATTTATCAGTGTTAAATGATTTCACTGTTGGATCGAATCAAGTGATGCGATGAAATGTACAAAGGTTACACAACACTTCTCATCTTATTAAAACTAACTTTACTTTTGGTTATGGTTTTTTAGGGGGATGTCAATT
Source organism: Clitarchus hookeri (assembly GCA_002778355.1). Classification (NCBI taxonomy): domain Eukaryota; kingdom Metazoa; phylum Arthropoda; class Insecta; order Phasmatodea; family Phasmatidae; genus Clitarchus; species Clitarchus hookeri. Next base: position 1,150,556 of record NQII01000046.1, read on the forward strand.
ACTGGTACTCTGAATCTGAATAGTGCTCCAGGCTTTGACACACTGTCAATAAATAGTACAAATAATTTTCATTTTAAATCTTTTCAATTTATTTAATACCTGAATGCAATTTCTTCGTCTGTCAAGGAACTGTAATCATAATTTTCCTACGTAGCTTCGGTCCAGTCTTTGACGTGGTGTCAATCTCTGGTACATGATGACTGCCAATAACTGGATTATTTTTACCTATACATGTACTCTAATATAATGTTTATTACTTACTTAAGCTAAATTAAGTAAGCTTTTCATCATTAGTAAACAAACAGGCATAAAAAATGAAAATAAAACAATTATATAAATTTTTTCTTTAAAATTTGGCCTATTGTATGGTAATCTTCTGCATTTGTGAATTTAACCTTGTATGAAATGGTTGACTTTTCTAGTAAATCTTTAACACAATTCAATAAATTAATGCCATTCGGCATATAACAAAATTGATGTACAATAGAGCTATTAAACAAACTGCCCTAAGGCCTATAAATTAAGGCTGGAATGTGTCTAGTAACAATCAAATAACTGAAGTTTTTTTTTTGTTGCAGGTATGGGTCCGAAAATAAATAATACCCATGAACAAATGTTAAGAGGCCATTGCTGCAGTTAAAACAGCGACTCCAGCTGCTGCAGCAGCGATAAAAGAGCTTAATGCACCTAGAGTAACCCTGGTGTAGAAGGTCAGTGGTAAATCTCCAACTGTGTGCCGATTAGGGCCACCTCCAGTGCTTACCGATGCTGAGGAAGAAATTATCAAGCAGTGGTTATTGCATGCTGCTCGTTTGCAGTATCCTATAACAAAAGAACTACTGTTTGATAGTGTTCAACATACAATTAAAAACATGGACGACCAGGTAGAAAGTGTATGAGGCATTTTTCAAGAGATATCCATAGTTACGTGAGTGAACTGTTCAGCCTTTGACTTTTGCTTAATCTGGAGTGACTAAAGAACAGATAAGAAACCGGTTTGCACAAATAAAATTTAATTTAGAGGAGAAACAGTTATTGGACATTTGCAAATTAACCCAGTAGCGTTTTTAATGCTGATGAATCTGCATTTTTTCTTTAGCCAAGCAGAGGAAAAGTTATAACAAAAAAGGGTGACAAGGATGTGTATTCAGCAAATAACAATGATGAAAAAGAAAATTTAACAGTATTAATGACTGCAAATGCAGCAGGGAATATAGCAGTACCAATGATAGTTTTTTCATATGAAAGCATCCCTAGCCATATTGCACAGTGTTCTACGTTCGTGGGGAATTGGCAAGTCTGAAAGTTACCTTTGTGGATTGAAAATAACATACAGCACCCTATTTTGTTTTTCATATATGGACATGTCACATTTAACATTACACATTTCTGAATTATGCAATGAGAATGGAATAGAATCAATCTCATTGTATCCCAATTCAACGCATCTACTTCATCCAATGGATGTGACTGTTTTCCACCCTCCAAAAGCAGCATGTAGAAAAGACGTGAGAAAATGGATGGTTAAGCACTTTGGGAATAAATTTAAAAAATAAAATTTTGCTCCTGTGTTGAACGAATATGTTGGCCAGGTTACAGAAACAACTTTCATAAAGAGTTTCAAAGCTTGTAGCCTTTGCCCATTTAATGTTGAAAACATGAATTTGAACATAATTGCTAGTAACACAGCACTTCATCACGGAACAGTGATAACTGAAAAAACNTAGTTTCAAAGCTTGTAGTCTTTGCCCATTGAATGTTGAAAACATGAATTTGAACATAATTGCTAGTAACACAGCACTTCATCACGGAACAGTGATAACTGAAAAAACCCAACTGCAGTGCATACATCCACTCCAAAATCTAACATACCTGGAAATATCCCTTCACTATTCAAAAAAGCTTTATTTTGGCCAGATACCTTTCGAAATCAAAGAAAAAAAAAAACCAAAATAGAAAATACCATCCGCAATAACCTCTGAGGCATGGCAGAAGTATCATCAAAAGAAAGAGAAGTTACAAAAACAAAAGGAAAAAGAAGAAAAAGCAAGCAGAATGGAAAAGAAAACTCAAAAGGAATTTCAGAAAACACGAACCAAAATAAAAAGATAAAGAAGTCTAATTTCATCTGATAACAGTGAAGAATGGGTTGAAAGTGGTGATGGTATGGACGTAAATATATTAGAAGAGAGTGCAGAGAATAATACTTGTGAACTGTTGGACAAATAAAGCATAAACATAGGGGATTTTGTTTTAGTTAGATTTACTGGTGGTGAACCTCAATGCACAATTTATAGATACGTTTGTGTAGTTCAGAAAATGTTTTACGAGGAGAATGAAGTTGACCGTACAAATTCTTTGTCTATATGTTACTGTAAATTTATAATAAAATGCAATAACTTATATTATTTCAGAGAATTTTTATTTAATCATTTAGTGTATCAAAATAATTTTGTCGAATTGTTGAGGCTCAGGATATAACACGTCAAAGACTGGCACATTTAGTATGTCAATGACTGGTGCATGATACTTTTTCAAGTGTCAATGACTAGTGCATTTAACTGTATTTTATTTTAAAAAAATTTATATTAATGGATCTTAATATATGTTGTTTTTGTAAAATAAGATTTAACATTTTTAACAGAAGATTATTACCCTTTCACCAGATTACTGTGATATTGAATGATATACATTTTTCATTCTAATAGTGTCAAAGACTGGTACACTTACCTTATGCAAGCAGTTTTTTAAAGCAACTCGAGATATCAATGATAGGCCTTTGATGTTATTTGTTTACCTAACCTGCGTGTACAGTATGTAAACAATTTTTTCCCTTATTGCTTTAACCGTGAATATCAGTTATCCGTGAACCCTTTGCCAGTCATTACCCTGGAAAATCAGGAATTTACTGTTCATGTTGTCTGCTTATATATATATATGTACACACACATACACTGAAGAGCCAAAAAAACTGGTACACCTGCCTAATATCGTGTAGGGCCCCCACGAGCACGCAGAAGTGCCGCAAGACAACGTGGCATGGACTCGACTAATGTCTGAAGGTATGCAGGAGGCTATTCACACTATGAATCCTGCAGGGCAGTCCACAAATCCATAGGAGTGCGAGGCGGTAGAGATCTCTTCTGAACAGCATGTTGCAAGGCATCCCAGATATGCTCAATAATGTTCATGTCTGGTGATTTAGGTGTCCAATGGAAGTGTCTAAAGTCAGAAGAGTGTTCCTGGAGCCACTCGGTAGCAACTCTTGGCGTGTGGGGTGTCGCATTGTCGTGCTGGAATTGTCCACGTCCGTCGGAATGCACAATGGACATGAATGGGTGCAGGTGATCGTACAGGATGCTTACATATCTGTCACCTGTCAGAGACGTATCAGTGGTCCCATTTCACGCCAACTGCACACGTCCCATACCATGACATAGCTTCCACCAGCTTGAACAGTCCCCTGTTGAAATGTTAGGTTCCATGGATTCATGAGGATGTCTCCATACCTGTACATGTCCATCCACCCGATATAATTGGAAACGAGACTTGTCAGACCAGGCAAAGTGTTTCCAGTCATCAACAGTCCAATGGCGGTGTTGGCGGGTCCAGGCGAGGCGTAAAGCTTTGTGTCGTGCAGTCAACAATGGTACATGAGTATGCCTTCGGCTCCGAAAGCCCATATCAATGATGATCCGTTGAATAGTTCGCACTCTGGCACTTGTTGATGCCCCAGCATTGAAATCTGCGCCAATTTGAGAAAGGGTTGCACGTCTGTCACGTTTAATGAATCTCGTCAGTCGTCGTTTGTCCCGTTCTTTCACAATCTTTTTCCGGCCGCAGTGATGTCGAAGATTTGATGTTTTACCGGATTCCCGATATTCACGGTACACTCGTGAAATGGTCGTACGCGAAAATCCAAGTTTTATTGCTACCTCTGAGATGTTATGTCCCATCTCTCGTGCACCGACTAAACACCACATTCAAACTCACTTAAATCTTGATAACCTGCCATTGTAGCAGCAGTAACTGATCTAGCAACTTTGCCAGACACTTGTTGTCTTATATAGGCGATGCCGACCACATCGCGTTACTCTGATTGGTTCCATACCTCTGTTATTTGCATATGCACGTCTATACCAGTTTTTTTTGGCTCTCCAGTGTATATGCAGTTACCACGTCTCCTGTCTAGGAACACACACAAATTTCTCATTAAGGGAGACAGTCAAAATAAGGGTGACAACGCCCATTCAGTCATAGAGAAGCAGATTAAAAGATTATTGAATTCAGGACCCATATTTCATCCTGATCATTACATTTCACTGATTTGAACTGCTAAGAAAAAGGGGAATCCCTACAAAGTTTTTTAATTAAGTCATGCTTATTTTATAGACCTTGAAGAATTTAAGCTTTCAAGTTGAAACTGATTTCACGAGGAACGTTGACAAAGGAGATGTAAAAATGGGTGACATGAAAATAATTTGTATAGAGAAGGACAATCCATTTACACCTATCAAGAAAGTGAGCCATACGAGAAAATTGCTGTACGCAAATTGCGACAGTCAACAAGGAACATTCCATCTCCCCCGATAGCTATAGCTGCCCAAACATCATCAGCAGGCAACAAGCAACACCTCCAAATTCCCGAAAGAAAGAAGGCAGATTTGCCACTAGCTACTATGTACAATTTTACAATTCTTCGCTAATGAACTTTTATTCAATTTTTTAATCTGGGGTGCATTGTGACCTTTTGCTTAAAAAAACCTATTGAAATGTTTTTTAATTTTTATTTATTGCATTTTTACTTTAAATTATTACTATGTTTCACATTTTGCAGAAACATAATAATTTTTTTAATGCTGTAATGATACATCAATGAAGCTATGTAATATAGGTAGCTGAGATTGAGTTCCACTGTTTGCTTGTTACTACTATACTTTTTATTTTGTATTAAGGGTATATTATAATATTCAACAATGCATNCTTGTTACTACTATACTTTTTATTTTGTATTAAGGGTATATTATAATATTCAACAATGCATATTTCATAATAAATTGATAACATTTAAGAATTTTTACCACTCCATTATAAAGTTTTCTTAAGTCATATTTCCATTACAGTCAATATTTTATTCAAGAAAAGTGACGCAACTACAAATAGTTATTGTTTCCTTGCACAATCTTAAAAAAACAAGAAACATTAGTATTATTGCTGCTTACAGCTACGCAACAGGGCCAGTATCCAGGACAGATTTCACATTCATAGTTCAATTTCTTATTGGTAATATAAGTAATTTCTTTTATCAAAAACTTTATTTTTGCTCTNAATTTTTTTAATGCTGTAATGATACATCAATGAAGCTATGTAATATAGGTAGCTGAGATTGAGTTCCACTGTTTGTTTGTTACTACTATACTTTTTATTTTGTATTAAGGGTATATTATAATATTCAACAATGTATATTTCATAATAAATTGATAACATTTAAGAATTTTTACCACTCCATTATAGAGTTTCCTTAAGTCATATTTCCATTACAGTCAATATTTTATTCAAGAAAAGTGACGCAACTACAAATAGTTATTGTTTCCTTGCACAATCTTAAAAAAACAAGAAACATTAGTATTATTGCTGCTTACAGCTACGCAACAGGGCCAGTATCCAGGAAAGATTTCACATTCATAGTTCAATTTCTTATTGGTAATATAAGTAATTTCTTTTATCAAAAACTTTATTTTTGCTCTCCTGTAAAATTACACTTTTTCGACTTGTGTCATTTTTCTCACGGAGGTGCGATGTGTGCTCTCTGCCTGGCTGCGAAGGCCAAGAGACTAGGGCAGCTGCACAAAGAGTAACAGTGTGGCTCTAGGATGGATTAAAGAGAAAGATGGTTGCGGTATACAAATGTAACATTTGCAAGTCAACAGCTATTATGTGGCTTCTCAGTCCTTCAGTGTACAAATTCTGGTTCTTTTTTCAATTATGATGATAACAGTCGTCTTCATCCTTTAGTTTTCATAGTAGTGGGGGGAAACATTTGATGCCATAGTTATTCACACCGTCCTCTCTCAACATTCTTCTCAAATTTTATCTATTAGTTTTCCTTGTGTTCATCTCAGCTTCCTGCATACATTGCTGTTCTTCCTGGATGCGTCTGTTCTTTTCTACACACCCCCACTTTCTTTTTCAATGATGTCATTGAATCCTCCATTTTTCCAATGTTTCCCTCCTGTGTGTCACTTAACAATTTCCTTTTTCTCTTGACCTATCTAACTGCCTTTCACTGCAGTTTACATTTTTATATTACACTCTTGCAGCATACTGTAGCAGAAATTGTAAAGGCCATTCACGGTTACTTCACACTTTTCTGAAGCCCTGCTAAAGTTATACTCTTGGTTACTGATTATGCATCCTTCCACTAATGTAAACATAAACATTGCCATGTGACTTCTACGTTTTAACTGACAAATGCCTTGTTTACTGTTTCCAGCTGTTCAAAGAATTCTGTCATATTTTAAAAACCATTTTGTATGAATGTTCACAATTTAGGCCTATAAACATATGTAGGTCAGCTTTATGACTTTTCAACAATGTCTGTATTGATGATAATTCTTACGGTTATTATTTTACATTGTTAACATATTTGTTATACACGACATAGCACAAAACTTGTTGTAGCAGCCAAAAAGCTAAGAAATGATAAAAAATTAAAAGCTTCTAAAAACAAATCAAAGCTCATGTGGGACATTGTAAACAACGAAATAAAACTACAAGTTCATCAAATAGAAATCCTTTTATCTATAAATGGAAAGACTATTGCAATAAACATAACATTGTGCACATTTTCAATGGTTACTTGTCTTAACCTTAAGAAAGGAACAACTTACAACATGCACAGCAGCTTTGCTTTCACAAGCATAAATGAAAATTCTTTATCGAGATAATAAAAAGTCTAAAAACCAAGAACTCGGTAGGTATTGATGATGTTCCAGTAAAGTTAATACAATTCTGTGTACATAGTTTAAATTACCTTTTACTAATATATTTTACAAATGCTTAAATAATGGTATTTTTCCTGATCGCCTAAACGCTCCTAATGTCATTCCCCTTCATTAAAAAGGCAGTGAAACTGATGTAGGCAATTACATAATTAACTGCATTTCATAAAATGTTGGAAAAATTAATATATAGTCGGTTGTCAGCATATTTAAAAAACAACAGCATAATCTCAAATAATCAGTTTGGGTTTCAGCAAAAGAAATCTACAGAGCAAGCCCTCTATTATTTTGTAAACAAGGCCCTAGAAGAATTAGACAACAAATGCTTTGTAGCAGGAATCTTTGCCGATCCATCCAAGGCAAAATAGGTGTACCTCAAGGCTCTATTTTAGGGCCAATATTATTTTTAATATTTATTAATGATTTTCCAACTTGTTTAAAAAATAGTAATGCAGTTATGTTTGCTAATGGCACATCTATAATCATAAGTGAAAGAAACCGGAAACAGTTCTTTGCTAATACCAGAAGTACATTACAGGAAATTACATGGTTTAAAAATAACAAATTGACTCTTAATATAGTGAAATCTTTACTTATTTATTTCTCTTTCAAAACATCATCCTCCAACATTACTTCCATAGAAATTCCTATACAACATAATAAGGAAGTACTACCTGTTGTAAAAAATATTAAACTACTTTGTCTGATGATTGACTGTAACTTTAAATTGAAAGCACATATTACAACCCTGTACAACAGATTAAGTTCTTTTTGCTTTACTTTTTACTCCATTAAGAAAACATGTTCTCTGGAAGCAGTCAAATCACTATACTTTGCCAATGTCCACTGTTTATTGAAATATGGCATAATAATTTGAGGTATGTCTCAAGATTGGAAAAAGGTCTTTAAAGCACAAAAAAAAATCATACGCATTATTACCAAAGCCCTCACTTCTTACAAACCATACTTCAAAAAGCTCAACATTCTCACACTTCCTAGCATATACATTTACAAGATTATTATTTTTGGATTAACCAACTTAAATTACTGCATAAACAACGACATACATTCTTACGAAACAAGACAAAAGAAAGATCACATTGCAACACATTGAACAAAGAAATTTGAACAAGGCCCATTCATTTCATCAATAAAATATATAAATAAACTACCTACAGCACTGAAACAGTCTTGAAAAGACAGTAAGTTGTCTTGTTTTCAAGAAACTGCTTAGAAAGTATCTCGTCAAAAATGCATATTACAGTGTAGAAGAATATTTTTAATGAAATTAATGTGCTAAACTTTTTGCAGCTATGTAGAGTTGTTAGTATTTGTATTGTAATCAACAAGTTATTGTACTTTTGTTTATATTACAATATTTATTTTTATTTTGTAATGTTTATATTGCACCTACGTTTATATTGTAATGAATATTTTCTATTCTGATATTTAATTTGGATATACATGCTTACAGCATCTATATTTGTATTATGTTTTTGTAAATTTTCTATGTAATTTTTTGTATTTTATATATATTCATATGTTTATCTTTATGACAATTCCCAGCACATATGTTGTATAAAAGTGGAAGCTAAATAAATACAATTCAATACACATTAATATTTTGCCGCAACTGTTTAACCCTGTTACAACTGTGGGGGAAAGAACTGTAGTATTTAACCTCCTGTTTTTTATGTGTGTTAGGTTATTTCATTAAAAAGGCGGCCTCAGTTGGAATAAATATTAAAACGAAGGAGCAACCAGTCCTCTGAAAAGACAGTAAATTCAAGCATGCATCATGTGTTGCATAATTTTTGTACGTAGCAGCAACAAACTTAAAAGATTGTGGTGAACATGCACACAAATAGGTCTACCATAACTTTTGTTCCATTCATATTTATTTGCATAGATAATTAGTTTTTACTAAGTTTATTTAATTATTTATTTAAAATTTTCTGGCTGGGCTTAGTATTTTGCTGGGATTGTGGCAAACATTCAAATCACAGAAACGTAAGCACATTACACAATTGTGTTTCAAACGCATAGGGAAAAGTTGCAGAGTTGTGATAAATAAACAGATGTAACTTTCATATAATTAATTTCATCATAAAAACAGTTCACGGTTAAAACGAATAAATTTTGCATGTCCAATATTTGCAATCACACACACAACTGGCCCAGCGTAACGTAAAGGCAAGTACTCTTTCACATGCAGTGGTCACAACACGTTTTACAGTATATTTATTCCTGCTGTGGAAACAGATTTATCACATCATCGTAACTTGCCTAGGTAGGTTAAAAAAACACAACGTGTATAAACTTGATGTGGTAATTGTATGTAATTTTTGCAGGAAGAAAAATTTAACACTTTTTTCAGCAACAAGCAACACGCCATGTCATGTCACCAGTTGCCACTTCTGCCAACTTCGGAATTGTAACTGTCCCGCCATCACATCTAAATATATTATAAGTATTCAAAAATTAAAATCTTGTTTCAGTTTTAAAGTACAAATTCAAAAATCATTATTTTTGCTGTAATAAGTATGAAATATGCTAAAATTGAAAACATGTATAATTTTCCTGCCGCTACTAGTGGGGCGTAATTTCCAGAGAGAGAATTCAAGTTTCTTTTTCGGGCAAAAAAACATTGTCACTAGGACCTGCGCACCATAATTTGTGCTGATGTTTTTAACTGTAACAGTGAAATATGTTTCTTCCATTAGTGTTAGGCCTACCTAAAAACTAAAATATTTAAATAGGCAATGTTTAATTTACAAATAGCATATCAAAAAACTAAGTTAAAATCATATTTTAACTTTGAAATATTTCTTACTAGTCTTTGCCAACACATTGCTGCTCTCATTGTTTTTAATTCGTATTGAATACAAAATAAATATTTCTAAATACTAAGTTAGTTTCATTTATTCAAGAATAGAATACTTTAAAGTTAATGACATCATTATATATTTGTGGTGTACAAGTTATTTAAAAAACAGGTTGACATGTTACTCCTAGGGTGATTTTTAAAAGGTTTGTTTCAAAACATCTGAAGAAACCGTGAATAGACTATACCATTGTGATGGGCAGATAGTGACCTGTCATTACAGTTCTTGAAAAAAGAACCTGTTGTCACCCTGTTGTGCTCACCAGTTTTAATAGACATATTTCATAAACCCGTTGTTTATATGAATTTGTTCTCTGTCATGTAATAACTTAATTTCAGACTTACTGCTCAGTAATTCCCTAAATACAACATGTAAATGATATAACGGGACCTCTCCACAACCTATCTTTCCTAATTGCTACGGTTATGCTGACAGCTATGACAAAACCTGATTATCAGTTTCCAAAAGAAATTCAGTGTGTTCAAGATATTTACGGAACTAATAGACACCAAATACCATGGCCAAACACACTAACTCGTAGATGGTAGGCAATTTCCTCTCCTGAGGAGTCAAGGTTTGTGATGCAAAAGCTACAGGCTTGTGCGCTCCATCTACTTCCTGTGCAAGCGCTGCCACAACAGCCAGGCTCGTGGCTTCTGTCTGCAAAATGAACTGTTTGGAAAAGTCCGCCATGCGGAACACTGGAGGTTTTGTGATATCCCTTTTCATAGTTTTGAATGTCTTTTGCTAGTCTGGACCCCATTCAAATTTAGCTGATTTTTTTTATGTAACTGGTTGAGAGGTGCATCTTTCTCTGCTATATTTGGATAAATTTGCCAAAAAATTGGTCTATACCAATGAAACGTGGTATTCCCTCTTAACGTCCTTAGGCTGTGGAAAATTTCAAACTGCTCTGGCCCTTTCTGGGTCCATGGAAATACTTTAACTCAAAATTTTGTGTCCCAGAAAATAAATTTCAGGCACTGAAAATTTTACTTTGACTGGATTAACTGTCAAACCAGTCTTTTCCAAACATGAAAATACTTCATCTGAATGTTCTAAATGTTGTACAAAGTTTTCAGAATAGACCAACAGGTCATCCAATTAATTGTACACAAATTTAAATTTGATATCTTCAAATATTTGGTCCAGAGCCTAGTGAGGACTTGTGTGCCCATGGCCAAACCAAAAGGCACACGAGTAAACTGGTAGAGGTTCCACAGAACACAAAGCTACTGATATGTTTGGATTCCTTGCTGAATGGTATCTGATGGGGTAGGCCACATTCAAGTCAGTGGTTGTAAATATGTTTGCTTTACGGAACCAATGAAACACCAAATGCAACTCAGGCAATGGGACTGATTCAATCTCAATTTTCTATTCAATGACCATACATTGTTTTCCATTTGGTTTAGGCACAAGAAACACTGGGCTCAGGTATTGAGAGGTAGACTGTTCAATAACTCTTTTATCTATCACGTCTCACTTGAAGTCTCAAAAGCTTCATCTTGGGAGAGGCTAAACGATACGGGTGACTTTTCCCATGTTCGTTATTGAGCAATTTGATTTCATACTACAGCAGTTTGGTGAGGCCTAACACTGAAGTCAATACCTTAAGGAAATGACCACAAATACACTGAATATTGCTCTGCTGTTGAGTTGACAAATGGCCGAAAGAGTTTTGTAATGGATTCTTTTCACATTTTGCCATTGTCTCACTGGTAGTGTTACTGATATTACTGTCTACAAAGGGTATTTTTTCTTTTGGAACAAATTTCGAAAAGTATGATTGGCAAGGGAGCATTTGAAGCAGCATAACAATTAAAGTGATCGTCCTCAACAGATTTTACAAAATTTAACTCTTGCAATTTCTCAAAATGTTTTCATAAAATGGTAGTACGTGCCGAACCATAGTTGACAAGTGTACTATGAACCTAAACTCAATTCCACATGAGGAGTACTAGATATTTGAATGCCAAAGACATTTGGAAAATTGACTCAATACATGCTCAAAGGACTACAATGCTTATGCTCACTGCTTGCTTGAAATAGTACAAAAAATTGTTGAAACAGATGACAAATCTCTAGGTGAAATGTGAGCATTGTGCAAAACATCATTGATCTTACAGAAAATGTGTAGGTGGCCACTCACTTGCCCTCCTCGTAGTGCATGTTTTTTTAGTTGCCAACAGTGGGCAAAGTTTGCAAAAAAAATTAATATATGTGGCTTACATCTTGATCTTTATTTACCATGACCTTTTTAATCATCAGTTGTCTTAGGTCTATGTGACTTGTCATGTACCAAAAATGCACCTGGTTTGTCGGGCTGGTGTTTATGAAACCTGTTCTTTTTGTGCATCCAATCAGGCTTTTCACACCTCTGAGAAACATAACTTATATTCTGAGAATGAATGCACATTCTATCTAAACCTGCAAAATTTGTTGGTTTTTCATGGAACACAAGATGTGTGCGCTCTTGAGGGGCAAGTCTCTCCAAAATATTATCTACAACTTCTGGTTAAGAGAGAGACAACCTAAGCACCACAGTTGCTTCTCTAAGGGCATTGGCCATGGAAAAATGTGTTATTTTATATTTGAGCCATATATTGTTCAACTTGTAGGCATTGTCTGTGGCTACCTTATCCTAAGATAAAATATTGTTAGACTGCATGGTTTTTGCAAAATGACATGCTTAAGTCAGATGTACAAATAATGAAAACCATCTTTCGTACAGAAATAAGATGATTCACACTGAAAGAAAATGCCAAGAGCTACTTCAAGACGTCTATAAAATTGTATAAGGAAATGTTTTTTCAATTTAAAAAAATTGCTGAAAATAAGGAAATTCTTGTGTATTTTTGATTTTTGGCTGCCCCTAAATTTTTAGAAAATAACTTTTGGTAAACATACCTTAAATTGAATTAAGACAGGATCTTTCAGACACTCTTTTTAAATTTTCTGTAAATGGTTTGGTTTATTATATTTGTACATCACAAAAACAGTAAAATTTTGACTTTGGCATGTAATTTTGCAAAAAAACTATGCAGTATAAAAATATTTTATCTGAAGATAAGGTAGTCACAGACAATGCCTACAAGTTGAACAATTTATGGCTCAAATATAAAATAACGCATTTTTCCGTGGCCAACGCCCTTAGTGCTACTCTTGTTGACTGAGAGGTTCGTGAGGACATTGCAAAGTGTTGAAATGTTTCAAACACAACTCAGTCAAAAACCTTGAGGGGACAAAAAAGAAGAAAATACCACTTTAGGGTCCGTGAGTAAAACTGAAGTTCTGATACAGTATTACTTTGGTGAAGACGGACAATCATTTTTTTTTAAATTCCAAAAAAGTGGGTTCATCTAGACTATTAGTGTTAGAAAAATCTTTCAGCATCCTTGTAAGAGGATGAGGAATTTTTCCAAAAACAGGCGAGGGTAGTTGGTACACGCTACGGTAAACAGCCGGAGTCATGTTCACTCTAGGTACAAACACAGAATTATAAGTGGGCTCAAACATTTGTGATGTGGAAGGAATAGCAACAGAAGTACCAGCGACAGAAGTAGTGAGTTGAGTACTCACTGTACAGAAGGTTGTGTAGGTAACTATGTTAGGTAAACCAGTTGCTGGATTTGGACAGTGGATGTGGAAGGAGTAGCAAATTGTTCAGCAATGCGTGATTCTGTGCCTTCACCCTATGTGGTAGTAGCTACACGCAAATTACTTTCAGCTGTAATTACTGTACCACTCAGAGCAGCTACTTGTTCAACATTCTGTGAGTCAGAAAGGGCTTCACGAGACATGCTCAACAAATTCCTGGCACGCCTATCCAAGTGTGCAAGTTTATGTTTTATCCTAGATAAAGATAAATTACTCTGGTCACTATCCACATTTTTTCCCTGCTCAATTAAGCCAAACAATGTAGAGGCACAAGACTCGTACTCTGCATTAACACCTAGGTTGGTTGTGTTTATTACATTTCATGGCAGGCCTACCTGAAGGGCTACACAATGCATTATGCAATTCAGTGACAATCGCGTAAATGGGTTAAGAGCTCCCAAAAAAAAAAAAAAAGGATTTCCAACTAAAAAGGTTTCCAACCTGACCACCAAGGTACCCAGCGGACACCGAAGCACGTGTTCTGCTACAAGTCTTTCAACAAACATTTAAAACACACGGCCAGGCCCCACCAACTCGTCTATCGTTTCACATAATAATGAACATTTAAAAAATAGAGAAAATTAGTAAATGTTATTACAACTGTAAAATATGTGACTTCAGACATATTAAGTAAAATGTGTGTAAGTTTTTACTTAACTTAGCTGGCCAGATAACAAGACCAGCAGAGCAGCTAATATTTGTTTTGCATTGAGGTTATTAAATTTACCTGTACTCTAGGAGATGCACAGGTTAAGTAATTATACCATTAATACTTTTTTTTAACCATAAATGTTATCATGTTTTACCTCTATAATAGAAAACATACATGTTTTATATATGTAATTTTTTCCAAGTGTGGACACACAGGGTATCCACAAAGCCCCAATATAGGGATAAAAAAATAACAAAATAAAAAACTACCACATAAGTTGCTTGAGTATCAATTATATAAAATTATATAATTTAAACTGGTGTGCATCCTTCAAAACGCAGAGTTCAAAACATAACACATAACATTACAAACTTTTTAAGAAATAGGTTTTTTTTTTATTTTAAAAGGGAAAGTTTTTACATAATTTTTTAAAATTTGATTTTGAAAAATGTTTTTTGAAGGATGTTCTCTTCTCTATTAGTGCATCCCGCTGAAGAAAGAATTATGTGCAGTCATGCAATTAACTATAAAATATCTTTAGCTGTGATTTCTGGGTGCCGGTCTGGACTCCTGTGCGCAGGCGAAAGAAGAGAAATCAATTCATGGTCTGCTTTAACAGCAATGGGCCATGGCCACAAAGTACGAAGACGTACAAGGACACACATTACATCGACAGCTACAAGGGTGGGCTGCTACGCAAAGTGTGAAAACAGATGCAGAAATTAAAATTCAATCAAAACAAAGAACTACCGTGTGGCAGCAATTTAATATCATCCATTTTATTTACCCTATGTGGTCGCAAACAGTTATTATAACATGATAGCAGATACAAAACCAGCAGTTATTTCCACGACTTCACATTATTGGTAGTTTTGAAAAAGGCAGAGTCGACAAAATTTTTTATATAAAGCTGAGGGGATGGGCAACATGATACGGAGGATGGCATCACAAATAGTGAACAGAGGGTTGGTTCAGGCAGTAGAAACACCCACAAGAAGTAATTGAGAAGGTGCTGGGGTACTGCTGGATGTGGTGTTGGTTAGGTCTGGGAATTACATAGTTGGTTCAGTAGTCTTGGATGGCGTCCGTGATCATGATATTCTGGTTGTGGAAATCGGGATTGAAATGCTGAAGATAGAGAATCAGAGGATTCTAGGGTTAGAGTAGGCCCTAATATGGCACTATAGGAGGGGAAACAAGAAGGGGGCTGAAAATTTCTAAAGGAATAAGTTTGATCAATGGGTCAAGGTAGAAAGTGTAGAATGCTTGTGGAGTTAGTTGAGAGGAATCATAAAGAGAATGTTGGAGAAATTCATCCCACTGAAAATAATGAAAGGCTGGGGGTGATCCTCTGTATTATGGACAGGAGATAAAATTATAAAGAGGGAGTGTAGACAAATGCATGCATGGTGGAAGAACACAGGGATAATATAAAACAGATGGAGAGGGAACTAGGAAGGCTGATAAAGTAGGCAAATAATGAATATCTAGGCAACATGATAGAGGAAGCGAAAGGAAATGAACGGAAAAAGTAGTTTGGATGTATTAAGAAGTCTAAAGGAGAGGAGGGATTTATTCCAGTGTTGAATATTAAGGAGGGTTTGAGTGCAACTACTGACAAAGAAAAAGTTGAGTTGCTGCAAACCTAGTACTTGTCAGTGTTTGAGGAGCAAGATTTTTGGCAAAGGGACGGTGAGGGAAAAAGTAGGATGTACAGAAAGCTCAGGATAAGGGAGAAGGAGATATCTAAGGTTATAGGGGGAATGAAAAGTAGCAAGGCAGATGGTATAGGTAATGGAGCCTTAAAGTTTGGTAGGAGAGAGCTGTGTTTATACCTTGAAGTGTTTTTCAAAATATCTTTAGAGGTAGGGGGAGTTGCCACAGGGCTGAACAGAGGCATTGGTGGTACCAGTTTACAAGCAAGGAAAAATCCTGCTATTTACAGGCCTGTGAGTCTTGCATAAGGTACAGGAAAGAGGCTTGCAGTACAGTATGTGGTAGAAGTTGTGAATGAAAAGAACTGGCTGCAGGAGTATCAACATGGTTTTACGGCAAGTTACTTATGTGATGCACATCTGGCTGGACTGCTGGAGGATTTGACGCAGGCTGTAGATGAGAATAAGCAGGTGGATACCTGCTTCATAGACTTTGAGAAGATGCCCCACTGGATTTTGATGTAAAAAATGGATGAGCTGATGTATGATAAGTGGGTAGTGGATTCAATAGTAGACTTTCTGTGAGGGAGTAAACAGAAGGTAAAAGTGGGGGAGTCCTTGTTGGAGGAAGGTGGGGTTACATCAGGGGTTCCGCAGGGTAGTGTGCTGGGCCCGTTGCTGTTCACCATTATAGTTAATGGCCTGAGGATAATGGTGGGTGGCAAAGTGAGACTGTTTGTGGACGATCGTGGGCTGTATGCAGAGGTGAGTACGGATAATAAGTTGTAGGAGAACATACAACAAATGAGTTGGATAGAAAGGAATAAAATTAAGATTGATGTACAAAAACAAAGGTCGTAAAGTTCACTAGGCAGAGGGGAAGTTATGAAGGAACTTGTAAATTGCAAGGGCAGGATATAGGAGTAGCTTCAGAATGTGTACCTGGGGTGGTGATTCAGAATCATCTTAGGTGGAGAAAGTAAGTACACAGAGTGGTGTCAAAGGGAAGAAGAGCTTTGTGAATACTGGGAAAGGTCTTGAAGGAGCTTCATGGGGAGGTGAAGGAGAACATTTATACAACTATGATTAGGCAGATGATAGAACATGCTGCTGCTGTCTGGGACCCATATGTGGAAGAGGAGGTATGGAAGCTGGGTAAGGTACAAAGAAGTGTAGCGAGGTGGGTTATGGGTAAATGGGGAAGGCAGAGGCGAGAAGTTGAAGATAAAAGGAATTTTAGGCCATCCAGGAGGAGTTGGTGATGTGAAGGGTGTTGGATGATTTAGGATGGGACTGGAGAGTGAAAAGGGATGAGGGAAGGAAGCGTTTGCCACCAGGCGATAGTGCAATTGCAAGGTGGAAATTATTATTAAATATTAACTGATTTGATAAGAAACAGTTTTGCAGAATCTCTTCTGCAGTTTCCTTATCATATTGTTTTCATACCATGTTGGTTTTTTTTTACGTTTTTCCTGGTTATGCAATTCTTTTCACATGGTGCCTGTCTGTTGACTTGATAAGATACAGTTTTGCATAATTTCTTGTGCAGGTTTATTATCGTATCGTTTTGATACCATGCTTGTTTTTTTTTTTAATCTTTCCTGGTAATGCAGTGCTTTTCACATGGTGCCAGCCTGGTGTTCTCATCTTCTTCTAAAAAGCTTCCACATCTTCTTTTATGTGCATTGCAATCCTATCTTGTTTGTATTTTTTTACATTATTAACAAAATTATAATTTTGTAGGAGTATCATAAAAATTTCACTCAAGCCTTTTACAACTTTATACTTCTTGATTATCTTTCCATTATCAATTACAAAAACACCAAATTAATCTTTACCTTAAAACTATTTATTTCCTGAAAATTTGGTTGTCATTGACACTTACGTTCTGTTCAAAACAATTTTCTTCTTTTAACAAGTTATCTGTTGTTGCGTTTCACAATACTTTATTTTTTACTTTGGTGCTTTGTAACATATAAAATTTTTGAGCCCATTTATTATTTTTTTGATAATCTCTTTTTTTATATTTTTCATGTGATGTTTATTAGTTTGGCATTTCCTGTTCGTAGCTTCTGGTTCCTTTGAATAACTCTACTTCTATCCCTATGAATTCTTTTTCTTGTGGACTTGTTTTGGACTGGTACAGGCACAATTTCCGGTTCTTAACCTGAAGATGAGATCTGCAGCACTTCAGGTTGCTTTTTCACTTAATTTTTTCTCTTATAATAGTTTTAGAATTTTGTCTCTACTGCTTTCGTTTTAAGCAAGCCTCTATCTTTGACATTGCTTTTATTAGTTTTACTTATATTAATTTTTTTTTCTTCATATTTTTCCTGCTATTTTAGTTTTTGTAGTTTTATTTTTACTGGACCTTCTTTTTTGTATCCTTCTCATTCTCTTATTGTTTTTCTTATTTTTTCATTGGTAAAGGGTGTTCACGATAAAGTGAGTACTTTTGAAATCAACCTTAGAAAAAGTCACTGCTCCTACGTGCATGTATTTTAGAAGACGCACTGTGACATGGGCCCAGTAAAGTTCTTAATGGCGGAAGGAAAGTAGTTCCATGTCTTAACGTCAAATTAAAAGTGTTAGAGTACTATTTCTAATAACTTAAATTATTTCTTTAATTTTCTGTTGTTTTAATGCATATAAGTGTAAAAATTTGCAGATTTGTAAAATACCTTCTTTTCTAATAATTTCGCAGTTTCACGTTACAGATGCAAGAATAAAGTGATGAAACCCGTGGCAGTGTTAATTTTACATAACATGGAGGAATACACAACGTGCATACAAGTAGATCTTAAGCAGGGCTTTCAAAAGTGCTCAGTTTACATTGAACAGCCTATATCATAGTTGAATAAGTTTCCTAAAACCAACAAAAAATATTAAACCTAATATGAAGCTATGTGAGTAAAGCCAAATATTATACCTAATTAAGTTGACACGTCACAGTTGGCTCTCCACTCTGTATGTGTTCTACAGGGTGATGGAGCGCTAGATCGCTTGGTCAACCTTATTGCGTAGCGAACTGACACATACTCAGGGGTGAAATCAGGCGGCTAATAAACACTTCGACTTTGGATTCGGTTAGCTAAACAGTTATTTATTGTATCATTACGTCACTCATTATATAGGTATGGTACACTGCACTCTTGGGTTCCGCTTCCTGCCCCCTTCCCTTACTCGTCGGAGGCCTACAGGTCAGAGTTTTAGTTTATAAACGTAGGGGAAAAGTGGTCGGATTTGGAGGCGCAGTTACTTAACTGAGCGGCTACTGTGTGCTGGCTTCATCTCAGCGTCCCGGGAAGTCTTGTTGAGGCGTCTCTCGCGACTTCGGCGCCCGTCCTGCGATGTCTGGCGCGACCCCCGCGTCTCTCGATTCCTCCGGATTGACTGACTTCTCCACTTCCCTGCTGTGCTATATCCCCTGTCCCCTCGAGGAATTCCCTACGTCAGTGGCGACCCGATTTACGTCAAACTTCAGCGTGCGTTGATCAGGGGACGCGAGCCTCACGCGCTGACAAGCGCCTCTCTCTGTCCCCTAGCACGTGCGTCATTGGAAGGGAATATCGGGTGACGTCGGTATGAGCATTTGACGCACGTTCTGGCAGGTTGTGAAATCGTCGCTCTCTTCTCGGCTGGGCGCGTCATGCGTCAAAGTTACAAAGAGCATACTATTTGGCATGGCATTTAAGAAACTGCTTGTGCTTGCAAGCTAAATTTCAATATATGCACACCAGAAAAGTTAGCAACTTTTTTAGTTTATATTTCAATAAAAGTAACCGGCTTGGTACATAGGTAGGGCCACGGGTACAGACTGGTTAGTCACAATATCATTTTCCATGATTTTTTAGACTTTCCAAACAAAGAAAAGTGTTTTGTTGTAAATAAAAGGCTAGTTATAAATTAAAACCACATTACTTTGTAATAGTACATCAAAATAATTTTTATAGTTGCTTTTTATTTTAAAAGAAAAAAAGTACAATCATTAAATAAACCAAGATCTCATTCCCTGGACACATCCACATTACCCTGTCAGCTTCTTGGCAGTACAGATGGACACTAGTTAAAACTTTGTAATCTTGACAACAAATAACGGCATACCTTTGATCCAAATACAGTAATTAACATATTATTTTAAGTAGTTTGAGATACTAACCTATTTATCATAAACAGGGAAATGATACAAAATACAAAGCAAATATACCATTTCAAGACCATTACTTTTCTTCAGATTGCAGGAAATTCTAAGGTGAACAGAGGAATGAGATTTATAAATGAGACTTACTTCATTTCTTTTTTTAGAGCTTATTTTCATGCATATTATATCATTAATAGATATAAATTCTAATCAAATATAGATGGCAATTAATATACAACGCTCAAATATTACAGTTTGTCCGGTACAGAGACTTGGAAGGGGAATAAGAATTTAAACATATAAATATTAATTAATTGTATTAATATGCATTAAAATTAACTAAAACAGACATGAAATAGTTTGTTTATGAGTCTTACGCCAAAATATAATAAAAAAGTACATTAAAAGATCATTACGTGATTATAATGCAATAGCGAACTTGAAATTTACGCTTTTTGTGAGAATTGCCTATCTGTAAGTGGTTTGTGGGCAATAGGGTTCTGGAAAAGAACAGTCCAGCCCATAGCCTGACATAATCTTATTGAACACCCCTGGGATGAACTGGAACTGACTCAACGACCTACATCACTTACTACCTTGCTACAGCGTTCCAGGAAGAATGTGCGGCCATTCCTCCAGAGACATTCGGGCACCTGATTGGCAGTTTCCCCTGCAGGGTTACAGCTGTATATAATAATAGGGGCCACCCGTCATTAATGTCCGCTACTGGGCAGTATACCTGAAAAACAGTTTTGCATGAGTGCCTGGATCACTAATTCAGTCTCTTATCAAGACGTCTAGCAGAAGTGAGCAATGAAAAACTAATTTGTTGGATATTATTATGTACATTTTTGAATTTGTATCTGTTAGTGTGTGTATATTTAACAAACTTCTCTTTTAAGATATTTTATTCTGTTATTACTATTCTACTTATAAAACTAATGGTTTAGCATTTTGTATGTATAAGTGGTTTTTTTTATTGCAGCAGCTGTGTAACCCATAAAAAATTATAAAACTATAAGCACTGTACCAATAGTGGGGGACACCTGATCTTCACGACAAGAGTTCCTTTCTAGTTGTCTTTAAAAAAGAATTGTCTCTGATCTGCTTCTAGATTACAGAGTTTTAATTGCTACATGTCTTAGGTGAATGCTTGCAAGTTATATGTTTAGTACCAGAGTAATCTAATTTTTATTGGCTGAAACACCAAATGTCTCACTAAGATACGTGGCCATTTACAGAAAGAAAATTGCAAGTGTGTACGTAGGAGATTGAAGTCCAACCAATGTGAATCTATTCATGAAAGTAAGGAGTCCCTACCAATAAATAAATATTAAAAAGAATTTGGATAATAAAAATTATTAGTTTTGTTTATTTATTTATTTTGACGCTAGGCTGTGTACGCCCCACAGTTGGGAAGCCAATTAACACATCCAAAAAGTACGTAGCGTGTTTTGTTAATGCTTAGCGGCACAGACTATATGATGCCTGAAGGTTAAGGGGTTTGCAATAATTTAGTCGGTTGCTGTTTCATTTTTAAGGACGAATATATTGTCTGGAGTTCAACACAAATAAAATACATCAGCACTTGAGAGGTGTGGTACTGTAATAATTTGGTTACTCGGATTGACTGCTAACGACTTCGTGATGGAGGGGGGGCTTCTCTTGACGGTGATTGTATACTTAACTCTTGCTGGGATGATGTCAGCTGTGGTGGGTGAGCTCCGGCGATGGGCGGCCTTGGCAAGGGCGCAGTTGCTGCCGTCTCGCTGTGGTGATGTTCTACTGACGTGGCCGAGGGTCCGATTTGCCCCCGGCCAAAATGGCACGGCTGACCTCTCTCTGCGCGGCGATCTTCAACTGGCTGCTCGATGGTATACTGATCTAACTTCTCGGCGCGGTACTAATGAACTAAAGCCCCACTACTCTCGAAAAGGGGTTTTTATGCTCGCCAGCCTCCACCATTAATTGTCGGCATGTGTCGCCTTGTGGGGGGGGGGAGGAGGTGAGGGGGTAGGACGCAGAACAATGCCTTTCAAAACACGTGTCCTGGTTCCTGAAGATTGTGGTCGGGGGGAGGGGGGGTAGTACCTCGCCCNTAGGCGAAATACACATGATTATTTGGTGATATCGCGTGAAACCTCTGCGCTCCACAGATCTCACAGGCAGGCGAGAGGCCTAGGGTGTGAAGAGGGGTGGCAGGGAGGCCTACGCAGCAAGACACGTGTAACTGCGGTCTGTTCTGGCTGTTCACCTGCTTCGTGACACGTGTGTCTACCCTGGTTTTGCGGAGGGGGGGGTGGTTGTGGGCCAGCGTCGCTCTACTATCCCTAAAGCGTCACACGACAATTTATTTAACTCCATAAAACCCTAACCCAAACCCTTACTGGGTCAAGGGTGTAGAGCATGTCAACAAAGGTGTACAAATAATAATATACAGTAAGAATATAAATGTAAGTGAGCAAACACACATTGTAATGACGCAGTATATTCATTATCGGGATACTTGGTTAAATTTCTTTCGTTTGTGAGGCTTCGTAATATTTTATTGGTATTTGAAATTAAAGCCTTGGGAGTTCGTTTATCGTGGTATATTGTTTATCGGGCATATGTTTACTGTTTCAGGAAATCTTAGCCTTATTAGCATAAGCATTTGTCGATAGAAGATTTTCCGACTGCATCAACAGTTTTTGTTCTGGAAGCTTTGATTATCTTTTACCTGAGACGTAGTTCGGAATAGCGTGGGAAGTGGTTGCCTGGCCCACACCATAACAGAGACAGATAACGGTGAAGGACCAGCAGTAGACAACCAGCACTCGCCGAGACCGCGTCAGGCGTAGCAAATAACCTACACACCGGCAAACTGTATCCTGCTAGTTTATTTCTCAGCCAGTGTGGGAGGTCGCTACCTGTATTTCTTCTTGCGAGGGAAGTTTTCAAGACGTAATGACTAATTAAACGACTGTGGCGCTGCTCTCTGTTTGTTGGCCTGTGAAACCTGTTCGTACTCTGCATACCTCAAGATTGTATGAAAACTGTTTTATTAAATGATAAATAAAAGTACAAAGTAATAAACAGAAACTGGACTTTATTTTCGTATTTGTTTTGGCACATTTAAAGTTTGATGCTTCTACCAATTGAGCTAACTGTTCTGTAACTTCCAACGTCGATCCCAGACGCTGCAACGTTTCAAACATGACGACCCATACGTGGGGCATCGTTACAAACATATATTCACAAATGAAATATTCATAAATGTACAAACATAAATACACAATAATATGAAATAGTAATACAAGTATTCAAAATGAAAGGCTACAATAATATAACAAAACAATACAAGTGTAATAACATCATGTAATTCTATATAAAACAAACTGCTTTGCACAATTAAGTCGATTCCATATTAAAAAATTCTTCTGAAGAATAGAATGAATTCTCCTTTAAGAAAGTTTTTATGTTATTTTTAAATAGTTTGAGACAATTCTAAGTTTTTTTTAGATCACACAGTAATTTATTAAATAAAGAAATACGTGAATAGAAAGACCCCTTCTAGAAAAGTTTCAGGTTATTTAGTTGGACATGAAGATTCTGGGCACCTCTTGTATAATGAGAATGAATGAAATCATTTTTAGGGATAATATGACTGTTATTGGTGACAAACATCAGGGATGGGTATATATACTGAGATATGAATTGTAAGTATACCAATTTTTTTAAAATGGCGGTAGCACATCTCACGTGGTTTTAATCCACTTAATATCCTTATGACTTTGTTTTGAAGTAAAAATATTTTGCTGCTCTTTGCTGCTAGAGCCCAGTACATTATGCCATAGGACATTAATGCGTGGAATTGAGCAAAATAAACTTGTTTAAGTATAGCAGGTGATAATATTGAGACCAAGTGGCGAGTAGTGAAAAAGGCAGTGCTTAGCTTCTTTGAAAGATTATTGATATGCTCTTTCCAATTGAGAGAACTCTTTAGACAAACACCTAGGGATTTTGTTATTTTTACAATTTTGAATCTCATGTGCATCACTGCCAATTTTGAGTGAGTAATAGTGTTTATTTGCAGTATGAAATTTTAGGAAGGTTGTTTTGTTTGTATTTAGAGAGAGTTTGTTCTCTGGAAACCATTCAGATGGCTTAATTAAAACCTCGTTACACATGTTGGACAGTTCATTTATATTTCTGCTATTTAATAAGATGCTTTTATCATCAGCAATAAGATGCTTGTATCATTGCTTGAGAGGATAGATTTGGAGGTAAGTCTTTAATAAAGCCCTGAGGAACTCCACTTTCAACATACCCCACATCTGAGAATATGGAAGTCCCCTTGCTGTCAATAACGTTCACTTTTTGGTATCTGTTTGATAAATACGACAAAATCCAATTGTAAATATTGTCATAAATACCATAATGTTTCAATTTGTCCAAAAGTATGTCGTGGTTAACACAGTCAAAAGCTTTTGACAAATCACAGAATATTCCAGTTACTTAATTTATATTGTCCAATTGTTTCAGAATGTGGGTTGTGAAATCAAATACAGCATGACTAGTAGATAGCCCCGATCTAAAACCATACTGTGTACTGGTTAGGATGTTGTTATCGTCCAGGTGTGCAACAAGCTTTTTAAACAACATTTTTTCAAAAATTTTAGAAAAAGTTGATATTAGTATCGATAATTGTAAACAAGATTTATTTCACATTTTTTAAACAGGGGTTTTATTAATGCAAATTTTAACTGATCAGGGTAAATTCCAGATTTTATTGAAAAGTTAAAAATATAACTGAGTGGAACACTAATTGTATGAATACATTTTAAAATATTTTTCTACTAATTTCATCAAAGCAATGTGAAGATTTTGTAAACAGGGAGTTCGTTATTTTTCACATTTCTGTGGAGGTGGTTTTAGTTACCATTATACTGGGATAAGGTTGAGGATGAGCTTTGGTTAAAAATGTTAAAAAGGATTTTTCGAGGATGAAATTTTAGTTACAAAGAATCTGCTACTGAAAGAAAGTGTTAATTAAAAATATTAGCAACTGCAGAGAGGTCATCTGTCTCTACACCATTTACTTTGATTTTGATTGTTGAGTCAGGTTTACTTATTTTTTCAGAATGCTGTTTGATGTTTTACTCTAGATGTATGTTACATTTTATACAAAAATAACTAATTAGGGTTTTTGTGTTTATGTAACAGAAAGGGAAACTATGGAATATTAATGTCTTACAGACATGGATATACATAAAAATGTACATGCATTTATATCACTAGTCATACAATAAAGTGGTTAAATTTTCCCTATTCTCAATGATTGAGTGTACACATAAATATCTAAATACTTTTTTAAAAATGGTTCATGGATTCAAATGATTAAAGTCTAGAGAATAATAATAATAATTTTCCCAACTTGCAATTGGGCTATCGCCTAGTGGCAAGTGCTTCCTTTCCTTCTCCCATCTCTTTTCACTCTCGAGTCCCTTCCTTAATCACCCAATCCCCTTTACTGTCACTAACTCCTCCTGCAACACATTCAACTACCTCACAATTCACATCAACATGGACTGCCCTCCCCTTTCCATCCATCTCCATAACAACTGAAACTTTCTATTGTTTGTACCTTTCCTCCTGTACAACCCCTTGGCTTAATGTCCACTTAACTTCCCCATCCCCCCACTCCATTCACCATCCTATACATCCTGACCAGCCTCTCCACTCTTTGCCTGTCACTTAGGGAGCTCCACTCAAAATTCTTTGTCATTAAGGATGGCCTAAAATTCCTTTCATCTTCACCTTATTGCCTCTGCCTTCCCCATTTACCCATAACCCACCCTGCTACCCTTATTTGCACCTTCTCCAGCTCCCATACCTTCTCCACGTATGGGTTCCAGACAGCAGCTGCATATTCTATTGTCTGCCTAATCATAGTTGTATAAACCTTCTTCTTCACTTCTCCACTAACCCCTTCAAGACCTTTCCCAGCATTCCCAAAGCCCTTCTTCCCTTTGATACCACTCTATGTACTTGTATATTACACCATCCCCCAGTACTTGTACTTTTAATTTGGTCTTATCTCCTGGCTTTGCCATTTATAAGCGCTTTCATACTTTCCCCTTTTCCCCTTTTCTTAGTGAACCTTATAATCTCTATTTTTGTACATTAATCTTAATTTTATTCCTTTCTGTCCACCTCCTTACTTATTCTATGTCCTCCTTAAACAGGTTCTCCCCACCTTCCTCTGAATATATCACACAATCGTCCACAAACAGCCTCACTTTGCCACCCACCGTTGTCCTCATGTCATTGACCGTAATGGTGAACAACAAGGGGCCTAGTGCACTACCCTGCAGAACCCCTGATGTAACCTCACCTTCTTCCGACAAGAACTTCCCCACTTTAACCCTCTATTTCCTCCCCCTCAGGAAGTTCCTTATCCAATCCACTACCCACTTACCATCCAGTAGCTCAACCACTTCTTGCATCAAAATCCAGTGGGGCATCTTATCAAAGTCCATGAAGCAGATATCCGCCTGCTTTTTCTCATCTACTGCCTGCACCAAATCCTCCAGTAGTTCATCTAGTGAAGTCTCACGTGATTAACTTTTCTGTTAACTACACTCACTTCCAAAAAAAATTGGTCACCTTTGAATGTGTCATTGCAGGTGCACGTAAATGGGTGCAGGCACAGGACACGGTAGTAAGTATACAAAAAACATCAAAATATTTGACCACACCAATCACGTATTGCAGGATGCACTTAGTATGGTGTTGGATCATCCATAGCACAGATACAAGTGGGAATATGGACGGTCATGAAGGCATACAGACGTTGGATGTTCTCCTGAGGAATATCCTGCCACAGTTGGTGCAGCTGACCCTCCAAATGCGTTGTAGTTGCCGCTGGCCAAAGTTGCCATCCAATCTGGTCCCAAACGTTTTCAATGTGCAAGAGGTCTTAGTACCTTGCTCGTCAAAGAAGCATGTTGACATCACAAAGACAGGCCAAAAATACCCATGCCATGTGGAAAATGGGATTGTCAAGTAGCATCAGGGAGGAGAGTGCATATGGCTGCAGAATTTCCTGGACGTTTCACCGCACCACAAGGGTTCCTTCAATCACTACCAGTGGGGTACGGGAGTTGTAGAAAAGGGCACTCTACATCATGACGTCCTTGAAGCGGTTTGTCACTCTACAATGAAGCATGGATCATGGTGCTGGGCAGGACACTTCCATACTCAAATTTGGCAGCCAACTATATTCAGACAGAACCGTGATTCATCGCTGAACACCACTCATTGTCTATCCATAAGCCGCTATGCTGCCTGTTCTCAGCAGGTCACATGTGCTCGACGATGCTCAGGTCGTAATGGTAGACATTGTAAGGGATGCAGTGATGACAGACCCTGCTCTGCTAGTTGCCTGGATATGGTACTGTTGGATGCATGAGTATCCCCAGCTGCCATGACATGTCTTTGGATGGTGCGCAGCAACACCTGTGGAGTGCTTACAGTTTGTCGCGCAATGAAACAATCCTCGCTGCTTGCGGTCCACCAAGGTCGACCTGAGCCTTCTCAATGGATTTGTGTTACCTCCTGTTCCCACTGCATCCAACACTGACTCGCAGTGTAGGCAGAATGATTCAAGTGGCAAGCAATGCCCAGAAACATGTAATCTGCTTCTCAGAGGCCAACGATGTGGCTTGTCTCAAACTCATACAGCTGAGCAAAGGCTTTTTGAATGTGCTGTTGGGGCATGCTGCATGTTTACTGAACTTGGCTCTGTAGCTCACACTGCTACCAAGGCCTTATTCGGTGTCTTGCATCTATGAATGATGGACATATATGTCACCTAGTGGCACATCTGCACAAGAAAACTGCATTTAACGCAAATGGGACACATTGGGCTTTGTATCTGCACATTTTTTTATTGTAATAACATTTTTTTTTGCAAATGAGTGTACTTTTTAAATATGTATAACCACGTGCATATTATGAGTGTTAGTAAAATGACCACAATTATGGCAATGTTTGACTTACCTTCATTTTTCAGTTTGTTAAGTGTAAATTATTTTGGGCAAGGTAAATGTAATAGGAGTCGGGGGTAATTTGTAAATTACCCAAGCGAAAAATACAAACTCTCACTTACTTGTGATTCTTGTGGTTAGTATAGCATGATGTGCTTAATAGTGCATAATTTACAACATTTGAAATGCACGTACCAAATTAGGAAATGTAATAAAGGCAAACAAAAACAGAAAGTTTGTAGTCCCCACTGCCGTATAGTCTGAAGTATGATGATGTGTTTAGTTCAGTTGTTTTTGGTTGCATGAGGTGAACATGTAGCTCTTGAGCATTCCTGCTTACTTGCATGGAGCAGGTGCTGATGAGAGCTAGATTCCCATGTTTCTCTACAGCTGTGACGGAATGAGCAGGAGTCATGCACAGCCTGAGTAGAATACTGAGGCGGTCTACACAAGACTAAAAACCTACAAATAATTATCTCTGACAACAAAGATTAACTTTAATACTACATTTTAAAATGAAAATAGCACCAGTTTAGAGACAACAGTATCTCAAATTTAAAACCTTGATTAAATAAAATGAAAGGCAAAATTTGTGAAAATATGGTTAGTGCTTGTGCATGAGCATACTGCCTCTCACACAACCACTCAGTGACGGCCCTAGCAAATTTTTTAGATGGTGCGAGATCTCAAAGTGGCGCCCCTATAAATACAAAACCTGCTAAATTATTATAGATATATCTGCGGGGCAAGCAGTGGTGTCTGTCGCGCTTGACATAGCAAATGTTCATTCGCGTTAAAAAAATGTTGTCAATCCCGCTCGTACTACCTTAATGCACTCGACAACGCCACTGTGTTTGCCATCATGCCCTGCTGAGGTGACAAGTCGTAAAGATGAGAAATAACAACAGTAAATAATTTTGTTTGACAGGTTTTATTTCAGCTAATAGGCTAGCTACAGACAGTCTTACAAAAAAACTACCAACAACCACTTCAATGATAAACTTAGATGACCACCTTTCTGGCTTTTGTGCTTGCAAATTTTTTTATTAATCCGGAATAATTTAACTTCTGGGCGATAGCGTTTTCTATGGACAAGATTCCAAGATCTGACAGCCTTTCCTGGCACATAGTAGAACGTAAGTATGTTTTTATAAGTTTCAATTTACTGAAACTTCGTTCCCCTTTAGCGACAGTTACAGGTATAGTCAGCAAGATGCGAAGTGCTGTCCACACATTCGGAAAAATATCCTGCCAATCATTCTTTTTAATCAGTCCTAGAACTTTAAGTGGCTCTGCTGATTGAAGATCTTTTAATAATGGGTTCAAGCTCATTAATTCCTCAGCCAATTCACAACCAGACACGTCACATTTTTCCCCATCTGTTAAACTGATTTGCAAATCGGCACAGGCTTTTTCCAATATGGACCTTTCAGGAATTATTTTTATGTTGTATAAAAATGACCACGTATCATTGAATTTTGATAGTTGTTTAAATCGAGTGACCAATGCGCACTCAATTGTATCAATCATAGGGTAGAAAACGTTCATTTTAAACAATTCTTCAGGATCAGTTGGTGTCTCATCTACGGCTTCGTACTCAAATGATCGTTTCTTTCTTCGGGATCGGGCTGCCTTAAAAATTGGGTCTATCTCAGCCTGAGATGCTATTTCCTTAGCTGTTATTAGAACAGATGAAGAGGCTCGGTACTGTTTTACAAATTCTGAGCAGTTTTTCAGCAATTGCGATGCGTTTGGTAAATCCATAGATTCAGACTGCATAGCCTTACTTACAATGTTTACTTGAAACAATATATCATACCAAGCCACCATTGTAACTATGAACTCAAATTGCTCCATGTACTGAATTAGTGACAAGGCCTCTGATGCAGCAACTGAGTCATTTGATTCTTCATGAAGATTCAGAAGGGCATCACGAACTGAAGAGTAGTTATAGCGAACAGCAGCAAGGCTAGAAACTCTACTCTCCCAGCGAGTTTCGCAAACTTGTTTCAGCGATAATCCTTCAATATGCTTGGATATCACTTCCCATCGCTTTGTTGATCCAGAAAATAAAACAAACAGTCTTTGGAGAAATCCAAATAAAGAAACTGATTTAACAGAAGTTTTGGCTGCATCAGCTATCACTAAATTCAAACTGTGACAACCACATGGATTGAAAAATGCCCGAGGATATTGATTCAGAATTCTGGTTTGGACACCTTTATTTATTCCTACCATATTCGCTCCATTATCAAACCCTTGACCGCGACAATCGTTCATGTCCAAGTCAAACTCTTGTACAATGACATCAAGAAAAAGGCCAGTGATTCCTGCTCCTGAAGAGTCACTTACCGGCTTGTAAGCAACAAAACATTCTTGTACTTCGACTTCTTCTTCATTAGTGTCCACAAAACGGAATGTTACGGATAATTGTTCAACGTGGCTTACATCAGGAGTACAGTCCAGTATGATAGAAAAGTATTTAGCTGACTTTACCATAGACAAAATATTATTTCGAACTTCACTACCAAGTAAGCCAATTAACTCGTTTTGAATGCGTTTGCTAAAATAGTGGACATTCGTCTCCTTGTTTACAACACGGCGAAGGTGCTCCATCATCACATTATCAAATTTTCCAAGTAATTGCACTAAACCCAGGAAGTTACCATTATTAGGAGTATATAAAGTTTCCGATCCAGAGCTCCCTCTAAACGATAAATTATTGCTTGCTAAGAAAAATACAATGGACATCATTCGTTCGAGGATAGCAACCCACCGTGATTTCTCGTCTTCAATCTGGTTTTGCAAGTGCTTGTCTATTCCACTGAAGTTCTTTAATCTAATCGACGCTTCTATCCAATCGTTCATGGCACGTCGGTGATCTGAGGATCTTTCGTGAGTTTTGAGACGCGTTGATAAGTGCCTCCAGTCGTCAAATCCTTCTTTTCCCAAACTAGAGTGGGGATTTGTGTTAAACAAACGACAGCAAAAACAATGTACATTATTTGCAGATTTAGAGTACACGAGCCATCTCCTTTTGAATGTTTCCCCATTTGGCATTACTTTTTCGAAATGCATGTTCGAAAAATGACGACCATCACATTTCCTTGGGTAGTTTGCGTCACTCATTTTATTGCATACAGGGCCTCTAGTAATTAGTTCATCTCTTGTTGCAGAATCAATGACTGGCCATTTTGAAATATCATCATATTTTTTATCTTCAAAATGTGATGATGATTGTATTGTACAATCATCACCACCTTGTACAATTTGTACATCTGTCATCATTTCTTCCGGTGGGTGGGATTCTTCGATCAAATGTACTACATTTGATCGAAGATAGGGTTCAACTAGTTCTGATGATGACGATTCAGATGATTTCCCAGCTCTTAAAAATTTCGAAAATAATTCAGCCGCTTTTTTAGATTCTTCTTCCTTTTTTCGTTTTCTTTTTATGTTTTGAGCACCAGATAATTTTTTTGGTGGCAGCGACATGTTTTTTTCTGTAAAAAAACCAATGCATGAAATGTATCTGCGTAAACTGCAATTATATGTATAAAGTCCATTTCTTCACCGGTAAAACATAAATCACAGACTTAGGTTCGGTTTGCAAAAAGAAAAACAATCGCTAACTCACATAGACGTAGGTATGTATTTACATCATAAATTATACTTACATTAACAGTGCCTGCTACAACGCAACACTACTTTTTATTTTGAATTTAATCGATAAAATGACAATCTCAGATGAGCTAATTACTTTACGGCTGCGAGCAGGAGCGCAATATACCTATAATAACTTTTCGCGCGCACGCATAGCGAAGCAACAGCAACTGACTGACGCACGGAACGAAGTGACAGAACAGATGAAATTTCTCCTCACTTCCCCGCACGCCGCCCGCGTCTACCCATTTGCGCTCCCGATTGATCGTCAGTCAATAACGATTATAATATCGTATCAGTGACCAGCTAGGGTAGTCACGTTTCGGTTGATTTCGGCGCCCCCCCGGTGAGGGCGCCCGGTGCGGTCGCACCGCCCTAGGGCCGCCACTGCAACCACTGATATATATTATTTATATTGGTTTAATTATTATACAGTAATTATGATGTACATACTATACAATACATTATACATAGAGTGCATTGTTTAGTGGAAAAACAATTTAGTGTATTAAATTATGCTGGCTGACCTTAATTTAAAAAAATTAAAAAACTTTAGTACAGTATTAATTTTCTACGCAATTATTATTGCAGTTGGTGTGAAGATGTTGAGTTTTTTTTTATTAATATTATATGCTAGCAATGTGTTCAAGTTCATGTGCTGGTAAATTCAGATACTAATTAATGCATGAAATAGATAAACTTGTGTCTCAGCATTCCCTCCCAAATTTTTAGGCTTATTGAATAAATTGTGTATTGCCAATTGGAAGTGTTCTAGTAGCTGAGAAGTTACTGTGTGTGCCTTGCAAGTAAGATGATGTAGATTCATCTTGGTAGTGGGTGTTATTGTGATAGGTTGTTTTAATGTGTATAGAAAGACATGCATATTGTAGTATATTCAATTCTTTAAAATAAATAAATGGTGTTGGTTTAAACAGCACCTATTTTTACTTTTTCAAAGACCCATGTAACACTCAAACCTTTGACCTGTTGTGATGTTGTATTCCCTTTGTGCTAGCATTGCACGACTGAAGCTTGTAGTTGTAACACCAATATATTATGAACACTGCTAATACTGTCCAACTTGGAACATGTTATTTGTTCATTCATATTTAGGCAGATAGTAAGGAAGTTTACTAGAATAGTATGAGTTACACATTTAAGTAAATTTATAAAGATGTAATTAACAGGAGATGTTTTATGTGCAGGTGCAATGTAATACGGAGATGCTAAAGAGCCAGGGCCCAGATGAGCAGTACGGTGGGGAAGAGCACAGAAGAGGATATTGCTGGTGTTGGGAAAGGCCGGTGTGGATTGGCGAGGGAAACTGCAACAATGGCCATCAAAGAAGGCTCTGTGGAGCACAGCGCAAGGCTAGCTAAAGAAGAGGCTGAAACTCGTGTTGGTGGGGTTGCATGCAAGTCACTCTTCCAAGTAAACAGCATAACAGGACAAACTGAACAACCATGCATCCAGACTTGCTCGTTTCCCCAGTCATCTGCAAACACCAGTAGTTTTATGGTTAAGATGGGGATGCTTCGCCCTGCAGAAAAGTCAACATCTACACCTGCAGTTGGCCCTTCCCCACACCAAGACAGTTCCGTGATCAATAGCTCATTATTGGAGGCTATACACAAGGTTATTAATAGCGACTCTGCTGTAGCCACAAGTACAACGGATATAACCTTTAAGGGCCAAAGTATTGGAATGCACAAAGTAGTGCCAGTAAGGAGTACTCCTGTCTTGTTGCGAATGCTGCCACTAAACAACAAGGTGGTGGTGAAACGAAATGGTTGCACTGTCATTGATCCATCATTTTCAAAAGAAATTACAGTGACAGACAAGATAACCTGTAGACCAGTTGTCCTAAATAAAAACCAGTTGTTGCAGAGGAAACCCTTGGCTATTAATGGTAATTTGGCCAGCTTGGCAACAGGTGATTTATTTAGGGAATCAGAGTTGGCAAAGGAAAATGATAATGTTCTTGAGGTTCATACCACCAAAGATAAAATTGCAGCTGAATATGAAAGAAGTGCTGACAACGAAACCTCTAGATGGAGTACTCCATTGCTACAGAGGAATGACCTTAATTGTGATACAATGGTAACCAACAAATCATTATCAGCCACCTCCAACAGAATGTGGCCAGGTAATGAGAAAGATGAAATGTCTTATTGCCGACCAACATACAGTGGTGCTGCTGAACGCAAGCCAAGTTATTGTTTCCAGAAGGATGTTCCACTGTTGCAGAGGGAAGATCTGGCAATTGGTGGAATCTCTGTGCCCAAATCTGTGGTAGGCTCATGTGCCAGGACTGCAGTTAAGGAAACTAATATTAGTCTGTCAGGTCAACAATCACTTTTTGATACTTCCACAAAATGCAACTCTACCATACGTCAGCCACTTCCCATTCAGGATGTTCCATTATTACAGAGGACGGATTTGGCTGTAGATGGTGTGTCACCTCATAAACCAGTGATAAATATGTACAGCAAAAACAAAAGATTGAATTCTGAAGTTGCAGATCATGCAATAAATGATGATACAACATTGTTGCAGAGTAAAGACCAAACTGTTAATAATGGGGTGCCTGCCTGTCAACCAATGACAGATGTAAACAACAAATTAATGGCAGCTGGAAAGAAGAATGTTAATGTTTCAAATAATTTGTCGAAAGAGGGTGTTACAGCCAACAACAGCACTGCAGTTTTACCCCAATTAGCTTCACTTGTGTTGCAGAAGAAATACCAGACTTTTAATGCTATTTTCAGTGACAAGCCAGCAATAGCCACTTACAGCAGAAAGATGGGTGCTAAAGTTAAGGTTGGTTGTGGCCATAATACACCAGGCTTTCCCACTGGTGTGGATCCTACATGCTCACAGGTAATGGAAGTTCGTAATGCTGTACATCAGGGAAGTTCATGTACTTTGGCATCCCAAAAGCCTAAGTCACTAACACAGGCATCGAACAAAGTTAGTGATGGTGGATGTGTCTCTCAGCCAGTGGTAAATTTAGATGAACCGAAAGCAGCATGCAAAGCCAATAATTCCATAGGATATGCAAATGTGATGGAACCAGTTGCTGCATACAAGAACTCACAAACACCTGCTCAGTCGAGCAGTATTCTTATGACAAAGGATGGCCCATGTGTCAGCAGTGTGGTGATTCCTCAGATGGTAGTAACCAAAGTCAATGAAGGGGAAGTAAGACAGGAGGAGAGTAAGATTCCCTTGGCTCACACAGTTGCAAAAGAGGCTTCCACTGTATACAAGCATTGTCAGCAGTCAGTTTTTTCAAAAAAGGTATGTGTATCAGTGGAGAACAGTGATGTTGTTATGGACAGCAGGAAGCAGCTGCTGTCTGCAGCCTGTGGTGGTATGAATGTGATCAAAGAGAAGAATGCTCCTCCTGTGAACTGCCCATCCATGGAAGATGCAACCATCCCACGCAAGAATTCAATCTCGTCAATTTCTCACGTTAATGTCCAGTTTCAGAAAGATGTTCATCCTTTAGAGGGTGCTATGACCCAGCAAGTAGGTATTACTGACAACCATGGCAAGGACTTGGTAGTTGGAAAGCTTGTTCTATTTCCTGAAGTCATGGAAAATGGTTTAATAGTAAACCAGGCTCAGTGCAATTCATCTTCTCCTATAAACTTTGGTAATTTTCAGGAGGGACAGGGCACTGAAAATGAATTGGCAGTCGAGGAAGTGACATTGTCAGGCAACTGTAATGAAATGCAGGATAAGGATGGTGAAGTGATTAATTCAGCTGTCAAAGTAGCCGTTCCTATGCAGGGAGTTATATGTGGATCAGTTTCTGCAATGGATACTCTACCATCACCAGAAAAGGATCTCGTCTCCTCTAAACACGTACCTAAACAAAAAAGTGCAACTGTAGATAGTAGGCAAGAAGTAAAAATAGGTGCAGATTTAAATGTTGCAGACATCACAGCCGTGGGTAGTACTTTAACTGCACGTAAGGATGTAAACATGGAGAAAAATAATCGTTACTGCTCATTTTTCCAGCCCTCAGCAACCAAAAATAAGGCAGAGCTGCTTGCAATGGGGCAAGATAGTTCCACAGGAAATGACTCGTCCAACACCCATGAGATAAATAAGCACTATTCAGTTCCTCTTGCAAATATTGAGTTATGGCGGGTAAAAGAAGAGATAGTAGATAACAGTCTGACTTGTACATCACTGCAGGTTATGGACAATGAGGAGGAACAGATAATTGAAGGCCCAGACAGTTGTAATAATGTGCATGATGAACAAGACAGTTCTAATACCCACATAGCAAATGAACATTGTTCTAGTCCTCTTGCAAATACAATGTTATGTCAGGAGAAGGATGGGATGGTTGAAGATGATTCCATTAGCAAGATATCATCCTCTCCAGGTGGTGATAAGAGTGGAGTGATAAAAGAGGAGCTGTACTGCATTGATGTTTCAGTTGAAAAAGGCAGTGAAATCATAAGCCAGTCAACTGTCTGCCAATCAGCATGTCCGGTTGACCATACTGTTTTGAATGTCAGAGATCAAGCTGTCGATCATCTCAAAGCGGTCCAATCAGCAGGGTCCATGGACAATGTGATGACAGTTACAGGAAGATATGCTACATCTGAGGGTGCAGCTTTAAGATGTACTGTTCCTGACAGAAGAGCTGCAAGGTGTTCTGTGCCAGACAGTGTAGTCTTAAGAGGTCCTGCACCTGTCAGAGCAGCTGTAAGGTGTCCTGCACCTGTCAGAGCAGCCTTAAGGTGTCCCGCACCTGTCAGAGCAGCCTTAAGGTGTCCTGCATCCGACAGTGCAGCTGTAAGATATCCTGCCCCTGACACTGCAGCCAGAATGGCTACAGTTCCTGCTTGCAAGGCAAGTGCTCACTTTTATTCTAATAATTACTGTAGTTGGTGCCTTTTCAAATGAAAGCACATACATGCCTGCTGACCTGACTGGAATTTTTGGAGTAAATATTTCTTGATTGTTTTTTGGTGTGACTTGATGGTTTATAAAATAAATACATAATAAACATTTTCTTTAACTATAACCATTTTTACTTGCATAATAATGTCAGAGTAAAAACAAACCCATTGATAAGAAAATGAGTTTTGGCATTGACTGGCATCAAGCAGACATTTTGTCACAGGAAACTATTTGAACATAATCAATTACAACACTGAAAGAGTTGAAAGTTGTTGAGAGGAATACTAGTTTATGATAAAATTAATTTATGACGACATTTTTGTACAAATTTGAACATAAAGACTATTACACTTTTAGGTTTCACAAGTACATTATCACCAATATTAACATGCTACTCCATAACTAAATTTTATTTAAATTTTTTGCTATGTCTTTTAGAGTCTTGTTTTATTAAATGTTGTTATAGGCCATTCACGGTTACTTCACACTTTTCTGAAGCCCAGCTAAAGTTCTACTATTGGTTACTGATTACGTATCCTTCTGCTACATGTAAACACAAACACTGCCATGTGATTTATACGTTTTAACTGTCAAATGCCTTGTTTACTGTATTCAGCTGTTTAAAGAATTCTGTCATATTTCAAAAACCATTACCCACTTATGTTCACAATTTAGGCCTATTACCATACTTGGTCAGCTTTATGACTTTTTATAACTTTTTAGCTATGTATTGATGACAGTTCTTACTGTAATTATTTGACATATTGTTAACATATTTGTGTTTTACACGCTATAGCACATTACACATAATATACGTTAATATTTTGCAGTGACTGTATTTAACCCTGTTACAACTGTGGTGGAAAGAACTAAAGAACTGTAGTATATTACCTCTTGTTATTGATATGTTTTGGGTTATTTCGTTAAAAGAACGCCCTGATTTGGAATAAATATTAAAACTAAGGAGCAATCAGTCCAACGAAATAGACAATAAAGTGAAGCACGCAACTCGTGTAGCTTATTTTTTGTACATAGTAGCAGCAACAAATGTAAAAATAAATAGTGGTAAACATGCACACAAATAGGCCTACCATAACTTTTATTCCAGTCATCTTTTTTCTGCAGATACTTAGTTTTTACTAGGTTTATTTATTTATTTAAAATTTTCTGACCTGGTCAAATTTGTTTGGATTGTTGCAAACATTCAAATTACAGAAACATAAGCACATTACACAATTGTTTTTCAAACCCCTAGGGCAAAGTTACATTATTGTGATAAGTAAACAGACGTGACTTTCAAATAATCAATTTTGCTATAAAACAGTTCATGGTTAAAATGCATAAATTGCTCGTGTCCAATATTTGCAATCACACACACATTGACAAAGCATAACTGAGACCCTGCGGTCATGACACACATTACAGTGTATTTATTCCTGCTGTGGAAAAACAGATTTGTGACAACATTGTAACTTGCCTAGGTAGGTAAA
Organism: Clitarchus hookeri; assembly: GCA_002778355.1. Taxonomy (NCBI): domain Eukaryota; kingdom Metazoa; phylum Arthropoda; class Insecta; order Phasmatodea; family Phasmatidae; genus Clitarchus; species Clitarchus hookeri. The sequence continues at coordinate 1,188,656 of NQII01000046.1, forward strand.
AAAAACTACATGTACAAACTTGATGTGATAATTTGAAGTATATTTCGCAGGAAGAAAAATTAACATTTTGTTCAACCAAGAGCAACACGCCATGTCATCGTCATGTTGCTGCACTGCCGCACTTATGCCAACTTCGGATTTGTAACCTTTTCTCCATCACATATAAATATTATAATAAGTATTCAAACATTAAAATCTCGTTTCAGTTGTAAATTAAAAATTCATAAATCATTATTTATGCTATAATAAGTACAAAATATGCTAAAGTTTAAAACATGTATATTTTTCTCACAACTATTAGTGTGGGTGTGAAACTTCCTGAGAGAGAGAGATAGAGAGACAGATACAGACAGAGAGAGACAGATGGAGGGAGTGACTGAGGGAGGGAGAGACTGAGGGAGGGAGTGATGGAGGGAGGGAGTGATGGAGGGAGGGAGAGATGGTGGGAGAGGAGTGATGGAGGGAAAGGAGTGACGGAGGGAAAGGAGCGACGGAGGGAGAGACTGAGGGAATGAGGGAGATACTGAGAGGGGGAGAGGGAGGGAGAGGGAGACAGAGAGAGAGAAACTGATTGACTGGTGAGGGGGGGGGGGGAAGAGGGACTCATGCGTGTAAGCACAGGCACGCACGTGCGCACGTGCACACACACACGCATTAATAAGCAAAATTATTTTAAGGCTTTGGTTGTCAAACGAACTTCCTTAAAATAAAATTTTGCAACTGTCTCAGTTTTGTTGCCAGGTACACCATAATGTAAATCAATAAAGTTTGAAATAACTAAAAACATTTAATTTCAATTTTTTTCCACAGTTTAAAGCCTAAGTTGTCAAATTAAGAAATAGAAAAAGTAAATAGGGTTATTATTTGTTGAAAAAAATTGTGCTATCCAAACTAACTGTGAATAATCATAAAATTTTTGATGCTTAATTTTTGGTCAATCTCTGGCTTTTGAGTGTGGGTATGAAGTCATAAATGAACACCATCACTTTCGGTAGTAAATATAATTATAACCACATACTAGAACGTGGTGTTTGCTAAGACTGTCTCAGTATACCCTGGTGTGAAAATTTACAGCTGATTGTATTCACCAGTGAGGGGTAGTACAAACAAATTGTAAACTGCTAACATGGGAAATTCGGTGTGTACACTAAAACAGGAAATAATATTTTGTTTTACGAAAGTATTTATAGGGTGACATTCTCAGAAGTATAAAACCCTTTCCCTAGTTAAATACGTAACATGAATTTTACTAGACGTTCGTTTTTCAGGTATTAGTGAGCGAGCATTCAGGCAAAAGCATGCAGTTTTATGTTTTCAATCCGGTCCTGGGCAACGAGCAACTCAGGTAGTCTGCAGTGAGTAATGCCCAGATCAGCGAGACACGGGGTGTGGGGAACTTTCTAGATTGAGCCAGCGAGACTATTTAAGATGTGACAGGCCTCCGAGCAGACAGTTTGAGAGTTTGGATGATTGCACAACCTGCAGCGATAGCTGTGCGGTAAAGCTACGAGCCAGCATAGTATCGAGTGGCTGTGAAAGTGACCAGTGGGGTGAAATCTGTGGATTATGAGCATCAGTATAGTGGCGAGCGAGATTGACGGGCGAGACTATTGAACTGGATGTGGGAGTGACAGACATTTGGAAAGATGGCAATAGACAGATTGAATGTGTGTAAATAATGGGAAAGAATCAAGTGACTTTATTTAATATAGACATTGATAAGTACTTTAATTATAAATTGAGATATACATTAAATATTGCACTCACTGAGAATAACAAGAGTGATAATAGATAACTAGTTTAATGTTGTAAATAATATTTGTGTGAATATATTAAAAATCAAATTTAGTTCTTTTATTTTTATTAAGAACTCCATCCCCTACGAACTCTGATATGTCCCTTTGGGGTCTTGCAACACTGTGATATTATTTATTTCTCACACATTTTAGTTAGGTCTTACCGGGTGTGTGATGAGACATATTTATCACAACGTAAATATTAGAGTTTACTATGTTGGGTTTTTCAATAAACCTAAACCTGCATTGCTTGCTTTTCCACGCACTTGAGCTTTTCATAGTTGATTAACAGACAAAAACTCGTAAAACTTTTATTAAAATTTTTGTGTCACTTTTGGCTTGTTTCCACACTTGACAGTTGAAAATTAACTTCCCTTAAATGCTTCACAATGCAAAAGATTTGAAGCTCTAGTGGTAATAGTTACAAAGGTGAAACAAAAATAAAAGCAAAGAAATTTCGAGAAAGGTGAGAAAAAACAAAGAAATTAATAATGACAAATCAAAATATAAGTTTCACAAAAGTCAAATATATAACCAAATAAAAAATAAGGTGGCTTCAGAACTAACCATCCCTTCATTACTGTGAACTTTTATACTCAGTTTTCAAATTAAAAGTAAATACTGCTTTAAAAGGGCTGATATTATTTAGGATAATAACTTACAATACATTCATATTTTGCAAAATATTTAAATAATTCATATTCAGCATGTCAAGTGTAAACTCGTGTGTCTGTGTTAATGCAATAATGGCACATCTCCCAAAAGTCAGTAAATGTGAAAAACAAAATACACATTTAAAATCAAAAATATTACTTAAAATCACAAAGTCTGTAAAATATACAGCTACCATATGCGTCAATTTTTTAAAACATTTTGTTAGGTATTAGGAAAATTCAAGATATAATTTTTAGATAAAATTTCTTCATTTATATTGTGCTGCATGTTTTTTGTATCCATTGTGCATGCCACTTCAGTCACAGCATTCTTATTTCTTGCAGATTGTAATCTCTGTTCGCCCCAACTTGCCAGCTACAATGCGCCAGTCTCGTCAATACTACCCCATGTCTCTGGAACGGCAGTTTGATGTGGCCATCTCACCCAGTACATGTTCTGATGATGCAACCAAAGTGCATAATCAAGCCACTCTCTCAACTCCAGAAGAAGTAAAGGAATTTCCAAAGGAATGCCATGCTTCAGCTGCTTCCATAGAGATACTCGACTTCCAAGTTTTAGAGCGACGGAAAGTTCGTAGCACGGAGTATCTTCCTGGAGTCTCATCTCCAAGTGTCAGTGACCACCCACAAAAGGCAGCTGGAGGTGCTAATGTCAGTGAGGGTGCCGCCTCTGTCTGCCACAAACGATCAAAACCTGTTGTCAACCTTTCATCACTAACAAAGAGGCAACCTTTAGAAGTGAACAGAAGCTCTAGCATTGTGTGTAGACCCTCTAGTGCTGCTCCAAATTGCTCAAGTACATCCCAACGAGTAATTGGTGGCATATATGCTGATGTCATTCGGGACACGAGTGTGACAGAGGCCTTGGGGAGGCAAGGTGGCAGTCGAAGGAAATGGAATCGATGGCCACGGTCATCTGTCTGCAGACTTGATGAGCCGAGCCCTAGTAAATTTCAGACATTCTCACAGTTTCGAGCAGAGCAGTTGTCTTCACAGATGAGAACTAGACAGTTAAATAGGGCCAAATCTTTTACAGGTAACTATGCATGCATTTCTGTTACTTGTCTTCTTCGCTGTCCATGTCGTTCTAGAATCTGAGGTAATTTTTTGTACTTACCTGTTACATCCTTTATGTATTATTGGAACTTTGCTAACCATTATAAAAGTTGGACAACATTGTAGTTGGTTTTATATGTTTTAATAATTATTTTAATTATTTAGAAAATTAAACATTTTTTAAAATTAAAATCTTTATTGGAGTGCTTTAAAATCTAGGATTTAAAGCAATGTACAAGGTCAGAAGTATTAAAGAGAAAGAGTGTTTGTTTTATTTGTGGTATGTTTGCAACAAACTTGCCAGCCATCCAGTGTAAGTATAGCTTGAGTGAGACAATAGTTTCCACATTTTGATGCAATCACTTGATGTCTGCATTCCAGATAAGATATGCTTTCAGATCATCTTTCCACCTGACTTTAGCAATTAAGAAGGCAGCTAATAGGTTGATGGCCGTGTCTCAAGGACGGTTTCTGATGTGACGTTTAAACTCTGTCCCACTAAAAATTATATTCAAAATTCTGCAGTGCCATAGTAAAGGATGGGCTATTCAGGATAGCACCAAGAGGTAGTACAATCTCACTAAGCAACCCAGATATGCTTAAGAAGATGTCCGAGAGCTGGGACTTAAATATTGGTTCTAAATTTTGCTAAAGCAGTCTTATCCAACTCGGAGTTCCTGGGATGTGTTGCCAATTTGAATGAACTGAAGGAACTAGAACAACTTGGTGCTATGTTAATATACTTTTTGGCCTTCAGATTTCAACATATGAAACTAACTGGTAGAGTCTGGTTACTTTAACACAGTATTTTATTTTATTTCATCATTTGGGGTCTTAAAACAATTAATTTCTCTTGTTTACTGACATTGTGTACATTACAGGGAGTATATTTAGGTGGACACGGTTGGCACCAGTGAGTCAGTGTCATGGCGTGCATGGTAAATATGATGTAATCGGGCAGACAGACATTCAGGTCAATGGTTTTGATCTGTAAATTGTAGTGTCAATGGACGGGACATAAAAGTTGCGACAAGGATGGAATTTGTGCTGGGTTGAATAAAATACATAAAGTGTCCAGTCATCAGTGAACGGTCATGGCCTCCGTGGGTACAATTGGCGAATTTGTGCCGGGCCGAGATACGTGGCTGTCTTACCGTGAACGTTTACAGTTCTATTTTATCACAAATAAAATAGAGGAAGATGCAGCGAAACGGGCGATTTATTTTATTTACTCTGTGCGGGGCAGAGTTGTACAGTATTGTTACATCATTACTGTTGCGTGCCAAACAGATGCAGTACCGTTAAGCGAAATGTAAACAAAACTTACAGAACATTTTGAGCAAAGACCAAGTGAAATTGTGGAGACTTGTAAGTTTCTAAAATAGGATCAACAGGAAGCGCTGGTTCTACAGGGAAGCGACAGGAACCCGCCTAGGCATGGCAAGGTAGGACTCACCTGTTAAGAGAGCCTGAATCCAAACATGAGGATGAGGCAGGGCGAATATATGGACTGCATAGTATGCAAAGGGGATGCAGCAATGAGCCATATCTGATTGACCTGTGGTTAGATAATAACTTGCACCGGTTAGAGGTGGACACAGGTGCCAGTTACACAGTGGTTAGCTGGGGTACTGATAAAACTTTGTGACCAGAACTGCTGCCATTAGAAAAGAGTAACATTGTTTTGTACACAATCTTCACAGGAAGGATTGAAAATTAGGAATTAAAAAGTGGTGGAAGTTCGATTGAAAAATGGATTGGTTGCATCCCTGCCCTTGTTGGTGGCTAGTGGACAGGGGCACAGCCTGTTTGGAAGGAACGTGTTTGAACTCCTTGGGATCTCGGCGGAGGGAATTTTCACGGTACAAGCCCAGGTGAAGGTGAATGGGAATGATTCTCTAGATACTGAAACACTTACAAGGGTCACTGAGCTGTCCATTATGTATTCACAGGTGTTTGATAACATGGACCTTGGCCAGTATAAAGAATCCCAGGTAACTATTCATTTAAAGGAAGGAGCAAAACCAGTTTTCAGGAACAACAGATCAGTACCATTTGCACTTCAAGAGAAGGTGGAGGCAGCTATTGACAAACTTTTTGAACTAGGTGTCTATGAACCTGTAGTATATTCAGTTTGGGCAACACCAATGGTTATGAAAGGGGGTGGCACGATTAGAATCTGTGGGGACTTTTAAAGTACTCTGAACAACATTAGCCAAATTGAATGTTACCAGCTTCCAACATTTAATGAAGCATTTGCTCATTTAGCGGGAGGGAAATATTTCACAAAGTTCGATTTGGAAGATGCTTACCTGTAAGTGGCTGTGGATGAGTCCACTGCAGAGTTATTAACAGTAAACAATACAAAAGGGATTTTTAGAGTTCGTCTCCAGTTTGGAGTAAGTGGAGGTCCAGAAATTTTCCAACGGCTGATGGAAACATTACTATGGGGTTTACCAGGGGCTGTAATATTGTTAGATGATGTTCTGGTCGCTGGCTCAAGTAGGGAGGAGCATTGGGTAAGAGTACGCAAGGTTATTGCCAGAATAGACAAAGCTGAACTTAGATTAAAGAAGACCAAATGTGTTTTTGCAGCCACAGAAGCGAATTATTGATGCTACCTGATTGATGCAGGAGGCATCCATCCAACACAGGAGAAGGTCGAAGCAATACACAAAGCACCAACACCGCAAAACAAACCTGATTTGCAAGCATTCTATGGGCTGTTGAATTTCTATGAGGGGTTTTTGCCTGACAAAGCAACAGTACTGGAACCTCTACATCGGTTGTTGGAAAACGAGGCCTTATGGACGTGGGACCAACAACATGAAGTAGCATTTCAGAAAGGAAAAGAACTGCAGGCAAGCATGGTGCTGGTCCATTATGATCCTAAAAGAGCTGTGGTGATGACCTGTAATACTTCGTAGTCGGGGCTGTCTTAGCTCACATTATGGATAATGGGGAAGAAAGGCCTATAGCTTTTGCTTCATGGACGCTACATAAGACTGAGCGTAACTATGCCCAAATAGACAAGGAAGCTTTAGCAGTAATGTTCGGAATCACCAAATTTCGCGAGTACTTGGTTGGTCAACCATTTACTGTGTTCACTGATCATAAACCCTTGTTGCAGTTGTTGGACTGGTGTGGGTTTGGTCTACAAGACTGGCAACAAAATAGGACATGCGGATGCTCTAAGCAGACTGTCAGTACCGGTTCCCACCATGGAGGTGCCCCCTGCAACAGAAGTGCTGATGCTAGAGGAGAGGTCAGAAGAACCCCTAAATTAACACATGATGAGCCAGTTGACAGAGAAGGATAACGTACTGAGACAAGTGAAGTATTTTGTACTGCATGGGTGGCCAGAAAAACTGCTTAATAAAGAGGTCGATGCTATTGGAACAGACATGTTGAATTGTCTATTTACTGGGATTGCCTTCTCTGGGGCACTAGAGTTGTTATTCCAGAGGTGATGCGGAATGAGATATTGGTTCTGCTCTCTACCTCACATGGTGCCGTGGTAAGTTCAAAGCATTTGCTAGAAGTTACTCTGTGAATCTACCTCAGGGAGTGCCGGGCTCCACCAAGAATGCACATGACATGTACCATGCCCAAAAATCCATGGTCACTGTGAGATCTGCCTCAGGGAGTGCCGGGCTCCACCAAGAATGCACATGATATGTACCATGCCTAAAAATCCATGGTCCAGCCTACACAAGGATTTTTCGGGACCATTTATGGGGAAAATATTTTTAATAGTTATTGATGCGTACTGAAAGTGGCTGGAAGTACGATTGGTGTCATCAATGTCAAGTGCGGTGGTAGTGAGTGAGCTGAGAGACATGTTCAGCATTCATGGATTGTGTGACATGGTGGTATCTGATAATGGGACAGCTTTTGCATCCTGTGAGATGAAAATATTGTTGGACCAAAATGGAATTGCCTGCAGACATTCACCTCCATACCATCCTTCCAGCAATGGACAAGCGGAACGGACAGGGCAGATTGTGAAGGACAAGCTAAAAAAACTGCAAGCTGGCGACTGGCACACAAAATTGCAGAGAATACTCTTTGCGCTATGTACCACACCAACAACTACAACCATAAATCCCCAGCTGAACTATTGATGGGCTGGAAACTAAAAACCATTTTTGATAGGTTGCATCCCAGCACGCTGAGCACTTCAAGGGTGGAGACAACTGACACAGACGACAAACGGGGAAGGCATTTCACAGAAGGGGATCGCATACTTCTGCGTAACTATGAGTCAGGTCCCAAGTGGATCCCTGGAGTGGTGATCGCCAAGGAGGAGCCAATAATATACAATGTTTAAACCACAGACAGCAGACAGATTCACCAGCCTCATGTTGACCAGTTGATCCGCTGTCCAGCCAATGAGGGAATGTCTTACGGTACTTAAGGCTAAGGCTATGGAGCAAGGAGAAATTGTTTTTCAAAAATCAATGAATACAGACTACAGGTGGGGTTCCAAGAACGTCAAGTGTTCCTGGAAGGCCAGAGCAGCAGTTGTCAGAATCACCCTTCAAGGGTTTCCCAGAGGCCTCACGGGATAGCATGTCAGCTATGGCTGTGGCAGTGTCAGCAGCACCCTTGGACTTGTCTATCTGCAGAGGACATTAGAGCAGCTCATGACTTTGGCAGTACTTGGGGGTGTGTCAGCTACAGACGTGGCAGCTGCTCTGGACATGAAGGTGTCAACGGAGAACACAGCCGCACCACACAACTCGGGTTCACCACCTCAGGAAGGACCAGGAGACCACCACAGGAGAGAGACACCAGCTCCAACACAATCAACATCCACCAGTCAGGACTAAACGAAAGAAATTGGCTGATTATGAATGTTAGAACTGAGGGTACCAGTTAGTGTTGTATATAGTTAGTAAAGATGTTGTGACTTGGAGGGGAGGAGTGTTGTGTACTGACATTGTGTATATAACAGGAAGTATATTTAGGTGGACACGGTTGGCACCAGCGAGTCACTGTCATGGCGTGCATGGTAAACATGATGTAACCGCGTGGACAGACATCCAGATCAATGGTGTGGATCGGTAAATTGTAGTGCCGACTGACGGGACATAAAAATTTCATTTACTGTGTTTAAAATGTTGTGAACATAGCTCACTTTGCATAGAGTACTGGGATGTGAATATTTAAAAAAGAAATGTAAATATTATTTAAAGAAAGTATCTAGATTTGCATAATTTTAAGAACTATTTTTACTCTCTTCAGAATGATACAGTGCTTTAATGTTCTAAAGTCATTTGAATTGTAAGTAGTATAAATTTAAAACCACATTTTCATCACTAGTATTTTTTTTGCAATGCTATTTTGTTAGTTCTGTTTTAAACATGTTCATTTGTAATGAGTTTTCATTTTTTTTCAATACAGTTTGTGAAATGAATGATTGGTAACGAGTGGAAATGTTATTTTAGAACTCATGGCTCCATAACCGAGGTCTGAATCAAAGGCTGTTAGATAGAACATTTTTGGTGTTGTATGGTGTGGACTGGTATTGTGTCGCTCACTGTAATTTGAAAGAACTCTGTGTAAAAATATGGAATTTTGGGCCAAAGAGCGTTAGAATTCATTGCAATTGGCACTAAATGTACGGACAGTAGATTCTTTATCTACCAAAAATGCATCTACCAAAAAACTGTATCCATCAAAAAATTTTAGTGGTCCTGGCAAAGTTCTTATATACATAATGTTAAAATTATCTGCTTTTATCAAATATGTAATATTGCACCGATAGAAAAAAAATTTTCCATTTAATCTCTTTACATAAGATTTCACACAATGATTGTTTGTACATGAAACACTAAATAAACTATTCATGTCTTCAAACAAAAATGAGTGAAACTCAAGCCATTATGATGTAGAAAAAGCTAAAATTATTTAACAAAGAAAAATTCAGTGATAAAATATTGTATAGACAGGCTATTATTTATTCTGTTTGCCAACTAAATCCTTTCAAGTTTTTGTTACGTAGTTATGATAAACTGACAGATGCAAAATTTTATTTTAAACTACACCTACTCATCTCTGCATGCAATGTCGCCACCTGTTATGGGCGTGTGCACTCACACATCTAATATGTATGGATGGCAACCAAAATAAATTTTGAACACGCATGCTTTCTTCTCTGACACCTCATTGTACCACTTTTATATTTTTTGATTCTACAAAGGAACCTGCAGTTTTTTTTGTCATAGTGTCACGTAAAACATATCTTTACAATAAGCCTATATTGTGTAGGTAACTAGATACCTCAAATAACACATAATGTAATTATTTAGAAACCAACAAACTGTATGTTTAAAAAATTTGTCAGAAAAATATCTTATTTTCAAGAGAACGATAAGCTTTTGTTTTCATTAAAAACATTGAGGTGAGATATTGGTGCCATATTTCTGTGATCCACATGCTGTGTGAGGTTGCCACAACACCTGCACCTTATTTCCTCCTGAAAAAGTTATATTCCAACTCAAAAATTTTACTTTGTGGTGTTATACTCTTTATTTAGGTGAGTTGAGGTGCAGTGTTTTTTAGTTTGTTACATATTTACTGTAATATGACTTTTGCAAAAATTCCTATTTCTATTGTATTTATTAGTTAAACTTTATTCACAGATAATGTATAGCTCTTGTTATACTCAACATAAAGTTTAATTGTGTTTGAAGTTTTATTTTATTGATGTACATGTTAGTTCCTCGTCTACTGAAATCCGGGATGTATAGAAATTGTTTGATAGTCCCCTAAAAAATGGTAGGTAGAGAGTCCACTGTATTTAGAGTAAATTTATCATTAAATGTGTGGCTTTGTTCTCTTCCAGCATTCCAGTAAGACCTTAATGCTACTTTTACACATGTTCATGTAAATTATACTCATGTCCAAGAGATAAAACTGTTTTTGAACATTGATATTGCAGTTTTTAGAATGTTTCCTTAAAGTATGGTGAAATATGACATTGCCATGTTTCCCATTTACTTCTATAGATAGAGACCTGAGAAATTTTCAAGTAAAATTACCCAAGTGTAGACTCCAGTCTTACGTCCAATATGCAGCTATCAACTGCTCATTGTTCGCTTGCTGTCACAGTGCAATGCAATGATTGGGCCAACATTTTATTACATGTTTATTATAGGCTCGTATTTCTTCAGGAGGTATCAAATAACTAGTGATGAAACCAAAATAACACCAAAATCCATATTACTACCATAACACTGAAATTTTTAAGACACAAAATAAAACTAAATTAGCAAAAATACTCCTTTATCAGTAAAAATGTAAGTATTTCTTCTAACAAATTATATTCTGAAGAATTTTATGAGATACTGCCCAAAGCATATATGCAGAAACTTCAACACTGTACTGTACAAGAAAATAGTTAATTACCTAAAATATTATTATTTGTATTTGTTATTTTATTTTAAATAAAGCATTTGCTTTTGATTACAGTAAAATCCTTTTAAGAAGTTTACTTCTAAAATGTTTTCCTGATTAATAAATGTACTTAATTTTGCACCTGGTCTATAAACCTTAAGTAAATTGGTCTCCCTCAAGTTTTCAGGTGTATACATCTGAATTTTTCAGTCCCTTCAGAAACTTTTTATGGTATACAGTTCTTTAAATGGTACCTATTGCAAGTTTTACGTGAATACATTTATAAATATGCATTTTTGTTAACAACTTACAGCATTTATAAAAATAAAAACAATAACACAGAAATCTTAAGTTTTTAAAATTAAATAGATCAAAAAATAAAACCGTGAAATCTTGTTACTACAAATGTGTTGACCAGCTTTGACAATAAAATGAACATACAATTCTGAATTCCAGCTTGTCCCAAAACAAATTTGCAAATTTTTCAGGTCTTTACAGTACATGGAGTGCACAAGTTTTTGTGTTAAAATAGCTGAGAAAGTTCATAGTTAAGCTAGCCAACTAAATTTCAAACATTTGGAAACCATTCTCACAGTGAAATTTTTGTGATTTTTGTACAAAAATTTGAAATTTTGATGTAACTAATTTTTAGAACATTTATTTAAAGTTGGCCAATTTTTAGACTGAAGCCCTAATTTTCAGTAAAATAATTGAGAATTTTTTAAAATTAAATCAGGCAAACTTTGAAATAATTTTATTCTTATTTCAATTTGAATAACAACCATTTTCTGCAATAATTTTTAAGTGAGTGTGTTAGTGTATTGCAAGGAAAGTAACTATGGTGTTATGTTTTGTGATTGTTCTACTGCGACCTGTTTGTTTCTTTGTGAATCACTGGACATTACACACTGAGAAATAACTCTTCCTATAACACTCACCACTGCTCACTTTTCTGACACTCAACACTAGTTACACAAACACCCATATGTAATTAAAGAAGCTTTGCAAACTAATGTTTAAATTTTACACTATGTTTTTATAGTGTACCATGTTTTAGAGATATAGAAAAAAGTGGTGTAGAATTTGGTACTGCTTTGTGGCATGGCTGTGTGGGACAGAGAAAGTGATGTTGGCTGTTGTGTGGACAGCATCGTTTGACTCTGACCAGGAGACTGCTGGGAACACTGTTGAGCCAGATTGGAGTGAGACATGGACAGCACAGCCAAGGATGTGGAATGGGGAGCAACCCACGGCCGACTGCAAGATGATGAAAAGACTGCCAACTGACAGGTGAGTTGTGGCTGGTGTTGAAATGACTGCATAGGGTGAGCTAGGTCACCACCATTTGGTAGATTATCCTAGTCCTACACACTGTGCTAGCATGAATTGGAGAGATGGAACTCTGGCACCTTGAGAAGGTGGATTATGTGGGTCTGTGTTGCACTTTGCACTTACATTTAGCACCGGAAGAACCCCATACACATTGTAAAGGAGACTGGGTGCACTGTACCATTTTCTGAATTGAACAAAGGAGTTAAAAATCTGCTCTCACCAGTATCTGGAATCAAACCTAGAACTCCTGACCATTTGTCACCTCTGCAGACAGTTAATGTGGCATACACCAGTTGTTTTTGGTGTGGGAAATTCATGTTGTAATGATTGCAGGTTAGGTGTGACTGTCCTCCATATACGTACTCAGGGACACTTACTTTTAGACTGTTGCTTCACTGTGAAGTAATTTTCAGATTTGATTTTCCTGATCAATGTTCATCTTCTGTAGTGATGAATGTTTGGTATTGGCTCAAGGGTCCAGCAAGTTTTCTATAAACTATTAGTTGATGACAGAATGAAGAATAGTTTAAAGTCTAGTCTGTTGTAGTATATGACTTACTGATTTTAAGTATTTTGTGATTTCTATGAATTTTTATATGCTCTCGTGACATGTCACCTACTGACTGGCAGCAACATCAACTTCTTTCCCTTGGAGCTGGGAAGCATGTGGTTCCTTGAAAGGGTTTATTGCTAGGCACAAGCTCTAGTGGAAAGCTCGATTATGCACTGCTAGGGCCAGGAAGGAGCAGGTTTATTTGTGGGCTAGCTAGTGGCCCTTATGGGAGCATAGTTAGTAGTGGTTGATGGTACAGGAGGTGCCTGGGTAGATGGGCAAGAGTGAAACGAGAGCTAGCAGGAGATGGTGGCTGCATCGGTTGGACAAGCTTAGGAAGCATAGGTGGCAAAGGGGAAACGGCCCAAGTGATAGCGAAGCAGCCAAGTATGTATCTTGGGGCGATTCCGTAACTTCATACTTGGTGCCACATTCCGGTGGCTAGAGAGATATTAGTTCTGAGGCGAGCTGCTTCCTCTGTTTATACTCTCTGGCCGCTAGGACCCTCTCCTTCTGCTCATCTGGCCTTAGCAGCAGCAATCTTCTCCACCTTCTTCCTCCCAGCATGGTTGTGGGGCATGTGGTGTGGTGTTAATGCAGTTACAGGCACAGTCTATACCAAATGAACTGGGGCCTATGTGTGGCATGGAGGACAAAGCGAACCCCTCGGAAAGCTGGTATCTTTCTTCGGTGCCAGTGCCTAGGATTAAGACCATGCTCCATGGGAAGGCATCACTCCACTTTACTCCGTGTGGTGCCCAGAGAAGTAGCACTACTGCTGATAACCAGGTGCCCAACTGAGTGATAGTGTGTTCCCTAGTTGTAGTGGGCCTTGCTTTCAACCCCAGTGGTGACCAGGTTAGTGGTATTACCACTGGTAACCAGGCACCCATTTGAGTGAGAGAGTGGTTCTCCGGTGTACAGGTAAAAGCCTGGAGGGCTTATTGGTCAGTCTGTGCCTAAGCCTGGAGAGGAGAAGCAGTAAAGTGTAGCAGGATTTGTTAAGAAATCAAACACAGTGAATAGAGTATATTGGTTTATTGAAAACTGACATACAACCAGCCTGTGTCCAGGATGGCTGAAGAGCAAGGAATCCTGTGCTGCCAGCGAGATCAGAAGCATAGTTAATGGCAAGGGGACCCTTTTAGAAAAGGTAGCTAAGCACTCGGCGTGGGTGAGTCAGCAAGATGGAAGGAACTTCCTATCTCCCATTACAGTGCCAATGGTTACAGCCAAAGATGGTACAGTCAACTCATGTTTCTAAGACCCTTGGAATTGTGACCCTCTCGAAATAACCCTTTTTGGGGACCATGAAACAAATTTAATTGAAAATGTTTTTCCAATAATGACCCTTTTCGAAATAACAATCCTTTTCTTGGGAGTCATGAAAAGTTTTATAATCGAAATATTACTGTATTAAGCATGTGAGATGATGTTCCTGGCTTCAAGAACAGGTACCGACAGACTTGACAAGAGACTGCAAACAGAAGAGAACTGTGAGGAAACTGCCCAGAGAAGGTTTTGCATCGGAAATTTATACTCTGCCGGTCGGGTTGAGTAGCCAGCCATTACTCTTGTGCAACCAGGATGTGTGTACAGTACCAGTCCACATGAAGTGCCCAAGGTGGTGAAAATTGTCACCCACCCAACTCAAGTTCCCAGGTGCTGTGTAAGTGGTCAGGATTCAGGCAGCGGGGTGCCTACATGCTGGTAGATGTGTCCCTTGTAGAAGTGACTGAGGTGATGTTGCTGTAATAGCAGTGGCGTGGCGTAGTGGTAAGGTGGGAGCAACAAAGGCAGAAGCTTAAAAGGGTAACAGTCATCGTCCATGGTGTGTTACACCCTACAACAGTTATTACTTATTGTTATAACTTATATTGTAATTTATCCTATGTAATTTATAAAATTTTTGGTAGTTATTTTGATTGTCAGTTTGAATTTTTTCATTCTTGTTAAATGCATGGTATCATAAATTAATTTCTCTTTGTCAAGATTTCACATATGAAAGGTAAATTTTTACCAGGGAATTCCATAACATTACATTTTATAAGCAAGGAAACTTAATATACAGAAATTAATATTACATATAAAGGTAAATATTGACAAAAATAAAATTCATATGTAATAATTTTTACATATTATTACATGCCGTCGCTCTGCGTCGTTCCCCTTGCCTCATCCGTCTTGAACATGTGTGGTGCTGCGTGTCAAGGGTATTACTGGAAACCCGAGAAATGCACGTCTATGTGCTGGTAATCGCCCTCACCCTCCCTCGGTACAACTCAGGGTGTGGGGAACCATCTGGACTGGGCTAGCGGGTCTATACAAGAGCAGTTTGGAGCATTGTACTGCCTTTAACACCAAGTATGCAGAGACAGCGAAGTGACGAGCCAGTAAATCAATGAGTGGCGACAACAGTGACCAGTGAGATTTTGAAGTCTGTGGACTGCAAGCATCGGTACAGTGGAGAGTGAGACTGATGGGCAGGACTAATGAACCGGATGCGTGAGTGACAGACATTTGGAATGATGGAAATAGACAGTTGGATTCTATATTTGTAAATAATAAGTGTGAATTAAGTGACTGTACCTTATATAAAGAGAGTAGTAAGTACTTTAATTAGAATTGATATTAACACTAAATATTATGCTCACTGAGAACAAAAAGTGTTAATAGTAGAGTTAGATAGGTTAATGTTGTTGATTATAGCTGTTCAATTGAAACAGACCCTGAGAAGACAAAAGCAGACACCAACTGTCAAAACTGAAGTGCAGAGTTTTCTAGGCTTATGTGTCTACTAATGACAATTTTTACTTGGGTATTCCACGATCGCCAAGTCACTGTATGAACAGACTGATTCAAAATGAAAATTTCATTGGACCACCGAGTGCAAAGTTGCTTTTAGTAAGCTAAAGGAAATTTTTACATCTCATCCAGTCCTGGAATTCCCAAATATTAAGGGCGTGTTCATTCTGGATACTGATACTAATGATGTAGGCATTGGAGTTGTGTTATCTCAGGTTCAGATGGGAAGGAGGGGCCACTAGAATTGTAAGGTACTACACAAGCCTGGGAGAAATTACTATGTGATGTGCAGGGAGCCTCCGGCTGTGGTGAAGGCAATTTCGCACTTTCACCCCTACCTTTATGGCAGACGTTTTATTCTAAGAACCATCCATGTGTCATTACGCTGGCTACAGCACAAATTTGGATGCCTTCATAGCAGTGCAGGTGTACTTTCTAGGAGGCCATGTGAACTATTCTATCATCACTGTGAATGTCAGGAAGAAAAGAGTGGTGAATTGCTGGAGGTTTGGAGGACAAGAATTCAAGGCTGTGTATAGGTCATCTACATGGAGTGGTGAGGGTGTTAGGAAAGCTCAGCTAAATGATTCCACATTGCATCTATTACTAGCGTGGAAAGAAGCTGGCTGTCTGCCAAAATGGGAAGAGATGTTGAGCCTGAGCACAGTAGTCAAAGTATACCGGGCACAATGGAATTCCCTTGTACTGAAGAATGGTGTGCTTTACAGGAGATGGTAAAGTAATGATGGGAAATACACATGCTTGTCTTTGCAGATTGAATGTCTTTGATTATCGTTACAAGAATGTTCTGGTTATCACCCTCACCCTCCTTAGCGCGACTCGTGGTGTGGTGAACCTTCTGGACTGGGTCAGCAGGTCTATATAAGCATGGTTTGGAGCATTGTATGGCCTTGAACACCAGGTGTGCGGAGACAGCGAAGTGACGAGCCAGTGGTGATGATACTCACCAGCAAGATTTTGAAGTCTGCGGACTGCGAGCATCAGTATAGTGGAGAGTGAGACTGATGGGCAGGACTTGTGAACCGGATGCGTGAGTGAAAGACATTTGTAATGATCGGAATAGACAGTTGGATTGAATATTTGTAAATAATAAGTTTGAATTGAGTAAATGTACCCTATATAGCATGTATCTAAATTCGACCGACAAACTTCGGCTGCAGGTTAATTACGGAAAAATAAATTTAAAACATATATACAATGTATGGTCTAAAGTGAATACTAAGGGTGGTACTTATCTTTGAAGTTGGACCTGGAACACTTGTTTATTGCAAATATTGGATATAATATTTAAGATGGAACACCGATTGTCTGGATAATGGTTAACTGAACAAAGATCTTCAATCACCACAACACTTGTCACTGCCATCAAATGTAAATAATCACTGTTACTACCCCTATTTTGAACTAACATTCATGTCGCGGTAGCATATCCGGAATTTAAAGGATGTATTATTAATTCTCATGTCACAATTAACAAAAATCACCTTGTTTAAATACCCTAAACCTCACCGTTTTAGAGTAATTCGTGTTTTACTTTTAAAATAATATTTACCAATACTTGGCAGGTGGGGCACTCTCAATACCCAATAACACACTTTTGCAGCTATTACAGGGAGGGAAATATTCCAGAGAGAGGTGCATTACGGTGGTAGTGTAATAAAAATTTTCTTCTACTACAATTTCAAAAATGTGTACCTCCCTTAGAATTAATTTTAGACCATATGTTGTATGTATGTTTTCAACTTCTTTCTTTGTGATTAACTGACACCCGAAGTTTGTCGGTCGAATCAAGATACATTCTGTATAAAGACAGTGATAAGGATTTTAATTAGAATTGTGATTAACATTAAATGTTGCACTCACTGAGAAAAACAAGTGTTAGTTGTAGAGTTAGGTAGTTTAACGTTGTAAATAATAACTGTGTGTATTTTCATAGCATTATAAATAAATTTAAAAAATTTAATTTATATCTTTTATTTTTATTAAAACCGCCATCCCTCATGAACTTGGATATGTCTCCGTGGTGATTTGTAACAATATTCAGTAATTTCTTTAATTATTTTTCTAACTTTGGCCTAGTCTACAGTATATAAGCATATTACCATCACAAAACAGGGTTGTAAATATGAATTAAACTGCAGTTATTGCAGTTTGTCAAACCACAATCATCCACAGTAAAAAGTGCATATGTACCTGAGCACGGTAATAGTTTGTTTAACTTTTCCCTTGTTGCTATTGCTGTGTTTAGTTTTGAATTAACATTAATTTTGGCAATTGAAATTAAGCACATTTTGTTGGGAAAATCTTTACCACTGTACAAAAATAAAGTTGCAAAAACATTTTTTCATGGAAACATATAACCAACTGTTGCCCTGTTGTGAAAATTGTGTCAATTAGTAAATAATTGATTATAAAGTGGTAAAGTCTAAACATTTTTAAATAAGTGCAAACAAAGCAACAAATTTACCAACAACAAATCGTACAAGCGAGCTATATATTCCTTCAAAAATTAAATTCTGCTAATTTTGCAATGAATCCAAATAATTTTTAGACATTTTAAATTACCTTCTGATAATTAATTGGTTTAGGGATAATGGAGACAATGTGTTGTAAACGAAAACACATCACCACATTATCTTATACGAGGTTGCCACACATGCCCTTACTCGTTCACATTTTAGAAATGTGTGGCAAAATGGAAATACATTTTAAACACACGCACATGCATGCACACACACCTCCCCTCTCTTCCTCCCCTTGCTCACACCCATTTCACCTCCTCCTCCTCTCTCTCTTTTGTTGTCACACCTTGTACAGTAAAACAGTGCAATTATAAAAATGGTTACCATGTAGGGTTTGACGTCTTAAATTACCCACCACGTATTTAAGAACCAACAAATTGCATATCTGAGAAATAACTAATGAGAGTGGAAACTGATTTGCAACAGAATTGAGTAAATTTTTTATGTTGGCAGCTATGTTAGTTGGCAGTATGCAAAATGTAAACAGAAGGCAGCTGGTATGTTCTGACTTCCTCGTTTGAATTTCCACCTATTGCATTTGTGCCCTGGTGGTTACACGCTGGACTTAACTTTTTCATTACCTCGTTTGTGTTATTTTTGTCCGCTATGTTGTTATTTTTTTTTTATTGTTTTCTCGTGTGTGGTACACATGTTTATCCAGTCGGTTTTGTATCTTGTACCCAGCATCCAATTAAAACTATGTTTTTGTGAAAGTTAAACCAGCCCTGTATATGTCACAACGAAACATTTGGTCCTGCAGACCGGATATACCTGAATATCTGATTTGTTCATTCGCATAGTTAGACGTGTTTTGTGCACTCTAAAGTCATCTAGTGTTGTTTGACACAAATCATTTTACAGTGTAATTAAAATGGATAAAATCACCTCAGTTTGCCTCAGGCTAGAGAAGGTGGAAAACACACTGAACAGGGTGTTAAAATTAACCCGAGAAGCCAAGACAAATACTGCCAAGATAGATTTGTTTTTGCAACATGTGATCTCGCTACAATGAAAGCTGGAGTTGATGAGAATCATCTGCAGTACCAACTGTTATCAGAAAGTGTCAAAAGAGTTTGACGTTGAAGTTCACATGCTACATCTTGATGAATTTGTTGACACACATTTTGAGGTTATGGTGGGGCACAATGTATTGCCAAAGGTATCAGCACAGGACATAAGCACGCGAGCTATTGGTCAAGGATACGGAAGTAGAGTGGTTTTCAGTCCATCCTAGAGATTGGGTGAACTTTTTAAATTTGTTTACTGTGTTAGTTGTAGACAATGATTACTTAATATTGAATGCTTTTCGTACCTCAAGTCAGCATTGGTAGGTGAACTGGCCTCGCTTATTCAGTCATTAATGTTGACTGACCCAAATTATGAGACTGCATGGGACGTTTTGATGAGGCGGTACAACAAGAGAATTATAATGACCTACCATATTGATGCTATTTTATAATATCTGATGTACATCTGAACTCATCATCGTCTGCACAGATGTTGCTTTCTGTCACAGAAGTTGCTTTCTGTCATCGCCGAAGATGTGGGTGTGCTGCAGGCGTTGGAGTTATCAGTGCAACAGTGGAATTGATTGCTTGTCCACATTCTGGAGAGGAAGTTTGATGCGAATTTAAGAAAACTGTGGGAAATTCAGCTTTTTGTGAATACATTTGTGTTTGAACTGTTTACGCCCGTCCATCATGCTGCTAACTGCCAGTCCAAGTCATTATGTCGCTGCTGTTTGGCCTGAAATCACACATTGTTGTATTTTGAAACCAGTACAACAGACTCTGCACCCCCATCAGAGATGGATGGTCCTAAATCCGAAGCTTTTCCAGCAGTAGAGTAACCACTTGCTTCCCTCAATGGCACAGGTCCGTCAACTGTGTTGCTGTTGATAGCATGAGTGGAAGTTCAAAATTCTTGTGGGAATTTCCAGACATTGCAAGCACTTTTGGACTCTGCAAGCTCATGACTGAAAATGCAGCCAACATCTAGGTCTACTTTGCCAGCAAGCATCATTGCTCATACATGGACTGTCTTTCTAGAATTAACATAGCAAAGGGTTTTACCTCTTGTACTCTTCAGCCTGTGGGCCATTCTGCTCCACAGTTCCAGCTTGACACGTTTGTATTGCTACAGATCACTGGTAACTTGCCTCCTGGGCAGTTGTTGAAAGCTACTTGGACTTCCATTTCAAATCTTCATTTAGCTGATCCAACTTTTGATATTCCTGAATCTATCGACTGCTAATTGGTGCAGATTTATTCCCATCTGTTGTGCGTGGAAACAAGTTGGATGGAACCAGGTTGTCAGAGTACCTTTGACACTGAGTTTGGATGAGTGTTGATTGGGAAGGTGCAAACTCAAACTGTGTCACATAGTGAAATTGCATGTGGTGCCTCCTTATTAACTGTATCCCCATCACTTGAAAGTGTTGTGAAACAATTATGGGAATTTTGAAGGAGATCCCACAGAAGCACTTCAAGTTCCCTAATGATTGCATGTGAGAAAATTTATGATAAGACCTGGGTCAGAGACTGTACTGGAAGGTATATTGTAGCACTACTATTTCGTGAACCTGTCCGCAGATTAGGTGACTCCTGATCTCGTGCCTTACACTGTCTGCAGGCATTGGAACAACATTTTCAGCGATAACCAGAAATACAAGCCCAACATTGTGAGTTCATGCAAGACTACCTGGCTGCAGGTCACATGGAACTTGCTGCTGAACCTAGTGAGGACTGGACAGGCTATTATATTCCCCATCATCTAGTCCTGAAGCCAGAAAGCACCACCACCAAGCTGAGAGTTGTATTTAATGCTTCGGCTACAATGAACCAAGGCATCAGTCTGAACGATACACTTCTTGCAGGACCAAAGCTGCAAACTGATGTATGTCATGTTCTTCTGAGGTTTTGCTGATACACTGTGGTGTTTACAGCAAACGTTCAACAAATGTACAGGCAGATTTTGGTTACCCCAGAGCATCGCGATTACCAGCTCGTCTTGTGGTGATACTCTGCATCATATTTGAGGAGTTTTGCTTAAACACAGTAACATATGTTGTATCTTCAGAACCTTGTCTAGCAATCCGCATATTGCACCAGTAGGCAACAGATAAAAAATCTTGTTTCCCTCCTGCTAGTGCTGTTCTGAGATCAGATGTTTATGTGGATGATATTGTCTTAGGGGCAGCCATTGTGGAAGCAGCTCTAGCCACGCAGAAAGAGCTGATTGAGCTACTGAAGGTGGGTGAGTTCCTGCTTCTAAGTTCATGAGCAACTATTAGTCCCTCTTCACTTGGCTACACTTGGCTACCTGTAGATGATCTCCAGATACCATCTTATGTGTCATTTAATGTGGGATCTCGACCTGTCCAGAAAGTCCTAGGGTTTTTTGGAACTCTGAGACTGACATATTCTCTTATCAGATTCATGAGCCTGTGCAACACCAACCAAAAGACTCATTTTGTCAGAAATTGCTCATATTTTTGACCTGCTCTTGGGTGGCTGTCCCCTGTCGTCCTCAAGGCCAAGTCTCTGTTGCAGCAGTTATGGCTTTCAAAAACTGATTGGGATTCCTTACTTCCATTAGACATTATTGAGAAATGGACGGCATTTAGAACAGAGCTTCCACTGCCCTTCAGTGTCCAAGTTGCTCGCTCTATGCATGATGACGACAGCACATTTGAGTTACCTGGGTTTTGTGATGTTTCAGAAGTGGGATACGCTGCTGTTGTGTACCTTTATGCAGTTGAGCAAAATTGACATGTTTACATGTGTCTAGTCTTCTCCAAATGTATGGTGGCCCCAATGAAGACTCAGTCTATTTCTCACCTAGAACTGTGTGAAGCCATTGCCCTTGCAAAAGCTCTTAAGTCTTAACACATCATGCTGGAAAGAATTGTGACACTGAGCTCTGTACGAGCCTGGTCTGACTCACATGTTGTGCTCAGTTGGATTGCTGGTTCTCCTCATAGGTGAAAAACCTTTGTGGCTAATCGAGTCAGCCAAATTCAAGAAACTGCGCCACTTGAGTGCAGATAATCCAGCTGATAGTGCGTCTCAAGGACTGATGCCTTCCCAGCCACTGAAGGTGAAAACACACGCCTATAAAGCATTCTAGCAGGTTATACTGATCAAGTGTGCATGTGCAAGGAGGGAGAGGGAAGACACTGAAAATGAACCAAAGAACCTGAGTAGAGAATGTATACGAGAGCCGTGCTCAAAGTCAGCTATGGAAGGAGTCACAGTCAACCAAAGCACACATGCTAGCGGCAGAGAGCGCAAGCCAGTGGCACAGTAGGATAATATTGCCTTGGATAGTGGAAGGGAAAACATGA
Source organism: Clitarchus hookeri (assembly GCA_002778355.1). Lineage (NCBI taxonomy): Eukaryota > Metazoa > Arthropoda > Insecta > Phasmatodea > Phasmatidae > Clitarchus > Clitarchus hookeri. The sequence goes on from NQII01000046.1 coordinate 1,211,161, forward strand.
TGGGGTGGTCAAGTGAGGAGTTGAGTTCCTAGTTGACAGGAAAGAGCTGGGGTTTGCAAGCTCTTATTCCTTGCTAAAAGCACGATAAAGTCATGCAAGTGGTTGTGACTCAACAATAAACCTGTTCTAGGTGATGGTATGATTGCCTCAGTATTCATGTTTTTTTGTTTATCTGAAGTGAGTGTGAAGCTAGGCATGCAGGAGAATGATTCTTACCTCTAAAAAATGTCGCTAATAGATAAATGTGTGACAGATTTTTGGTTTCCTGGAGCCCTCTGGGCAGTTGATCACCAAGAAAATGTTATCTCTGGGTGAAGGATCACCATTGAATGGTCCTGAATTTTATTTTTTAGCATCTTTTATGATAACTTGCCAAGCCAGAGAAAAGATGTGCAGGTGGTAGCAATGATATCTGCCAACATCATGTGTACAAGGGAGGGGAAGGGGCCATATTCTGTGTTGATTTGTCAATGTGCTTTGTGCGTGTGAATTCTGTTGACAAATGCCAATTAATGTATCTCCCTTATCTTCCCTTGGTGCTGGGCTCGAGGCAGGAGGTCATTTTATGGTGGCTTGTAGGTCTTTGTGGGATGGGGAGGGAGTAGGGGTGTTCTTCCCTAACCCCTGCTTTGCACTCTCTTTGGGATGGAGGGCATGGCAGCATGGGCCTTTACATGCAGTAGAGTTTTGGCTTCTCCCTTCTACCACATTATCCTTTGTTGATGGCTCCGTTTGTGTGCAAATAGTGGTGGAAGGGTGTGTTTTCTCTCTACCCTTCTTGCCTCTTTGATGGAAGTAAGGACACGGATGCCCTTTAGGGTCAGTCTAGTGCTGCTGTCATCTAATGTGCTTGCATGTTTGTGCCATGGGTGAATCCAGAGGGGTGGACATAGGGAAAATAACCCTCCCTCCCCAAAAGAAAAACCAAAATTCTCAATTTGCTCCTGGTTTGTGCAAGGTACTAGCAACTACTTCGTTGTCCATGCCAAATTTTGGTCCTCCCATTGCCTCTCCCAGCCATGACCTTTCTGGCCCCACATCAGGCACCTTGCTGCATGTATTCAGCTTGATAGAAGATAGCTTGCATAGCAATATTTGCAGAAACCTGCGAGCACTGTTTCAGCAGTCATGGTTACCACAGGTTCCAACCCAGCACTCAGTGGTCCACACTTGCTGCCAGCTCTGTAGTGTAGGAATGTTGCACTGTAAGAAGAGAATCTGCACTGAGCAGGTTACTCTGTTGGGCCTGGTTTAACCACCACATTTGTAGGAAATTTAATTTCTGTTGGAAGTTTAATTTTGCCTTCAATAGAAATGGATTTCCATCGAAAAAAATATATTTCACTCTGCCAAAAGAGGATATTGTGCTTTTGGAATCAAATAATTGCAGTGCGTACTTCTCTCCAGTGGCCCAAGTTTGATTTATCATTTTCATTTAGCTTCCCAGCTGCTATATGATTATATTCAGCAAAAATTGTCAGATTTGTTTTAAAGAAACAAAATAATGCACACATTTTCCTCTTGCTACAAATTTAGCATTGTGTTGTAATCCCACTGTTAAAAAAATACAGCTTAGACAATGCATGCAATATTGTTTGGCCATAGTTTTTGTTTTGAAAACTGAATCACAGTGTAAATGACAGCTATTTTACAGTATAATTGACTGCATTTTTTTTTTTTAAAGAATATTGCAGCTCTAATGAAAGTTTCTGAGTTATACCATACACAGATTACTTTCGTTTGAAGATAATCTGTAAACTATTTTCAAGAAGTTGGTCCCATGAAATTTTACTATTACACCATCTATGGCTGCACTGTTTTGCTAGCATTTTGTTGTAGCATGATCTGCTACATAGCTGCACTGTTACTCCAATGTGCAGTTGCTACACTTGCCGCTAGATAGCTACAATGTTACTCCACGTGCAGTTGCTAGGTTTCCCAATAGATAGCTGTGCTGTTCATTCCAGGTAAAGATACAGAGCATCACCCTAGATCCTGTTCCTGCAAAAACACATCCATCCGATCGGCTACCGCAGAATTCCCGTTGTTTTGTGGAGGATGATTTTCACGTTACAGATGTTTTGTTACAAAATTACTTTGCAAACCATATTTCACATCTTGCATATGATTCCATCTACAGAACAAGTAACTTCTGTGACCAATTTCACGTAGTATATACACATTACTTAAATCAGTGTATCCTGGACCTTCATGGAATTTTTTTTAAAACTTACCTTAATTTAAACATTGAAAAAAAAATTGAGCTGTATGTAATGGATGGCACAGTAACAACTAAAAATAATTATCCAAACAAATAGCACAGTCGCACAAAATTTTTTTTTTCAAAAGTATTTTTGGAAGAAAATGTACAGCTTAGAATAGAGTATACTGTATTTGCAACTTGTCTGAAGCCCTGCTGAAGTTCTACTTTCAGACTAGTCCTCTGCCTTGTGCAAATAAAGCTTAACTAAACCTAAAAAATCACACCAAAGGGAAAACGCAACATATTTTTGCACACTCACTTTAATAATATGTATTTTGCTTGAGAACTATTTCTTACTGAAGGTTACAAACACACCTGTCTGGTTTCTTTCTGTTTTTATTTTTTTATAGAAAAATATCAGTAAAAGTTTGATTTAACTAAAGATAAGATACTTTTATGTAAATATAAGTACAAAATGCTTGTGATGCATCACACATTTAGGAAACAATTTAGTTGTAGCAACTTGCCAGGAATGAGCAGCTGGACTGGATGGCTGGCATTCCTGGGACTCTCACTGTACTTATACTGACACTCACACCCATTATTAGTGAACTGAAGTAACATGTCAACTGTGAAGTGTATGTACACATTAAAGTTAACACTATGTGTCAGATGTATTACAGTGACACGTGACGTCAGTTTGGAAATGGCGGTGACGTCACCGTCAGATAAAGGTTCCTTTGGTGCCGGACAGACACACTGGCTATAACTCACTGAGGGGGAGTTTGAATGATCTGTCGCCTGGTGGTAACCCTGCTGCAGTATAGGGTGGGGCGTGTAGCCCTTCAACACTGCACGAAGTCGGGTGTGGCGATGACGGCTCTACGCACAGTCGGCTTTGACAAGGGCACTGTTACCTGCAGTGGGTTTTACCCGGGGTAGATTCTGGCTTGGCAGCTGCTGGCTGGAACTGGGGCCCTGTCCTGGGGAGGCGGTGGTGCTGCTGGCTGGGCTGGTCTGCGGCGGGCTGCTGGACGTTGCAGGCCGGAAGTATGGGCAGGCAGTACCCAAAGGTACTGGAAGTCCCAGTCGTAGGCATACTATGAGCGGGTGAGGCTCTCCGACGATCTTCAAGGGTGGCTGGAAAAGGGATCAAGGGGCAACTGGGAGGTGAAGCTTCGCCAGTTTTCGGGCGACTGAAGGCAGACGGCTATGGGTTGCATAGCAACTGACAAGGTTTAGAGGCAGTAACTGCCCTCTTAGTTCTCCACCTTGCACCGCTTCTATGAGTGAAGGGCATACTGGAAGGTACTAAGGTCTACCACACGGATGAGCAGGCGACGAATTCCCTGGCTAAAGTGTAACGAGAAGGGATTAGGCCAACCAGAATCAGTCCTGTCACTCCAACCGGCGAAGTTCAACGCGGTGGATGGAGTGGGTTAGCTGATCTGGATGTCTAACCGTCGTGTGTGTTCATAGTGATTGTGGCTCTACCTTACAATTTTTTCAAGTACCAGAGTGCTTGGTTCAAGGTAGGAGTGGCCGTCTACCGGGTTATGTTTGGTGACGTACGTGCACCTGGTAAAATCCGCAGTCATACACTAGTTTCGGCAAAGTGGTTTCAAGACACAATCTCCTGCTTCTCGTTTGTGGGTTTGATGTCTAAGAGTTTTGAAGTCACAATCGTCCTAGAATAAGCACACGGGGTTAGATAAGAATACGTTTATTCTCCAGAGGAATAGACATGGTGACCCGTACTATCTCCTAACCATCAATTGTTCTGAAACCGGCTGAAGTAGACTACGTTAAACCAGGTGAAGGGGACCTGGGGCAAAACTAAACAAGAGCAGAAATAGGCTAGGTAGCTATAACAATAACTGACCCTAACTAATCTATACTGTTGTCCAGAAGGGACTCGGGGTTCACTACCAAAGTGGTAGTGAGTGTAAGGGGGCAAAGTTTTCTTCGGGGATCGCTGAATGTTGGTCTGGAAGACTTCTGGAATGCTGGTTGATCTCTTGTTAGGAAAGTGGTAGGCAGAGAGCGCCAGCACACGAGGCGGTGGAGTGAGCTGCAGAGTATACAATTGACGTTTTAGGGCTGCGCGTGGGCGTTTATAGTCGGCCGGCTGTGGGTTCTTCATCTCCCTTCGGCCGGTTGGGTATCTTTGGACGTGAGCTCCTCTCTTAGCAGCGAGGGCCACATTCTCTCAGGGGAGGTTGGAAGTGTTGGTTTTGCTTGTGTGCGGGTTGCATGGCTGCCACGAGCTTAGGGTCAGCGTTGGGTTTCGTTGCTGGTTTCTGTCGCACGTGATTATAAGACATGTGACTTCTGACATAATGGCATTTACGGCTTCAGCTGCCATGTCCTTGGGTGCCCCTTGCCTTGGGGTGTGCAGGTTAGCTCTGGAAGCAAGTCGTCCTGAGTTCAAACCCCGCTCTTGGTGACGTAACGTCACATGAAGATGAGGTGAGGTCGTAAATAATTATTATGCCAGTATGTGTCACACGTCAACAGGGTTAATATCATTTGTTGATCCACTGGTTTTGAACTGATTTTACTGTAGGGTAATTGTTTTTATACACTGATTCAACTCAATGAGTGTATCATGTTGTCTAGCAGGAATAAATATTACCCTTGTCAATAACAGATAAAGTAGTATATTGATGCATGAATCATTCTGTTAACAAACACAATGCAAAGGATAAATTATTATTCTTAAAATAAAGAAATACACTATTGTTCAAGTGGGAAGTATTCAATTTAAACTAGCACTATTTAAAAAAAATGTAAAAATTCTCACATTTATATTTAATATGTTGAAATTGCAATTTTAAAATTGCTTAATGTGACACCTGGGTCGAGTGAAATATTAACTAAATTGTTTTGCAGATAGGAATAAAAAAAGTTTTTGGTTTTGCTACATTAAATAAATGATATTCAAGGTTTTGAAAAAATGTTCTGGATACAATAATGTCCTCTAGCTCAAACAGTTTATGGCATAAAATTTCTTACAGGGTCTGTACAAAGGTGGATTAAGCATTAGTTCTTTAATGTTAATGAAAATCAAATGTTTTTGAAAGTTCTCTCAAACAAATAGTTTTCAAACCAATTAACAACTAATGCAGCAATCCCAGTCTTTATTACCAAAAATTACCATTACCTGCGATGCAGGGAAGGATTGTGGGTCTTACATTTATTACACAAAATTAATATTTATGTGTTGCTTCGGACCTCTTGATTAACTTTGATACACTCAAGGCCTCTTGGCCAGAGTGCACAAAGAAGATTGGATAGCAGGGACGACACAGTTGCTTCCCAACTACTGCAGCCTACTGCTTGCCAGCTCTAACAAAACACGCACTTGTAACACTCCTTTGATCACTTACTTGTTCTCTGTGAGGTAAATATTTTACTATGAAGATGTTACAAGTTTTTATGAGGTTAAAAGGACAAATACCAGATATTTAGTTCTTTTATGTTGGTTTATTTTTGCTAGTTTATGTAGCACTTGTTACAGAAAATACTTCCCATTGATTCACTGCTGAATTTTACTGCTAGGCACTTGCCAAGTCTCGATAATTGCACCACCAAGTTACTGCATTTTGTTAACTAAGCTGATGAAGATAATGTTTGGTCATGCACACGCTTACCGTACAAGCTAGCCTCTAGCTAAGGCCTTTCTCCCGCCTAGCGCAGATCCTCTCAATGTACATGTTAATAAATTTTGTTGGAGGTCAACTGTTCAAAAGATTTGCACGAGTTAAATCTGCCCCAGATCACACTCTTACAAATTTACATCAGGTGTCTGCTAACATAATCTGGGCATGACCTGGTGCTGGGCACCCACCCGGACAAACAAACTAACTTCTGATTGGTCCAGCCTGTTCGCCTGATGTGTCATCACAACAACAACCTAATTGTCTGCCGCCTCTGCGGTGCCAGTCTAATATTTTTTCCCCACTTGCGCAGCAAAATGAGCTAAATGCCTCAACTGAACAATATCACTATACGTACATCCCCAAATTAATATCAAAGTAGTGCCTCACGATACCGAACAGTCTAAGTTATTTCATAAGTGCATAAATTCTCTACATTACACTTTACAAAAATTATATCTGACAGTTAGCTCATATATGTTACAAGAGCCTATAGGCATAACATTTTGTTACTAGCAGCATTCGCAAGATCCGTAGAAAAATTAACTCAAATATAATTCTTATTTTTGATAAATGCGAAGGATAAAATTGAAGAGTGAAGAGATTTGGGCAATTCTTAATAGCGAGGTCTTGACGGAAGATAGAATTGAATCAGTAACCTGTAATTTCACAACTTTACCCTTGCAGTCGGGTGAAGTGTCCATTTAGTAGCTTACATATACAAATTAACTCTTAAAATCATAAAATTGACGAGAGCACAACCCACTTAAGTTTATTTTTCATTGCTGCTAAGAATGTTCTCTTACTTGTCCCACAGTTAAAAAGGTCTTTCAACTTGCAAAAAAAAAAAAAAAATGATAACCTGAAAACATTCTGAAACTTGCTCAGATCATACAAAATTCAAGATAACTAATATTGAAATCATATTTCTTTACAATAAAACATTAAAATTTATACTTTATAATGTAAATGTAAAACTGGAAAGTAAGTCTGTGTTTAAGAACCACATTCAAATGAAAACACATCTCAGTACAAAATTACATGCAAAAATAACTGAAACTTAGTTATTTTAAATATTGTACTATTCTATCTGCTTATAATGTTCTATAAATTTTTAATATGAATTTCATATAATCAATTTATTAAACTTCATTTGTGATAGGTTTTCAATGTAAGAATGGTCTATCTCACACACAAACTGCATAGATATGTAGAAAAAATACAATATTGTTACAAGATGTATCAGAGTTTGAGAGAGATATCAGTGTTTGAGAGAGATGGAGGTCTTAATATAAATAAAATAACTATATTTGATTTTAATTTATTCACACAGCTATTATTTACAGTATTTATCTGCCTATCACCACTATTACTCTTTTTATTTCCCATTGAGGGCAGTATTTAATGTCTATCTCAACTCTAATAAAAGTCCTTCTCAATGTCTGTTTGCTTATAGTCAATTAACTCACACTCATCCTTAACACATGTTCACTCTGTCTGTTGTCATCATTTGTAATGTCTTTCACTCATGCATCCAGTATTATAGTCCAGCCTGCCAGTCACACTCTTCACTGCTCTGATGCTCGCAGTCACAGATTTTTCTTCCGCTGGTCACTTCCAGCGCTACTCGTTGCTCTTCTAGCTTGTCTATCGCTTAACATTGCACAATTGCCCAGACTCCAGACTCGTAAACTCTCGCTCTGAGGCTCGACGTGCTTTTATAGTCGCTGGATTGACCTAGAAGGTTTGCCGCACCCGAGTCATGCTGAGAGAACTCTGTCATTAATCCAGAACATTCCTCAGATAAATGCAGAAATTCAATCAGCTGAAGGTCAGCAGCGTGCGATCCGCAAAAGATTTGTTGCGGTGTAATACGCAAGAATGTGTGGTGGCACCCTTTATACTTGAAACCTTAGTAGGATTATAGCTTGCCTGTCATTTGAACTTTCCTTAGTGACTTGCCGCCCATTATCATATCACTTCTCTGTGTTTCACTTTTAGCCCACACGCACAGGCAGGTCGGGGGGAAGCGAGCATGTAACACAATATTCAAAAATCAAATAATTATTAATATGCTCTTAGATGTGTTAGTGTCATACATGGGGTGATATTTCAAAGGTTTGATTAAAAAAGTGTGAAGATACTGCGAATAGATTAGTCCATTCATGGTTACTTCCAACTTTTCTGAAGCCTTCTGAAGTTCTACTTTCAGGCTATTCTTCTTCCTCATGCTAACGAAGTTGTAACTAAGTCTAGAAAATTACATCAAAGGGACAACAACCAGATTTGTGTGCATTCATTTACATAATATTTAGAATGAGAACTATTTCTTACTAGGCATTACCAACACACTTATTTTCTCTTGGTTTCTATTCGTATTCATTATAAATGTCCTATTTTAATTTGTATAGAAAGAATAAAGGCCCTGCTTCAGTGAGCCGATCGTCTGCTGTGCAGTGCATTGCCGGTGCTATACTGGAATTTCATTGGCTCGTGTGACCGTGACGTCAATGCTTGCATGCAGAGCAGTGCAGTGTAGTGTAGTACTGGTGAACTGCTTCAGCACTGCTTGTAATCAATCAAGGTAAGTGCGTCACAAAGTCGTGAGCTAATGAAGTGGACGTTAGTAAAACGCATGCCTGCATAAATTGTGGGAAACCCATAAACAAATATGAGTACTATAAAAAATGTATACAGAAGCGAGTACACTGCTGTGGATGTTGTATTAAATATTTATTTTCTTTGTCCCGAGAGCTGATTTTGATGCCGAGTTGCAACAAATTGGTATGTGTAAGCAGTTATACACGTTGAAAGGCCTGTAGGATCTTCCACTTCAACTTCCATGATAGCCAATAAAAATAAATGAGCCACAATTTTTCATTGGTTATTACATTACATTATGTTTTTCTTAGTTAAAGGAAAAAGAAACATTAAAAAGATTTCATAAGTTCAACTAAACAATAATTGCTTGCAATTATATTTATAACTTCCACCATTGGTGACAGACGATGTGATCTATTACTGTTTCACACAATGAATTATGAAGAGGACAATAAATCTGAATTAGCACACGTTTCATTACAATGTCCTCCGTTTTAGAAAGCAAACCTGAAGCTGTGGTTTAGCCAGGTTGAAAAACAGTTCACCACGTGCAATATTACCACAGAAGAAATGAAATTCAACCATATTGTAGAAGCTATGGCTACTGACATTAAATGAGTTGAGTGACATTGTAATTGATCCTCCTACCACTGATGAATATATAACTCTTAAAACATCTCTTATAGATAGATTTATGTTTAGCAAAGAAAAGAGATTAAAATTTTTGCAGAATGAATTAGAACTTGGTGACAAAAAACCTACTCAACTCCTACGACAAATGAGAGAACTAGCTAGTGATAAAGTTTCTGGTACCTTACTGAAATTGTTTTGGTTACAACGGCTACCCAGTCATACTCAAACTATTCTGTTTGCTGGCACAGATACAATTTCAAAATTAACAGAAAATGCTGATAAAATCTATGAGATTACAGGACCTAATATCTGTGCTGTTTCTACTAAAAATATTTCAAGCAACCAATATGAGCCATATGTATGTGCACTCACAGAAACGAAACAATCTAATGTGGAGGCACGTCTAGATAAACTTACTCATGCAGTGAATAATTTAGAGTTACAACTTAAAGATGCAAGCTTTAATCACAGTCGATACAGGAGGCAATCAAAGTCCCCTAGTCTGAACCAACACAACAAGAATAAAGGTTTATGTTGGTATCATGACAAATTCAAGAAGGATGCACGTAAGTGTTGTCCACCCTGCAGTTGGAATACTACTCAGACGGAAAACTAAATACTTGTGTGGACGAGGCGGAATCTACACAAGATGACATGCACTGCCTCTACGTTGTTGACAGATGAAGCAAACTCCAGTTTCTCATTGACAGTGGTGCAGATATTTCCATAATTCCACCAACAAACAAGGATCAACGCAACAAACAACCTCGAGAATTGTACGCTACAAACGGAACTACTATCTTTACTTTTGGACAGAAGTTTTCTTTAGACTCTGGACTACATTCTCTTTCAAATGGGTTTTTATGATAGCTGATGTTTGTAAACCTATAATTGGCACAGATTTCTTGTCGTACTTTGACTTACTCGTAGACATACGACAGAGAAGGTTAGTAAACTGTACAACTTCATTGGAAACGTTAGGTGATATAATAACTGATTCTACACCTAACATAAGGTCTATTCACTCTAACATCAAGTATCATAAATTACTGTCGGAATTCTCTGCACTGATTAGACAGTCTATATTGCCACCAAAGGTTGCTCCCAAGGTAAAACATTACATTAAAACCTCCAGTTCACCTCTTTACTCAAGACCTAAGCATCTTCAACCAGACAAGCTATGTGCAGCTAGAGAAGAGTTTGAGTTCATGTTGCAGCAAGGACTCTGCAGATCCATCTGATAGTCCATGGGCCAGCCCACTTCACTTAGTCAAAAATAAGAATGGAGACTGGAGACCATGTGGAGACTATTGAAAATTGAATGCAGTCACTCAACCAGACCGATATCCCATTCCTTTCACGCATGATTGTAATATTATCCTGCATGGGACTTCAGTATACTCTACAATAGATCTGGCGAGAGCTTATCAACAAATTCCAGTATGGGAGGAGGATATTCCTAAGACTGCTATTGGTTTGTTCAAATTTCCATACATGACATTTGGTTTGCATAATGCCGCACAAACCTTCCAACATTTTATGTGTTAGGCACTCCAAGGCCTTGGGTTTCGTTTCGTGTTCATTGATGATGTTCTCGTCGCTTCAAAAGACAAAGTGGAACATCTCGTACATCTAAAAATAATTTTTGAACGACTACAAAAATATGGTACTGCCATAAACCCTAACAAATGCGAGTTAGGTGCTACAGAAGTATTATTTCTAGGTTTACAAATTTCTGCAGCTGAAATTCAACCATCTAGTGTAAAAGTGGATGCAATCACACAGCCAGTTACTATTTCAGAATTGCAAACATTTTTTGGAATGGTAAAATTTTATTAGTGTTTCATTAAAGAAGCTGCTTACATTCAAATAACTTTGCAAGAAATAGTCATAAAAAAATCAACATAACAAACACATGCATATCGATTGTACTCGGACTGGGCTGCAAGTCTTCGCTGAACTCAAACAAGCCCTAGCAACGTCTACTGCGCTGAACCATCCTTCGCTAGACGCGCATCTCATGTTGATCACTGATGCATGAGATCCTGCAGTGGGAGCAGTACAGTAGAAAATGGTTACGACCAGCCACTGAGTTTCTTCTCATGAAGTCTTACTGTATGCCATCAAAGGTACAGTAGATATGATTGAGAGCTCCTGACTATCTATTTGGCCATTAAACATTTCCGCTATCTCATCGAAGGTCGGACACTGACGATACTTATTGATCACAAACCGTTGAATTTCGCATTTACTCAGGCTCTAGATAAGGCAAGCCCTCGCAAATGCGCCAGTTAGTATACATTTATGAATTTCTGGCAATACTAATGTCGTGGCTGATGCATTGTCACGCATACAAGAAATTTTTTTCCCATCACCTGTGGATTACGACGAGTTGTGAGCAACAATGTGACGACAATGATTTACATGATTCACTCAAAAACCCTTTACTCATCATGAGCAAAGCTAAGTTATCAGAGTCAAACAAGGAAATTTATTGTGAGACATCAAATCATGTAATTCTCCCATACATTCTGATTACACTCCGACACAAAGTTTTTGAAAACATTCAAAAACTCAGGCCATCCAGGAATCTCAAAAATTGGTAACAAGGAAATTTTTTTTGGCCAGGAATGACTATAACTTCAGGTTGTGGGTTAAAAACTGCATTCACTGTCAATGGTGCAAGGTAACCAAACATACGCATTCCCCAATCTCTGTTTTTGCAGTGCCTAGTGAACGTTTCTCACATGCACATGTAGACGTTGTTGGCCCACTTGCAACTTGTGTAGGATTCCGCTTTACTCACACTGTTGTTGATTGATTCACTAGATGGTTAGAAACTGTTCCAATTGCACAACAGAACACTGAAACAGTTGCAACTGCCTTTATCACGTGTTGGATATCACATTTTGACGTCCCCAGGAAGATAACAACTGATCAAGGACGTCAATTCAAAAGCACACTTTTCTGTTCATTCAAAAAGATGTTTGGAATTGACACGTCCAACACCACAGCTTACCATCCTCAGTCGAATGGCTTGCTGGAACATCAACATCGAACATTGAAATCCGCTCTCATGTGCCACTTAGAACAACATACATCATGGGCTATATGATTTCCCATAGTTCTCCTTGGTATTTGCTGTGCTGTGAAGGAAGATTTTAATCAATCCAGTGCCGAGATGCTCAATAGTACTACAATACGTCTACCAGGGGAATTTTTCGTTGAGACGACTACTACTGACACAAACTCATTTATACAACAACTGTGCACCACCATCTCTAAATTCAAACCTGTACCCACTTCAAGATGTACTGGCATTCGTACATCCTGATATTCAAAATGTGACACATATATTCGTTTGTCATGATGCTGTACGCACATCACTACAGTCTCCATATCTCAATATGATGGGCCTTACCTAGTGTTGCATCGTCAGAACAAAGTCTTTGATTTAAAAATCAGTAATGGTCAAAAACGACATATTTCCATAGATTGACTTAAACCTGTCTTTTTGGAAGTTTTACCATCTGAAATACAGAAGGTAACATCCACACTTGCAAGCAACGACAACACCACTAGAGACTTACCAAACATCATTGTTAACATGCCTTCACACACAAATCTACAGTTCTCAGGTTATCTTATATCTCATCCAGTTAGATTAAAAAATACTACATAAATTTTATTTTAAAGGGGGGAATGTGTAGTGAGTTCCTTAACTTTTGTTATTCCTATGAACTGATTTTGTTAAAAAAAAAGACATTCATAAAAAATTTTTTTTCTTTTACAAATTTTACACCCACATTGGAGCACTTGAATCAGTCAATATACACTTTAGTCTTCAGGGTATTAGCTAGAGATTTTGCTTTCAGCTTGTAATGACGCAGTATTCTTAATTTTCGGGACCAGGACGCGTGTTTCATTTTTGTTCGTTTTTCTTTAGCTTTGCTAAGCTTCGTATTATTTTAACGGGTTTGAAATTAAAGCAGTGGTGGTTCGTTTTACCGTGATAGTATGTTTATCGGGCATAGGTTTGCTGTTTCGTGTCGAACGCCATAGTTTTCTGTTTCAGTAGCGTCAACATTAGATTAGCTTTTTCAGACTGTGTCAACAAGTTTTGTACAAGAAGTTCGTTTATCTGTATGTTGACGGCGCAGTCTTAGTTTTGCACAATGCAGTTTCGATAACGTGTAGAAAGCGTGCGTGGCCAGGCCCTTATCTCCGGAGAGGGGGGTGATAGGCAGCACAAGTACACATGTGCCTGGTGCCCTTCAAGCAGTAGATATCGTCAGTTGGAAGTCGGCGGCGAGGTCAGTTGGAAGGCAGTCGCCCTTCAGGGCAGTTGGAAGTCAGTCTCCAATCAAGCCAGTCGTCTAGGCCGTGTCGGGTGTGACGCTAACCCCCACATCTGCAAACTTGAACTTACGAGATTATTTCTCTGACGGTGTGGGAGGTCGCTGCATTTCTTATTTCATCGGGCAAGTTTTATAACAGGAATAAGTCGTAACAACTGTGGCTCTGGTCTGCGATAGTCTATTTACCTGTGAATGGTTCGTACTTTCCATACTCTGAACTTCGTATGTGAACTGTGTCACTAAAATAATAAATAAAAGTATGGAACAAAATACACCGGAACTTTACTTTATTTCATAATTAATTGGCGTCCATTGTACGGAGTCTCGTGTACTACCTCTGAGCTAGTCGAGTGCAAGTCGGCAATTTATAGTCGGCTTTGTAACTGACACGGCCAATGTTACAAGCTTCCTTTTCTGCTCCCAAAACTTTTTCATTCTTTCCGACCTGGCAGCCCGTCTTTTGTCAGTTATGGTGTATTGTTTTCGTTCAAATGTTTTTAGTTTAACCCTTGTGTCTCTGTTCCTCAGAATCTTCTTCTCTCCTCTGTTTTCAATTTGTTGCATTGTTATACCTAACTCTCCTAAATCATCCTGGACTTCTTTGAACCAATTGTTTTTGGTTTTATTTTTCCAAAAGTAGTTGAAGCTGCTTCGTTAGCCTGGTTTCTGGCAATCTTGTGAAGTGGCAGAAAAGGGCAACTCACCTTTTTCGCATTGTGTGTATTATTGACTCATTTCCCGGTATAGGCAACAATCTCCATTGTCCTTCTATTTGATGTTTTTTGTTGATGATTGTTCTGATGATTATTCTGTCTGCCTTCTGTAGTTTATCTGTTGTTGATTTGGTCTTCAACTTGAATAGTGTTTCGCTAGCGTAAGTTGCTTCAGGCTTAATAACGGAATAGTAGTGTCTGAATTTGGCGTTCATCGAGAGAGATTTCTTCTTGTAGGTTGGCCAGGTGATTCATTGTTTATTATATTACATAAAAATTTTTTCTCTGTAAAAGGAAAAAGAAACATTCAAAAGATTTCACAAGTTCAACTAAACAATAATTGCTTGGAAATATATTTACAACTTCCAACATAAGTAAACATTTGCATGACAAATGTTAATCATAAAAAAAACTCTTGTAATCATTCTGCCACCTATTTCGAGCTACTAGAATTATGGTCACCAGCTGATTACCAGCAATTCATTGTAGCGTTTAGCAACTGAGTGATCAGCACTGAAATCATCAGCACTGCACTGCATTGCAGATGATCGGCTCATTGTAGCAGAGTCTTTAGTAAAAATTTATTTAACCAATAATGAGTATGTTAATTAACATAAATATAATACGCTTGTGATACACTATTTATTTAGGAACCAACCAAACATGTCAATTGTGGGGTGATTTTTCAGAGTTTTGATCAAAAAGTGTGAAGATATCACGAATAGACTATACTTACCAGTACCATTGCTTCTCCACCCACAGATCTATCTTTCTAACTTGTGCATTGTTGTGCAGTAGTTAAGTGCAATAAGTGAGGTAAAATAATTTATAGAATAAAATTCTCCACTTTGTTTACAATATTAATGTAACTAAATTAGTATTGAAATCGAATGCAGTTCAGGTTTGCAGGAATAACCATCATTAAGGTAGTCTTTTAAGTTCCACAAGCTCACAGTTTCCATAAATATTTCCTTGAATATTTTTTTAAGCATATTGCTCAAGTAAAAAAACTTTTCTGAACCCTGCCTGATACCTTAAGAACTCAATGTCAAATATATTTCTTGAACATACCCTATAAAAGGTAAAACAAAATGGATGCAATTGAAGTTTCTCCATGCAGGTAATTACATATTAAAAAAAAATTTTAGTAATTGTGTAACATGCAGAGTGAATTTCAGATGTTCACAACCACGAGTTTTGAGATCTATTACATAGAGAATATTGTTTAGGATATGCCTTAAGAAATGCCTTAAAAAAAATTATCCTTTTTTTTTTTTGTGAGTAATTTGTTTTTAAATAATAGGTTATGTAAGGTTTAAGAGTTATTAGTTTTGCAGTGAATATACATAATTCTAAGATATTGCATTCTGCTAAATTTTATTTTTCATCCTGAATGTTTTCTTCTGAAAAGGAATTTGCTTTGTGTAATCTTAAGGGAAAATTAATATGTGTTATGTTTAGGTGAGAAAATATCATTGTTAGATCCAAGTTGAAGTGAAAACAAAATTCAACATGTTATATGATTTTCATATTGTGTTAATAAAATATATCCCTCTACTATTAATTTACAATGCAATATAAACGAGCAGTGATTATCTTAATGCTTATGCTTACCGTTTATTACTGGGACAACTTTAGTAAGATAAGCTAGGCGATTACAATTCAATACTCTACACAACCTGGTTAATGTTTCCATACAATAAGAAAAATTTAAACATTGTTGTAAAACACAGTGTGTTATCATTTAAAAGAGGATAAATATTATTGTGTAAAATGTTTTAATTAATTAAATTTTTATAACTTTCAAATTGTTTTAAAGAAATTAACAGCAACGTTAATTGTGTAGTGCTCCAGTTTCAGCTACAAATGATCGGACTTTAAAGTAGAAGATTAGCCATCTATCAGTAAGTATTATGCAAACTTTTTCAAAAAAATATTTTGAATAATATTGCAGTTAATCTACAAATTGCTAAAATAGCTCTAGTAAACAGCTTTGGTAGAGATTGTCACATCCTGGAAGTTTGGTTAATAGGCAAAATTTTGTAAAGTTGACTGTTTATAAATTTAGCTCGAGGGTATATAATGGCTCTGTTCCAACTGTGACTGCTGTGGGATTTCGGGAGATGAATTTATGGTTCTCTGATGAATATCAGAAATTTCTTCTGTAAATTTTGATGAAGTTTGTTGTAGTTGGCTATGAAATGATCATTCAACGTATAACAGCATGACTTGAAGTACATATATACATATTTTGGAAGTCAGAGCATTACAAATCTTTGGAATTACAGCAGTACTTCTTGAATGGCTCTGTGTTTGTTCATCTTACTGTACTTATACAACTTTTTACAAGATTTGTATTTAAATATATGATAGATGGTCTTGTATCAAGGCTTATAATTCTACATACATTCTTTTTAGCCTACTTTCCGAAGGAAAGAAAGGCTTCTGAGATCACTTTCCTGTTTATGTGTGTGTGTGTGCATGGATTTGTGTATGTGTGTGGGTTTGTGCATGTGTGTCCCCCTTTTCAATTTTCAATGCGTGAAATACACCAAACTCGGTACACATATGGTACTAAGTAAGGACACCTGACTATAGTTTTTAACCACTCTGAGCACTTACTTTCAAAATGGCATCCATTAAAATATTTAGGGTGATGTGTTATATCTCTGAAACCATTCAAGCATCATATAAACAAAAGAACAGCTACTTTTGTCCGTCATTTTGTACATTTTGTATGATAGCACTACGTGAATTAATAAAGTTTTTGTGTAATATCTCGGGAAACAATTAACAGATTTCTACCAAATGTGGCAAACAAGTAGGTCTACGGCAGTTGATACGTACAAATAGGTTCCATGTATGTCGGACACTTATTTTCTAAATTACGGCCATTTTGCTATTTTAGCATAGTATGCTATATCTTCGAAACCATGTAATCAATTCCAACTTAACTTTATATGCTGGGAGCATATATAACAAACATCAAATGTGTCTACATGGAGCCTCTTTTGTCTTCCATTTGGTAAGATAGTGTCACATAAATAAATAAAGTTTTTATGTTATATCTCGGGGAAACAATTTACCGATGCTTACCATGTATGGCAAATTATTAGTACTGTGGGAGGTGATGTTAATTGATATGTTTTAGGTATGCCAGACACTTATTTTCAAAATTGCGACCACATGGCTATTTTAGTTTCATGTGTTATATCATCAAAACCATGTAATTAAATCCAATGAAACTTTGTATGCTGGCTATATATATTAGCATCAAATGTGTACAAACAAAATCTCTTTTGTCCACCATTTTGTAAAGTAGCATCAAATTACAAATTAAAATTATGCTATATCTCCAAAAAAAAATAATCTATGTCTACCAAATTTGGCAAACAATTAGCACTATAATAGGCCATGTAAACTGATCAGTCATCAAGTCAACTCCTCTGTGTGATGTTATATATAATGCTTCAATTAACCAGAAGAGTGATGAGGTTATTGTTATAGGCAGCAATGCATTTCATTATCTTTGAAACACTCAGAAAAAGTGCAGTTTTACAGTTCTGTGAGAAATTTTTTTGAAATATCATGCAACTGAATCATTAAAAAATTCCCTGTAGATAATGAAATTTTAATACATGCAGAGGTTGCAGATATAGGGATACCAGCATTTTAAATATTATTTATTCATATTTGTTTACATTTGTGTTGTATAAATATTTCTTTTATGAAAATTATTTTAAAGTCCCTACCCTCAAAATTTAGGATATCACCTCAAAAACTAAATTTATTTGTTAATTTTATTTTAAAATTTTACACTAATTGACAGTTTAATTACTTGTATTTCTACATTTTAGCTGGATGTATTTATCTTTGAAAAGTTGAATTTTAATTTTTATTTTCTCTTTATACACTATGTTTGTTATCACCTTATCTGCTTAGCCCAATGAGAAATTACAGTTAAGACAGTTTTTAATTATGTGTTACATCTCAGGAAGTGATTATTATCTAGGATTTTATCTAGTATTCATAACATTTTTGTGAACCCCGGGACACTCATGTTAGATGCCATGTAGAGCAGTCCATCCCAATTTTTGCTCCTGAAGATATAATTATAATTTTGAGATGACTGCCCATCGGAATGCTAGGGACGTGTTTGAGAGGCGCCAATCTCAAGGAAAACTACGAAGAGACCTTAAACTCCAGTTTTAGTATTTTTGAGAGCTAAAACTGACTATGCTACCTTCGCCACGTCAGTGCCAGCAGATGAGTATGTTGTCTCATTCATGGGTAGTGTGTCTACAATGACAACAATAAACTCTCTTACATGTGCTGCCAAATTGTATCATTTTATTTGGAAAACTTTTTCAGCAAAATTAAGTTTTGGAACTCATGAATTATTTTTAAGATTTTAATAGATTAAATTCCACTAACATTAACCAGAAACCAGGAGGTTTTGAATTACATACTTCTAGCCGTGCACAATAATTGGGAGGAACTGAAAGGTTAGTTAATTATGGTAGTCCAGCAGACGAGAATCATTTTTCATGTAATTTACTAATTTTCTCATATATGTTTTAAGTAATCTTATATAGTAAATTTATTTCAGTGACATTTTACTACTTTCTTTGAAGACAGCATTAATTTCAATTAATTCTTTTGATTTTCAGTTGCAATAATTTCTATGATTTCTTTTGCTAATTTTTTAAAGCATAAATTATCTTTTACTTTCACTTATTGCAATAAAACACAATAAATTATTCTTAACAGGGTATTTCTCTGTATTTTTGTGTAGTTTTGGAGTATCTAGTTATGCTTATTTTTCAGTGGCCTTTTTTACAGAAAGTGTATGAAAACAGTTTTATTTATGTCTAGGTTCATGTTTGATTTTTGCAGTGTTACATGTTTGCAAGGGTAACTAATTTGTACTCGTCTGAATTTTATTTTGAGTTTTCTAAATATTGAAGTGACACTTATCTTGATTAGAATTAAGAATTCTCAGTGAAATTATTTTCTTTTGGTACAAGATAGCTTTTTCACACGTGATTTTACTATCATAGGTTTTCGCTTTGTTGGCATCATTAAAGAAGCCGCTTTTAGTTGTGCAAGGAGAAATTATGGAGTGTTTTACAAGTCTGTTTTACACCACATACTCATATCTCTTAGCCCAAGCAAATCACATTTTCACAAAACACAATATACTATAGTAACTATTTTTACCAACAAATTCATCCTTCTTTACATACTTAAAAATTTTTTAATCTGCTTCCTTTTCACATACGTACTGTTAGCAAAATACCAGTCTGCCCAAAAGCAGTGCTATGAGCAAGGGTTTAATGTTGATTATTAAAAAAAAAAGCAAAATCTACTGTTTATGTATCCTTGCAAAAGGATCAGCATGATTATGGAATAGCTGTTAAATTTTGTTGCATAAAAAGGGGAAGTGTATAATTTTTTTTGTAAATGGTACTAATTTCCATTTTTGAGGTTGGAAGCTATCAAAGTGCAACATCAAAGTGAATTTGTGGTTTTGCTGTTTGTATTTGTCAAGAGGAAGAGGTTTCTGTGTATTCATATATATAGTTGAATAAGTAGTCTGAAGCTGTAGTACAACAGCCTGTAGTGCACAGTGTAGGTACCATCCTGCAGACATAGGGACATGGCCCCCATTCCCAGGTAACTGATTGGCCACTTTCACAATTTAAGGCTTGGAGGTTTCACTGAGTTTGGCCGCATGACATCTAGCTGAATGGAATGCAAAACAACACTGAGTTTCACTTCATACACCTGAGTTCGCCATTTTGCAATATGGCGGTGCGCGCAATAAAAAAAAAACTGTTGGTGGCAGTGAAAAATAACTGCATGCACACAAAGTTAACCCAAACAAAAAACTAAGAAGAAAGAACTGTTTGCAAATAACTGTAAGTCCTGACACACAACCTCACATACTGCCCATCAAAATTTACAATTTTCTACACTACTAAGTAGATCACTGTACATAAAGTTCAAGTTCAGTCAATGGGAAGGGGACACAGCTTGACCACAGGTCTTGTAACCTGTCCCTGGTGCAGGTTGATAGTCGCTACCCTAGGCGCAGCATGCTGACCCACGCCAGCTGCCACTATAGTGGAGGAAGGTTATCCTCCTTCAGTAGCACCAGGTCGCCCACCTTGGGCTCACCACGGCTCTGGGCCCACCTTCCACATGGATGCAGGGTGTGCAGGCACTCCTTGTACCACTGCTGCCAGAAGTGCTGTGCTGCTTGCTGCACCAGCTGCCATCTGCCCAGTCGCTTCATTCATAGGTCTGTAAGATTATCATAACGAGGAGCAGTCAGTGTTGAACCAATAACAAAGTGTGCAGGGGTAAGGGCTTCTAGATCATTCAGGTCTGTGGAAAGTGTGCACAATGGTCATGAGTTCAACACTGCTTCAATCTGAGTACAGATGGTAGTCAGCTCTTCAAATGTGAGAACCTGCTGGCCAACGACTTGTTTCAGGTGATATTTTGTTGACCTAATACCAGCTTCTCGTACTCCCCCAAATTGTGGTGCAGATGGAGGGTTGAAATGCCAATGTTTTCCCTTTTCAGCCAAGCTGTCTGCAATTTGGAGTTTATGTGGAGAAGTCATGATAAGTTTATGCAACTCAGATAGATAGCGACTCGTACCCACAAAGTTGGTGCCACAATCAGTATAGACGTCCTTGCACAATCCTCGTCTGGACTTGAACCTGTAGAAAATATTGAGAAAGGCATTTGTGCTGAGAGCAGTCACAACTTCTAGGTGAACTGCCTTAGTACTCAGACAGACAAACAAACACAAATAGGCCTTTGTCACCTTGGCATTACAAAGTTTAAATGCCTTAATTGCAAATGGACCTCTGAAATCAATACCAACAGCAAGAAAAGATCTAGTTGACCATACTCTTCTGGTGGGAAGATTTTCCATAACAGACTGCGTTGGAGTTGCAGTGAATCGAAAAAATTGTATGCATTTGAACACTGTTGCTTTCACAGCACTTTTTACTGACAATCCAATACTACTTGTGAATTGCAGACAGAGTAGCATTGGTGCCAGCGTGTGGGGCTGAGGTATGGTAGAAATCAATCACCAGGTTCGTAACATGACTTTTCTTAGGCAGCAGCACTGGATGTTTTGTACTGAAACTGATATTGGAGTTCTGTAAGTGTCCTTCCACACACAATTCCCTCTGAATCAAGGAATGGGCACAGTTTTATAAGACTGAGTCTTGCTGAACTTGCTTTAAACACAGCCAACATGAATGCTCCAACTCTGCTGTGCTTAGTGGTCCAACACATTAGCAAACATCTTCAGATCCGTTATAAATCTAACTATATAAGCCACGACTCTCTGAACCTTGGGCCAGGAGGAGAACTTCTCAATACAATCCTGAATACTGAGGCCTTGAAATTGACATACAAATGAAATGACACTCATTACCTTCATCTCCACTTCACATTCTTGTTGGTGTGGTGCAGGGCCCTCACTCGGCCAGTAACTTTCTTCTGATGTCAGCCATTCCGTTCCTTGCCACCACTGCAAATGCGCAACAAGATCATTAGGTGTTAAACCCCAGGAAGCACAGTCAGCTGGATTGTTTTTGCGATTGAATATATTGCCAATGAATTGCAACTTTACTTTCCTGAGTGTGTGCTACCCTGTTTGCCACAAAGGTCTTCAGTGTGTGTGGAGCCATCCTGATCGAGCAAAAGTAACAGTTGAGTCACACCATGCTGTAATACTTTCACCTATAATGTGCTTTGAGAGAATACCTTCTGCTGTCTCAATCAATTTCAAAAGAGGTAGTGCTCCGAGCAACTCTAAACGAAGAACAGTTTTCAGTGGTGCTACTTGAGAATTTCCAAGTAACTGATGCACCCGTGTCTCACTGCTTGTCCAAGCTTCTTAGATATACGACCGCTGCAGAGCCATGATTTAAGGCATCGCTGAACCATGAATCTGATAGGGTTACTTCATCTGCTGGAGATACAAGGCGGGGAATGCAGACCTGACTGAGAACTGGCATCTGGGTAATGAATCGTTGCCATTCCTCCTTCACCTCATTAGTTGGAACTGCATCTCAGTCAAGGCCCAGGAGCCATAGCTTCTGAAGGAATAGCTTTGCATGAAACACAACTGGTGTAATCCAGCGCAAAGGGTCATAAATGTTTGCAATTTCAGAGAGGATGGCACGCTTGGTTATGATTGCAGTTGCTTGGTGAATGTGGTACGAGAATGCATCAGTGATTGCATCCCACTCAAGGCCGAGCACCTTGATCACTCCTTGTCTTTCAGAAGACTAACTGGAAACTCTCTGTGACTCGGGTTCAGCCTCCATTACAGACTTACAATTGCTTGCCCATTTCCTAAACTGAAAAGCTCCCTGCCTAAGTAGGTTAATTAGTTCTCTCTGCAAAGTAAGGACTTCTGAAACTGAGGATGCAGCAGTTAATGTCAAATATGAAGATGTGCTCTATCACAACTCTTGCTGCATTAGGGTATTTGACCTGTTCATTTATGGCAAGCTGCTGTAGAGCTCTCATGGCTAAAAAAGGGGCAGAAGAGACACCATACGTCACAGTATTGAGTTGGTATGTATGGATTGGTAGTTGTGGATTCTCTCGCCACAGAATCACTTGATATGGCTTGTATTCTGAATGTACAAATACCTGGCGGTAGATCTTACAGATATCCATGGTAAATACTACTGGATGGAGACAAATGAGTTATGATTTCAACTACATCCCTTTATAGTTTCGGCCCGGCCATTAGCACATCGAGGGAGATTCCAGATGTAGTAGGAGCAGAGGCATCAAATACAACCCATAACTTTGTCGTGCAGCTTCTTTCCTTAATGACAAAATGATGAGGAATTTAATAGACTGCCTTCAAGCAGTGCATGTGCCCTAATACCTCGTATTTCTTCAGGAATGCATTATATTCTAAATGGTGTAGCCTGGTTGCTGCCTGAAGATAGGAGCCACCAAGGTCATGAGGATGCTTGAAGGGGAGTCTAACCATATATCTTCCAGGAGTACGGCTGTGAGTCTGAACAAAGTGGTGTTAACGCTCATCATCCTCTGGATTAACATGCTTTTCTGCAGGCAACTCCTCACACTCCCAAAACCTTCATAGGTTATCTGTGAGACTCTGCTGTGCCGCTGTGAAAAAGGAGAAAACACTATTGGGGGCAGCAACTGCTCCATGGTCAATCCTCCCCATAAGAACCCAGCTAAACAGTATGCAGAGCAGTAAGCTGTAGGAAATCCCTGTGGGGCTTGATGCCGCCCACCTTCAACTAAGTCTGGGTAAACATCTGCTCCTAACAGAATATCAACTGGCCCAGGAATGTCAAAAGCAGGGTCGGCCAGTTCCAAACCCTCATTTTCTTGCTGCACCTCATAGGGCAACTGTACAGTAGGCAACTCTGATGCAATGTCCTTTAAAATTAATGCTTCTGTTATAACACTGGGTTCAGTCCTCAGCAAAGGCATCAAGATGAGTGTCACCTTAACACTGTTGGCATTAACAAGCCAGACTACCAGAACCTGAGCACTGCATCGACGCAAACCCAACCTCTGGACACACCTTTCTGAAATGAAGAAGGATTGTGACCCTGAATCTAAAAGAGCACGAACTTGAACTAAAGCACCATTATCATCCTTAATGCGAACCAAGACTGTTTCTAACACAACAGTACTTGAACAGTCACTGCGAGAGGTCATTGACAGCACGGTGGGTGGGACCTCAACTTGCTCCTCTGTCATGGTTGGCAACACTGGAGGGGTGGTTTCATCTTCTGATCCAGCTATAGGTGCAGAGCTATGGAAGAGAGTATGATGGCTTCTGTGGCAATGCATGCATTTCGTGAGGTACAATCCTTTACATGACGTGAATCTAAGCTGTTGAAACAGAGATTGTTTTTTCCTCGCACCACCTCTGTAATTCCTTCTAATGATCTGCAAGAAATTCAGGATATTTATAAATGGAATCGGTCCCTTGACATGCAGCACATACATCTCTGCCAGAGGTGGCCACAAATGCACTCTTAGCACTTGAACCAGGCCTGACACAGTATGTTTGGTGACAGAACATAACCCAGAGGCTGCTGACGTGCCATTGCTGGCTAACAGCAGAACCTTGCAATGTGACTCAAGAAACTGTAGTAACTGATCAATGGTAGTCATGGCGACTTGCTTATGAGCCAGCTCGAATTGGTTACGTATGTCCTAATCCAATTTTGGTAATACAATATTTAACAAAACAAAGCTCCACTCACGTACTGAATATTTTAGAATCCTAAGAGCACCCAGATTCTCTTTGATCACATGTACCATGTTACATAGTTTCTCAGGTGCACTGACAATGAGTGTTGGAACCTGCATAATGTTATCCCAGTGCATGGTGGCAATGGTTTCCATATCTTGATATTGCTTGATTAGAGTTTCCCAAGCCAGTTCATAATTCTCAGCAGAAAGTGGAAGTGATATTAGATTGAAGGGTTCCCCTGATAATGATGTGAGCAGATACTGGTGTTTCTCAACCGCAGACAGCAAGTTGTTATTGTGAATGAGTGATGTAAACAGGTAATAGAAACTCGTCCACTCTGTGACTATTCCCTTAAATGTCGGGGGCTGTAATTATGGAAGCTTTAAATTGGAAGGTTTTTCATGGTTGGACAGATCACGTTGTTCTGTTTGAGTGACAGAGAGCTTAGAAAAAACTTAATGTATCCTCCAATATGCCACATCAAATTCTTCCAATTTCCGCTCGCTGAAGTCTGATTCTGCAACTGAATCAATTTCAGATACTTGTGCCACTAGCAGAAGATTCTTTTCAGATTCACCTTTCAGTTGTTGCAAGTCTCTCCAGTGAGCCTCTAATAAACCTGCACTACTTGAATCCATTTCAACTCGCTCAGCGAGGGTAAGAAGTCTGTTTATTCTGCAATTTACTAGTCACTACCGAATTTGAACTTGTTTTTAAGCTATTATCGAACGTGTTTTAAGTGATCGCGACACAAAAGGAAGGAATGTAACCAATATACGATACAACGAATGAGGTCGCAGCACAAAGGCATCATAACGTGGCTTGATCGGCAAGTACATTTACCATCACGGATACATGGAAATATACCAATGTACCGGCTTTACCACATTAAAAATGTGTGACTGCAGACTGTATTTATTATCTAAATCACTGATCTAACCCGGAGAACCAAAATGTTAACTATTTTTCACTGAGTTTGGCCACATGACGTCCAGCCGAACGGAATGCAAAATAACACTGAGTTTCACTTCAAACACCATAGTTCACCATTGTGCAATATGGCGGTGCGTGCAATAAATAAAAAATAACAGTTGGTTGCAGTGAAAAATAACTGCACGCAAACCAAGTTAACCCAAACAAAAAACTAAGAAGAAAGAACTGTTTGCAAATAAGACGCATACAACATCAGCATCATGGTGTCTCAGCCTATTTTCTGTAATGCTGTTGCTGGACTGGCCACAGTAGCTGTGATACAGAGGCCGAGGCACTTTTCTGGGATCTCCACATCCACGAGATTCATTGGCCCATATTAGCTAGTCTGCTTATGGGCTTGCTGAATACGGAAATTATCCTGGACGTCAAAGGTGCCCAGAGGTCCAGTCTTGGTACAGTAGTTCCCGCAAAGGGACAGTCTCCTTCGAAGGCCTCTTTCACCCACTTTCTTTTAGTCATGGCCTGCCTTCCAGCCTCCAAATTTTCATTGGATCTGGGTATTCATGATGGAGTAATCAAGCTCAGGCAGTCTTGTGGTCCCTTTAATACATCCAGGACTGTTCCGTGGTGTGGTAGCGTGTGTGACTTCCTGACACATGGCCACTTGTTGCAGCAATTTTGGAATGTGTATTCAGTACTAAATGTAAAGTGTACCATGTGTGTGAAGTGATCGCGCTACCACTCTGAATCCACTCTCGCAACTCAAGCATCCTCAGATAAAATTAAGATTTTTTTCGCATCTCTTCATTATTATGTGATGAAATCTTCAGCTTTGGTGATATTTTTCGTTGAAAACGTAAGGGTTGTTGTTTCCATTGTCTTTCGTTCGTTGATATTTTTTGGCACTTGGGTGAGGAGTGTTTTCGCAAGTATATTTATGTTGCGTCAGACACGTCAACATAACTTATTAGCTCATTGGGCATTTTGCCGATCATGTGTATTATATTTGTTTCCTTAGGTTTTGCCATTATTTTGTATGATGTTGTGATCTTAGCCTTGGGGTTTAAGATATTTTTGCTTAAGTTCAAGCTCCAAGTAAGTAAGCTTAAACATATAAATTATAGAGTACAAGCACTGATTAAGGCCCCATAGTCACGCTGAATGCTGTTCACGAAGTGAATGCGTTTGGTTCACAACTCAATGCTGTTGAAGGTGCAGTAAACACTCAGTGCAATGAACTTTCGCAAATGAACCCCTTGGAGGATTTGGATGGAAACGTGTTTACAGCAAAGCACGAATCCTTGTTTGCCCAGTTGTCTGACACACAATGTCTCATAACCTCATTTCTGTCCTCTCATGTTGTACAAGTTTCTTCCACATCTTCTCTTGTCACCCCTTCAGCAAATGTATGTCTGCCGAAAATTAATTTGCCATCCTTTTCAGGTCAGTGGGACAAATGGTCCATGTTCTCCCGGCTGTACCAGGCGACAATTCATGACAATCTGGGATTAGCCGATATTGAGATATTCCAGTATTTGTTGGGATGCCTCAAGGGAGAAGCTTTAGAGTTAGTAAACAATGTACCAATTACAACTGAAAACTACACAGTAGCTTGGGAACTTTTCATATCCCAGTTCCAGAACATCAGGAAACTCACTACCCTATACATAAACAGAATTCTGGATCTGCTGTTTGTCAATTCTGCAAATCTTCAATCAGTCAAACAATTTGTCAACACCTTCAATGAGAATGCTCGTGCTCTGGAAGGCTGAGGCCATGATATCACAAACAATAACCCTTTTTTGGTCACAGTTTTGATGTGCAAGTTAGATGTGTGTATGCTCACAAAGTTAGGAATCTCACGTACACACAGTACTGACACAATTCCTAAGGTTAGTGCAAATAACATGTCTCAGAAACCATTGCTGACGAAGTCAAGTTGTACAACCTCACAACAAAAGGCAGTATTTATTACCAGTTCAGAACCTAAAACAAGATCTTGTGCAGTGTGTCAGGAAACCACCCATTCTGTGTAAAAGTATCCTAAATTCATTGATGCCTCACCTACAGACAGACAACAAATACCTTGGAACAAAAAATTATGTTTCAATTGCCTTGGCTAGCATAATGCGTCTCTACTCCCACCTGTTATCAGTGTCAGCAAAAGCATCATACCCTGCTCCACATAGAGAAGTCCACTGTATCTTCAATTCTCCAAGACAAAACGTTCGACCCCACACAGCTTCCAGGCAAAACATTCGCAGGTGTTTCGGCTCGAGAACGCATATCAGTGTTATTGTCTAAAGCCTTGGTGAAGGTTTATGGTGCGGACAATAAGCCTCATGTCATGCGGTGTTTGCTGGACAGTGCAGCGCAAGCATCTTTTATCTCTGTAGCTTCTGCGGAAGTCCTCTCATTGCCCTTACGCAAAGCCGGTGAAAGGGTCATGGGCCTTTATCATGGTGCTGTCAGCTTGAAGGGGGAAATAACCTGTCAGATTCAGTCTTCAATGGAACCTCAGTGTACCTTCTTTCACTCACTCTTTGTTGTGTCCAAGATTACTAGCAATATGCCACGTGTGTCTGTTGATTCCTGTGTTCGTGCTCAGTTGGGTTCCCTTCCTTTGGCAGACCCTCACTTAGATAAACCTGCTCCCATCAATATACTTCTGGGTGCTGACATCTGTGCTCGTGTTGGTATGAGTGGATGGTTAGAGTTGGGACAACACATGCCTGTAGTATTGGAGTCCAAGTTGGTATGGGTGTTATTAGGGGAATACCTTGAGTCCTGTACAGATACAGAGCAGGGATTGGTATCTATGTTTGTTGGTATGGAGAGCTTGTTAGATGTAATCCTCAAACAATACTGGGAAACTGAAGAGTCTCCTCAGGTCAATGCAAAGCCACCTGAAGACTAGTATCTTAAATAACACTTCAAGAATACTCACACACGAGTAGATACTGGGAGATACAAGGTTTCTCTTCGCTTTAAACCCCAGGCCCAAACTCTTGGTGATTCGTTCGAAATTGCCAAACATAGATTCTATTCGCTAGAAAGGAAATTTAATTTGCAGCCTGAGATGAAGACTACGTATACAGAGTTCATCACTGACTACTTTCAGGTAGGTTATATTGAGCAGTATACCCCCTCTTGCAAACATTATAGTGGCCGACAAACCACAGAGTGTTTTATCCCTTATCATGGGGGGCTAAAAACATCTAGCTCTATGACCAAATTGAGGGTTGTTTTTGATGGCAACGCATAGGCCTCCAATGGTATTTCACTCAATGACATTTTACTTCCAGGTCCTAAACTTAAGAATGACATCAAAGATGTAATTCTAAGATTTAGGCTCTACAGTGTAGTTTTTTCATGCGACATTAAGCAAATGTACTGCCAAGTTTTGATCGGATGAGGCTGACAGACCATTCCAGCTCATTCTGTGGCGTGAGGACCCATCACTACCCTTTACAGTTTATCAGTTGAATTTAGTAACCTATGGCCTTACACCATCTCCATTCTTGGCATTTCGTACGTTTCGTCAGTTGGCGTCTGATAGTGATGAATATCCACTAGCTGCCAATACTTTTGAGAACCACATCTTCGTGGATGATATCATCACAGGTGCAATGTCGTTAGATGAAGCTAATTTGTTGAAAATCCAGCTGGTCGAACTTTTATGCCAGGGTGGTTTCAGTTTCGGAAATGGTCAAGTAATGAGCCTCAGCTCTTCAGTGATGTGCCTGCGACCAATTGTAAAAGTCCTAGAGTGCTAAACTTCTCATCAGGTTCTGTTGTGAACATCCTTGGTCTGTACTGGAATCCAGTGAAGGACTCTTTCTCGTATTACCGATGGGTTCACTCTGGTAGTCCCATCAAATGCTTTGTCCTTTCGCAGATGACACGCATATATGATCCTATCGGTTGGCTTGCTCCATTAACTGTGGGGGCCAAAATACTAATGCAATGGTTGTGAACTCAAGGATTAAATTGGGATGACCTCTTACCCCAGTCAACTCAGGCATCGTGGAATCAGTTCATGGATGGCCTGACTGAAATTGAAACCCTTAGCTTGCCATGCTTCATATGCCCTTGATGTGGTCAGTGGGGAATTACATAGTTTTTTCGACATCTCTGAGAGAGCCTATGCAGCAGTCTTGTATCTGAGTACGAATACTGAACGGAACGTGTGTGTGCATCTGGTAATGGCTAAGGCATGGGTAGCTCCTCTGAAACAAGTGTGTCTCCCTTGTTTAGAATTGTGTGGGTTTCATTTACTGCCAAAATTTATCTTTTATTGCCACAACTTCCTCAGCCAGTACTTGCATATCTCTGCAACCCATACGTGGACTGATTCCAGTGTTGCTCTAGCTTGGATAAAGTCACTGCCATACTTGTTGAAAACCTTTGTGGCTAATCGCATGTCTCAAATTCAAGAATGGTTTGCTCCTCAGCTGTGGAAACATGTCAGTTCGATCATCCGTCGGATTGTGCTTCTTGTGGCTTGCTCCCTTCTGACCTTCTCTCTTATGATCTCTGGTGGCATGGCCCCCGGTTGGGTAGTCCACCCACCTGAACAGTGGTGGCCAGTGTCTGCTGTGTCAGGGCATGATGACAATATCCCTGAGCTCAAATTTTCTCAACTCGCCTTGCTGAACACTTTTGAAATTCCTGAAGAGCTTCCTGTATTCCAATGAATTTCATCATGGCCCAAGTTTGTTCGCATTATATCTTATGTTAGGTGTTTCATCAGATGTGTCAAAACACAACCTTGTAGCAGTGGTTCCTTAACAAGTTTGGAACTGGAGGAAGCTGCCCTTCTAGTATGCAAATGCATCCAACATGCTCGCCTACATGACGACTTGAAACGCCTCAATGGAGGAAAGCCTTGTTCAACATGAATGTAGCGCTTGGCACCCTTTGTGGATTCACATGGTGTTCTCAGGGCAGGCAGTTGCTTGTCCAATGCCAACATGGAGTTTACAACTAAGCACCAATCATACTGCAGAAAGACCATGTAGTGGTTGAAGCATTGGTAGATCATTACCACCTAGGATATCTGCATGCAGCACTACAATTATTGCAGTCTCTCGTATCACAGAAATTCTAGATTTTGTCAGCCAGGTCCCTAATTCGATCTAGAGTCTGTCTTCAAGTGTGTGCGGTGCTTCCGGTGTCTACCTGTGAACACTCCTCCACTTATGGGTGATTTGCCGGCAGAGAGTGACTCACGTCCTCTGGAACCTTTGAGCAAACGGGAGTGGATTATGCTGGATCCATTTCCATCAGACTAAACAAGTTATGTCATGGCACTACTCAGAAGGTTTACCTGTCCATCTTCATTTGTTTTGCAATTAAGGCAGTGCACATTGAGGTTGTGACTGATCTAACTGCTGATAGTTTTGTTGCAGCCTTAACACGGTTTGTGTCAAGACGAGGATTGTGCACGAGTCTCTATTTGGATTGTGGGACCAATTTTGTGGGCGTGGCAAGGCAGCTTCAACAATTCCTTATCCAACTTCTCAAGTCTCCCATTGTTTTCTCTCTGACACACTCCATTAATTTTTATTTTCTTCCCCCAGCAAGTCCCCATCAAGGTGGGTTATGGGAAGCACCTGTGAAGTCAGCCAAATACCACCTCGGCGGGTCATTGGCAATCGGATTCTCACTTTGGAGGAGTTAATGACATTGCGTACTAATTTTGAAGCTGTCCTCAATTCCCGACCATTAACACCATCACCATCTGACACATGTGACTTTGCTGCCCTCACATCAGGGCATTTTCCTATTGGTAGGCCCCTTGTAGCTGTCCCTGAATCATGTTATTAGAACAATGTTAGTGCACTCTGCCTGTCCTGGAGATGGAAAATGGTGTGCACTTTCCAATCAGTTTTTGAGACAATGGTATAGTGAGTATCTTCAACAGCTGCAACCTTGGGACAAGTGGCAAACCAACCAGGACTCACTGTGGTAGATTTGGTCCTTGTAGGTGAAGAAAGTATACCTCCATTTGTCTGGTGCTTGGCCAGAGTCGTCAAGTTACATCCTGGAGCAGACAACATTGTCAGAGTGGTGGAAGTGTACACACAAAAGGGAAATTTGTGCCGACCGGTATACAAACTGTACCGCCTGCCAACCCAATAATGCTTGCCAGTTCTCAAAATGTGATATTTTGTACATAATGTGACTGTTTGTGTGTGTGTGGTCTTAGAGACCTCAGTCTGTCTCTGCGAGCAGTATGTTGTATATTCTCATGTACTATATTGTGTGTGTGGGTGTGGAAATATACAGTGCGCAGCGCTCATGTATCCAGTATCTCGCAAGTAGTCCGGCAGCATTCCCAGGAGGAGCAGTAAATACCAAGATGGCAAGGCGGTAAGTTCGCATATGATGAGTGTCCATCGTTATCCTTCTCTCTTGAGTGCTTATCAATCAAATCTTGCAACAGACTTGTACTCTAACAATAGTACACTAACATATCTTAAAGGCTGTTCATTATAAAATTAGCATTTTTGAAATCAACCTTAGAAAAATCTCACTGCCCCTACCTGTATTTATTTTAATGCGTGCGCTGAGTGGCAAGGTTGGTAATGATGAAGGGAAAGTAGTTCCAAATATTAACGTTGAAGTAAAAGTGTTAGGTAAAACATTTGGGGAAACTGAAACAATTTGTTTTGCTGTTCGTTTTTTTCAGTGGTTCAAAGTGTAAGAATTAACGGATTTGTAAAATATTTACTTTTCTAATAATTTCACAGTTTCACTTGACCAATGCAGGAATGAAGTGATCAAGCCCATGACAATGTTAATATTGTGCATAGCAGAAGAATACATATTGTGCATGCAAGAAGATCTCAAGCAGGCCTTTCAAAAGTGCTCAGTTTACCGTGAACAGCATATAGCTTTGGGTGACACCTTTATCTGTGCATCACAGGTCATTGTACTACAGTCCGACGTGTATCATCTTGCCAAATATAGGGTCACTGATACCACATCTCAAAGTCAAAAGGTTAAAACAAAAAATCACTTTATTGCTAATGCAGTTTGTGTCACCACCTGTCTTTCCCAGTGCTTTTGTTTAATTTTATTAAGATAATGTGTCTCCACTTTATATTATGACATTTGGTTATATATAGCAAAGAAGATGTGAAGGAGCAGTGGGATGATATGCAGCTGAAGAAGGCCCGGACAAAGCAGAGGCGTGGGTTTGACCATATGGCTTGGTCACAAGATAGTCGAAGCCAGACCATGGAAGACCTCATCTATAGCAACCCACCATCAAACCCCATGAGGTGAGCATTATTCCACCGGCAGCACCTTTTGTCATGCTGTTGGAAGAGTGCACTCCTGCGGGTAGTGTTAGTTGTATCTTTATTGTAGCAGGAAATTACTGTTAAAGATTACAAAATAGAATTTGATTTGTTTTTACAGATGACGTATATTTGGTTTAAATGAAATAGAATTAACTACAAGGGCAGAATGCTTTTTGTACTCTTATACAGTAGAACCTTGATTATCCACGATAATGCAGGGTACGAGCGAGTTGGATGATCAAAAATCGCGGTTAGGCAAGTCGTACTTACCTCTCATGGACGTTAGCTGGCAGATGGTTCGCAATAAACGGTGTTTTACAGTTTACAAGAAAAATCAACTTTCTTTATTATTGAAACGTAAAAATTTAAAAAAGGAACAGGTTTTCTGGTAAAAGAATTCTTAAGTATATGCTGTTCACTGTAAAGTGAGCACTTTTTGAGGCAGTCTCATCAGACATAATAACCAATAAATACATCTTATTGTGGCATCAAATTTTAAGTTTTGAGTGTGGTGAAATGTATACACTGTTTATTACTCACATGGCAGTGTTTACATTAACAAGTGGTGGAAGTGTATAAATTGGCTGAAAGAAAAAAGTAACCGGGGTTTCAAAAGTTTTCACTTTACCATGAACAGCATGTAATTACATATATTATTGCTGGTTAACAGCAAAATTATCATAACAGGGCAGTGACGAAACAGTTTATTTACCATGTACTGTAAAAATAAGACTTTTTTTACTCACATAACACTATTTTAAAAAGTATGCATGTTCCAGTTATAATTATTCACAAAACGTATTGTAATAACTGAGCTGCGAATTGACCTAAAATTCGCTCCTCATCAAGACAGCTTGTTTTCTGTTTCTTATAATAAATAAGACTTTATTTTGTACTCACAAAACAATATTTTAAAAGGCAGGTGTGTTCCAGTTAAAATTCCTCAAAAGTTCAGATATATGAATACCATTAATTGTCAAAATTAGCATAAAACCAAGCCATGAGTTAGTCTAAAATTATAAACATTGTACATTAAAGCTGTAGCACCATTTGAATTGTATGTTTTAAAACCTGATACGAACCGCGTAGTTGGAGGCACTTTAATTTCACAGAACGGCAATCTTGATTGCCTGTAGTTTGAAACGTAAACTATTTAGAAGGTAGAAAAGTATATAAAAGGACAGGAATTCAAGCACTCACAGTCTAGTACTTGTTAACAGGCACACACACACAAAGAAGGACAACACATTTTTCATGTGGTTGTGTTGGCCTTGTTTTTGTGTGCCTGTGGACAAGTACTAGACGATGAGTACTTGAATTCCGGTCCTTTTATATATTTTTGTTAGCCTAGTGGCCCACTTGTAACCTTAACTCAAATGTCGAAGGTAGGTTATGATCAACAACCGACTTCCTAGTGTTTTACTCTTTTTTCCATGGTCGTCTCCATCTCGCTTTTGCTTGTTCTCTCTCCTTATCGCTCGCTACCTTCCCTTTTCCAGCTGGTTGTGTGCCATCAATGCTTCTCTGCCTGGCAACTAGAGAACAGCCAACCATGAGCAAGAGGAGAAATGTACTACTGCAAAGAAGGCAGGGACGGAAACTAGTCAAAAGGTCAAAAATACAAATACAGACCAAATACTGAATAATTACTTATTGACAACAAATATTACTAGAAAGGACACTGTGGAACTTTTTTTTTTCCTTATAGCTGGCCTCCACCATACCCATAGCCAGCCATCTCTGGCCTCTTTTACTGCCAAAGTATTTTGTTTTTAATGAAAATGATAATACGTTATGCATAAATATTACAACAATGACAATAACACATGCAAATTTTGAAACTATCAATTAAAAAAAAAATCCTGAGAAATTATACAATGCAAACAATATCAATCTCATAGAGAACTCTAAATATTTGACACATCATTGAAGATTCTGCACAGCAAGAAAATTTTCACTATAAAAATTATTATTTATCACTGCAATACATTAACATGAGATAATTTTACAATTAAATCTGTGATTGCTGTGAAACAACTGTGTCAAAAGTGAAAAAGTTTCAGATTCATTCTGTTTTTTGTTTTTTGATGAAATTGAAGTTATTAATGGTGACTTCCTTTTCTCTACTTTTGTCTGAATAGCATCCATGTGTTTCTTTTTTTTATTCTTCCAGAGCTTTTTGGACTCCTCCAAGCATGAACTGGGCAGTGTTCAATGCAACCATATAATTTTTCTCAGTGGCCTCCATCAAACATTTGGCTGCATCACTCAGCAATGTTCTGGTCACTATTCTCTTCTCTTTGTCCTCTTCTCTTAGTTTATGTAATGTTAATTTGTTTTCTTTAATATGTTCCTCTTTATTTTGCATCTTTTTTATTCATTCTATCTAGTCTACCTTGTCTTTCTCCTTCTTCTGTACTATATAATTTCAAATATTTAACGACACTTTAGAAATTACATATTTTCGATGAAACTGGAGAGAAAGAAGAGAAAAGAGAGAAATATTCTAATATCATCCCATCAAAAGTGATAAAATCATGGGAACATTTTCACTAAAAATAGAAGTCTCAAGGTAGGCATACTGCATATTAGCTTAAGATGATGATGATGATGAGTTTACATAAAGTATGTATTAAAACTGTAATGAAGTGGAAGGAAAAACAGAACCCTTATAAAATTTGGATGAACTCCCAGTCCAATAAAAATTATACCGACATAACTGACCAGTTTTTAAGAAAACTGACAAATTGCTGACAGTGGTAAAAAGAACTTACTGATTTACTGACCATTTTCCATCCCTGAGAAAGAGAAGAGAGGGATGAGAAACATCCTCTCATTTATAACGAAAGGAGAATGGAGAAGTCAGTTGACCTTTTTACCAACTTATGCCGGCACCGACGTGTTTCTAGACAAAGACATTTTTAACTGCTGTCATAATATGAAAAAAAAACCTGACAATATTAGAATATCGCTGTTAATCCGCAATTCGGACGATTGAGTCGCGGGTAAGCGGGGTTCTACTGTATTTTGAAATATTTGAGTAATTTTATTACATTGGGGTATTTTTCAGTTTTTATGTTAAAAATTTAAATTAACAATGACAATTCAGATTTTATTTTTATAGTGATTTTATATGAAACCTGTTTTCATTAGATATTTACATTATTTTTTCAGTATATGCAATTTTGTCAAAATTTCACAGATTTCAAAAAATTTAAATTGTCATTTTATTTTTATTTTATAAAATTTAATGTAAGATTTTTTATGGAACAACCCTACATGGGGAGTGACAGCAGTAATTTAGGTTGGCCATGTGCAGTAGACGAGGGAATTATAACCTTTTTTAATTTGGAATGTCATCGTACACTGCCCTTAGGCTGTGTTCATTGTGTATTGTGGGTTGCAAAAATATGTGTTGTTGGTAGTCAAATAATGTATAGTTCATAATGAAACTTCGTCAATGCTGAATTATAATTATTCAAAGCAACAATAAAGTGTACAAAATATACAGTGTACTGTGTATAATGTACACAAAAAACATACTCTGAAAATTGTTTTTGGAAATGTTACAGTATGTGTTCTGGAGTGATTAATTTTGGAATATTTAATGCTTTAAACATCTTAAGTGATACAGTCATTGTGTTGTAAAATAATTAGAAGAAATTAATTCTCATGTTAAAAGTTTGAAGTTGGTTAACCTCAAGAGTTTTTGTGTAGTTTTTATAAAAATACCAGCATTTTCACCACACAGCTTGTGTGATTGCTTTTTGCGTGGATAATGGTTTACCCTCACTGTGCAGGTTAGGTCAAGTGTATGCTGTTACGAGTTGTCTTTTTGGTTTCATGTTTGTAGGAAGACCACTTCGGTTGCAGTGGAACCCATGATCTTCATGGACGATGAGTGAGTATGTTTCTGCTACTGTCGCATGTGTCTTGCTTTCTGTACAAAATGATGGAACCCATAACTGGCTCAAGAGATTAGCCTGGGGCCTTAGGCAGGCAGGCTGCACACCAAATGTGTCAATACGTGTGTCTGAAACATGATGCTAGGAAAAGAATGTTTTTGCAAACAGAGGGGATTTTATAAATGGCCTCACACAAGTCTGATACATGACGCAGACTTCAGAATCATGATTGAGACATGCCTAAAGAAACACTGCGTGCTCCATTTCCTCGCTTCGTATAGTGATTTGGAAGGCACGAGGCGGGAAACATTAGTGAAGGGAAAGTAAATATGTATTAAACTAGTGCAGGCATTCAAAACGTTTCCAGTGTTTTAGGATTATTTGTTTGTGGGTCACTCAAACAAGAATGAAAAATATTTAAAAGGACAGAATTCAAGTATCCCAGTCTTAGTGCTTATCAACAGGCACACACACAAAAAAGGACGATTGCTATGTTTTGCTGGCTAGGCCAGCTTCATCTGGCGGCGAGTTGTAGGACGATGCAATATGACGGAAGGGCGCTGTTGGTAGTAAACCTAGCGGCCAGGTGGCAAACTAGGGTGAGGTGGGAAAATTGCAATTTGCCGGTATAGCTGATGAGTATGGTTTGGAGCTGTGATTGTCTTATGTTGAGGTCTAGAGGCTGCCTGGATTTTGTTGTAAATTGATGGGCTAACTTCCAGAATCTGAGTTCTGCAAGTACTGGACTGTGAGTACTCTAATTCCTGTCCTTTTATATATTTTTGGCAGTCTCAAAGATAACAGCACAAAACAATTGCTACCTTTCTTCTGTGTTATTAGTGTTATCATGGTGGTTCTGTCTGTGCACACAAAGGGTTAAGTTTCTTTTTCTTTTATTGATATCCCATCAGATATACAATAAAATGTAATTTTCATTCAAAGTCATCACATCAACTGATGAAATTACAAACTAGTTGTAGATGCTGTCAAGACAAGTTCTTTCATGTCTTGTCTTTATCTTGATGTGTTTGGATTACAACCAACTTTAAAGTCCTTGGCACAAATCTATACCATCATATGTCAAAAAATTTTCCAATTAAACTTCTGTTATGGCCATCGTAGGTAACACTTTAGTGGCTGAATGTTTAGTGGAAACAGTCATTGCTGTATTTACTTCAATCTATAACACCTTTGANTTTCCAATTAAACTTCTGTTATGGCCATTGTAGGTAACACTTTAGTGGCTGAATGTTTAGTGGAAACAGTCATTGCTGTATTTACTTCAATCTATAACACCTTTGATTCTAAGCCACGCCTAGTTTTTTGGGGTAAATCCTGGGAAAAAATTATTGGTGTAAGTATGAGACCACAAGTTAAACCACCACTTCGGTAGGAAATTAAATTTCTGAAGGAAGTTTGACGTTTAATTTTGCCTTCGATAGAAATGGTTTTCCATAGAAACTAATACATTTTACTCTGTAAAATTATAATAACGTGCTTTTAAAAGCTAATAATAGCATTGCTTACTTCTCTCCAGTGGCCCAAGAGCAATTCATTGATTTCAAAAAGCTTACCAACTGCTGTATTTCTGTTATATTCTGCAAAAATTATATTTGTTCCAAAGAAACAATGTAAAGCACACATTTTTCTGTCTCTATAAATAAAGCATTGCATTGTAATCCCATTGTTAAAAAAATATGGCATGGCCGATGCACGCACAATCGTTTGAAATGATAATCACAGTCATAGTTTTTGTGTTGAAAAATTGGAATTGCAATGCAAACAACTGCAAATTTTTTTACAGTACCACTGAGTGCATTTTTAAAAGAATATTGCAACGTAATTCAAATTTTTTGCCCTTATACATCATTCAGTAATTACTTTAGTTTAAAAATAATCTGTAAATTATTTTCAAGGAGCCGTGTATTTCGTGAAATTCTACAATTATGCCGTCAATGGCCACGCTGTTTTCGCTAGCGTGTAGTTGTCATGTTATCCACTAGATAGCTGTCCAACATGCAGTTGCAGCGCTTGCTGCTAGATGCCTGCACTTTCTCCATGTGCAGTTGCTAGGTTTCCTGATAGATATAGTCCATTCACTGTTATTTCCAACTTTTCTGAAGTCCTGCTAAAGTTCTACTTCCAGGATTTTCCTCTGCCCCATGCAAACAAAGCTTAACCAAGTCTAGAAAATTATACCAGAAGAACAAGACATCGCACTTGTGCGCACTCAGTGTAATAATATTTTGCATAAGAACTATAACACATTTAGATGCTCCCCATCTGTGGTGTACAGATAGTTCGTAGGGTCTACGGTTAATATTCAGTGGCACAGACTATAAGGTGCCTGGGATTTGAGGGTAAATCACACAATGACTTCATCACGACTTCTTAGTTTGGAACAGGTTTATTTAATGGGAAATTACCTACACATTCCCGGCACTGTTGCGGGACTTTATACATACTTACTGCCGAGGAATCACTCATACATTAACGCCCTGCGAGTTCAAGGCCTGAAGGGCTGGTTACAATGTTCTGGTTCTGGCTATGTTTCCGACACTGTAGGGACATTAGGTGTCAGGACAGGTCCCTGAGTGACGACGGGGTTACTTATCTGCACATGTTGCGTGGTAGTTGCTCCTGCAGTTGAGTCTGGTAATTTGAATGGCCCGGATACGTTCCGGCCGTTGATGGGTCTGGTGAGCTGGATGGCCCTGCTAAAGGCCCTCTGTGGTTGGCTTGTTGCACGCAGCTGGCTTCCTCTCAACGTGGCGCCCCCCGTTGGGGCTCACCACTCGCTCCCGTTCTCGGCGTAGGGTAGTAACTGACTGCTTACTACCCTACCACGTCTCTGCGAGGGACCCCGGTGTGGGCCCCACCCGTCCTTTGCGGCTACGGGCTGAACTGGACAATCCCATTGTCTCGACATGGCACTTCCGTTGAAGTTCACCACTCGACTCCGCCTTCTCGGTGCGTTGCAACTGACTGACTGGAAACTGACTGACTTATGTGGTAACTGGCTGGCTAACTCGCATCCCGATGTGGTGAAACTACTCGTCCGATGTGACTCTGGTAACTGTCTCTGACTCTGCCCTGCGTTCCGCGTTTTGCATCTTGCGTCCCGATTTGGCTGACCCCTTAATGTCGCGACTTACTACCTGCACATTCCGGGGTGGCGGTACCAACTTCCGCGCCACCTGCTACTCGTTGCTTCGACTGACGGACGTGGCCGGGTTCCGATATCCCGGCCTAACTCTCTTGGCACGACTGACCTCTCTCTGTGCTGTACTGACGAACTCTGTCTGGTAATAATCAACTGTCGTACTGTCCCCTGACGTACTGATGACGAACTGTCCCTCGAACTAACCTCTCTGTGTGGTAATCTTCTGACTGCTGACCTACTGACGACGAACTGTCGTACTGATGTGGCCGGGGGTCTGATCTCCGGCCGCTCTCGGCGCGGCGATATTCAACTGAAACCCCATCCTCCCGACAAAGAGACTTATATCCTTTCTAGCCTCCCTCCCTAATTTCCGACACGTGTCTCTCTTGTTGGGGGAGGGGGGAGGTGGGTGGAAGCAGTACAACGAAGCACTTCTAAAACATGCCATGGTTCGAGAAGGTTGGGTGGAAGGGGGAAGTGTTGGCACCCTTTCCAAGTTTACTCTGTCAGCTATTTCTCTGTGCGTGTTTTTCTGACTTCAGGCGAATTACGTGAACTACTATCTCGTGATTTCTCAGCATTACGAATTTCACTTGGCTTGCTAGGAGGAGGAGAGGAGGGCGGTAGGCCTGCGCGGCAGGACATGTGTAAGGCTTGACCTCGGGATGTGTAAATGGGCGGCACGCGTCATCCGAAGTCCCTACACTGGTTTAAGCTGGTGGGAGGGGAGGGTTTGGTTGGTGACAGCGCCGCTCTGAATAATACTCCTAATTACGCCACGCATCAACTATTTAACCAAAAATTTGGTACTTTTATTTTAACACAATTATAAAACGCTTGTGATATACGGTATACTTAGGAAACAACCAAACATGCTATTAATGGGTTGTTTTTCTAAAGGTTTAACTCAAAAGTGTGAAGAAACAGTAAACATACTATAGCAGCGCTGTTCATTACAGGTAAAGATAGAGCACGTTGCCCCAGATCCTGTTTTTGCACACACATGTATTTGATTGTCTACCATGGAAATATCAATTTTTCTGTGGAGGATGTTTTTCATGTTACAGAGCATGAATGCAATATATTTTGTTATGAAATTACTGCGAAAAACAATATTTCACGTATTGCATACGATTTTGCCTGTAGAATAAGTAACTTCTGTAACCATTTTCATTTCGTTCGTACATCTTACTTAAATCACAGATTTTTTTAAAACTTATCTACATTATTTAAAAAATCGGAAAATGAATATTTTAATTTATTAAGATATATATACATACATATATCTGAATATATATGTCTAGGGATAGATCGAATAATAAAAAATATCGGTTCCGGTACAGATTTTACACTTTAAATATTGGTTCCAGTATTCAGTTCTATTTTGAATACTTGTCTTTTGCTTGCAACTTTATTAAACCAATGCAGGTAAAGTTCATTAAATGTTTTATTTAACCTATGGAAGAATTGAACAATAACAAAGCGTGAAGATAAGTTTTAATGTATACAGATAAACTTGTATTAAATTTATTTAATGCTAGTAAATATGTAACAAATTATTCTTTTTTTTTACATTAATATGTGGTGATTGTGATATGTTTGGAAAATACTTAATTAAATTACTCGTGGTGTTAAAACCAAAACATTGTGGTGTGCTGTACGATAACGGTAACCTACGGTCGTTAAAAGAATGTCCACAACTGAGGTGGGTGGCCGGATTCCTTATCTTTTTTTTTTGCTTCTTTTATGGTGACTGGACAGCCGGCTTCTTTCTTTTTTTGTGTCTATTATGCAGTGATGTGCTGGTTTTTTTTTGCCGTGCTGGAATGTGACACCTCTAAACAGACACCAGACAGAAACAAAGAAGGCATGGAGGAATGTCTCAATCAGCTAGCAGTGTTATTACCGAACAGTTTATGACTACCACTCCGTAATTTTTTTCTGTGTATAGTGCGCACCACAGATTTTTTTCCTTTATCTTGGGAAAAGTGTAGTTATTTTTGTGACAACAGAGTTTTGCCATTGCTGTTTAGAAACGAGAACCGAGTAGTTGTTACCCTAAAACCGGTTCTGAGTCAAACCTCAAGAACTGGTATAAATTGGAACCAAAGAACCGAACCGACCCATCCCTAATACATACATACATATATATATATATATATATATATATAGAGAGATAGAGATAGACAGAGAGAGGGAGATAGATAGAGAGAGAGATAGATAGAGAGAGAGATAGAGAGAGAGAGAGAGGTCACTTTTAATTAAAATTTTAAGCTGCGTGAATAATAAAAGAGAAAGTTTTCTATTAGTTAAGTAATTATTTAATATTTTATTTGTGATTATTGCAATTATTTTGTTTTTTAACGTATGATCATCTGGATTCACAGACTTCCTTCCTCTATTTAACCAGAGAATGTTGTGGATGAACTAAATACAGTCCAATTACTTGCTCCTTAAAACAAGTAAACCAGCATTGCTGCTAGACTTTCTTCAATAGCCTTAGATATAATATGCCAGCAAAGCAAGACTGCCCAACTACAGTAGTAGTTATCTGGCCCTGTTTTCAACCCTGGATGAGCCCCTACATCCACAGTACTGTTTCCAGCCATAGGCAAGCCAAACTTTGATGGTCACACAGCATGCTGTTAGAAATGATAAGGTGAATTTTAGTGATGAGGATTGAATAAGAAGAGCGAGCATCAGAATCCTCAGTTATATATGCTTGCCTCTGAGTACAGGTCTAAAAGGGAGATGTGTCCAGTCACGTACAGGAATCCCAGAGGACTTATTCTTGCCTTGTAGTCAAGTCATGCTACCCAAGAATGATGAGTGCTAACAGTTGGTTGCTCACCTTTGTTGCATGACCGTAGATGGGTTTGAATCTTGTACCTCACCAGCTGTGACTCTTGGGTAGAATAAATCTGGGTTGAGGATATTGTCATAACCACACATCAGCAATGTCCATTATTTCAACTATAATGATGTTATGTATTTTTGCATTGTTGTTGGAGTGATCATAGAAACTTACGGTAGGCAGTTTCTCTCTTAAGTGACTGCAGCAATGAAGAGACAGTGGTGAAGCAGCAGACCAGTTATCTCAAGATCCAAGCTACTGCTACGTACTTGCAACGGACATGTCTTTATTGTTTGATTTCTCCTAGCCACCCTGTGCAACCATGCAGTTCTTGTGCTAATGCCACGTAACGCAAGTTAGCTTTTTCCTTATTAATTTTACTTAACCAAGAGAGGGAAGCGATTGGCCACTCCAACCCTTGTGAATCACTGTAAATAACCCCGTTCTGAGTGGCATGGTATGGCGCTAACAGCTAAAACCCAGTACACTTGCAACTAGTGCATTCTCTCTGCATCAGTATGGTCTGCCTCCATCTCTCTCACACATGCACTTGTGTCTTTGCACTTGCTGATGCCACAGCTGACAGGTTGTGTTGTGGAGTATACACAGCTGGCAAACACAGGAGGAACTGTGATGCACAACAGTAATGCAGGCCAGGTGGGGGCATTGTTCACCATATGCACTTAATTATGGGTTAGGCTTTTCTGGCAACAGGAGTTAAAGTGATGGAAAAACTTGAAACATGGCTGGACAGTAATGCAACTGATGTGCACTTCATGAGTGGAACATTAGATGCATAATGTGCATATGTGGGACACTGCAGAAAG
This sequence comes from Clitarchus hookeri, assembly GCA_002778355.1. Classification (NCBI taxonomy): domain Eukaryota; kingdom Metazoa; phylum Arthropoda; class Insecta; order Phasmatodea; family Phasmatidae; genus Clitarchus; species Clitarchus hookeri. The sequence continues at coordinate 1,254,611 of NQII01000046.1, forward strand.
CCAAGACAAGATAATGGAATGTGACGGTTTTGCTAATTGATAATCATGCATGGCTTGAGCTCCTGTAAGTGCAAGTATTCAAAGTATGCATATGTTTTATGTGGGTTGTAAATAGCCAGATCTCATATTTAGAAAATTTTTGCACTTTCATTGTGAAGAATATATGTTCATATTGCAAAAATTAAATTCAGTAACACTGTTCCAACAATTGAGTCTTGAATTTTTGTTATGGAAAAACTGTGGTCACAAGAGTGTCATTGGCTGTAAAAATTAACTCACTCAACGTTAACTTGTTTGGTTTTTGTACAACATTACTAATTTATGTTTTCCCTGATGTGTACTGTAGCAACTTGTTGGGAAAATTATGTTTTTATAGCAGTTTTGTGGGTTCAGAATTATAATTTGAAAGTTGTTTTCCCACCATCTACACTGGTTGGCGGGTTTTCTCGTGAATCTCCTGTTTCCCCCATCCTTTAACCTTTAATTCCGCAATTCCGCCGCTGCTGCATACTCACTTCACTTCACCCTCATCGGCCCTCAAAACCTTGATGTTATGAGCGGGGGGGCTCTTTACTTACTTGCCCACCACTTGCAGTATCTTTTCTTGTAAGAATAAAAACAAGTTAAGTGTTTTTCAAAATTAATTCTATGTGCAAACATGTTAAAATGCAGTTTACTCATTGGATAGGCCAAGGGTATGGAAATCATTTAGCTGTGCTTGGTCCTCAGAGGACCATGGCTCTGATGCCTGCAGTGAATTTCAGTGTTCCCTACCTTTCGAAATTATTTTTCTGTGTGTGCATTATGTGACGTGTGTCTAGGTGTTACATGAGTCCAGACGAGAGTACGGAGGATGCAATGCCTGTCCCACAGGTTGTCCTGAATGATGATGGGCAGGTTGTCATTGATGAGAAAAGTCTGGTGAGTCACTTATCACTTACACCCATCTCTATCAGTTATGTCATTAGTTAAGGGAAGGTAGGTACTTTTATAAATTTGCTAAACAACTTTTCTGCTAGAAAATGAAGCAAGGCTGCGTATATGGCTTCAATTTTATTTAATATAATTAATTTTCATCATAGACATAATGCAAAGTATAAAAAAAATTGAGGTAAATCATACAATTATTTGAAGTTGGTGCAAAATGTGAATACAGAGAACCCTGTTATAACATTTCTGAAGGGACCTAACAAATGTTACTTATTACTAAAAACTTTATAACAGGGTTAGTTTATATAGTAGAACATGTTTGTGAACCAACAGATGGTAGCTTGTAAATCACAAAAATGTTATAAAAGTATACCCGCCAACTTTTATGATTCTTACAGTATTTTCCATTGTTTAAAACATGCAAGTCGTAAGTTTTCGCAGGTGCAGCTCAATTTTTATGTTTTCATGCCGTCTCGACGCACTTAAACAATTTGTTGCACTGTGTGTGTCAGTATGTGCATTGAAATTAGGGCTATAAATAAAAAATTTGGTATGAATACTATATTTTTGACCAAAGTACATATTATGTGCTATGTAATAAAGTAAGCAGACATTATACCGTAGTTTTGTAAACTAATGTATTCTATTTCTGGCCAGTATACCAGTTTAGTAGCTACAGGTTATCGTATTTCTTGAATTTCTGATAAGAGCAGCCAAGCCTATCTACAGATTATGGAATATATGTTTTTGTACCAAAGCAAGGTAGTGGTGGATGTGTTTGTTCGACATCACTGGTATACTTGAGCAAAGAACAGAAATAAATTTTAGGTTGATGGATTTTGTTTAGTTATTGAGTAACATTATTCAAGAAATAAATGTGAAAACATTTACTCAAGTTAGCACTTTTCAGTGTTTTGAGATTACTGGCTATAATTTTTCTCTGTGTATCTCTGAGGTACAGGGATTTATCTGTTTCCAAATACACAGAGGGGACATATGGTAGCACAGAAATCCCTGCTTTCTCTGAGCTATACGTGCTAATTTTGTATAAATTTATACTTAAGAATTAATCAAGATAGATTTAGTAGTTGTATACATACTTGAAGACACATGGTAGCTTAGCACTATTGAATGTGTATCTTCAGGGTGCTCCCATTAGGTGCTGAACTTTGAGGAACTTGGCACTCAGATTCTATGGCAGTAGCAGTTGCCAAGAATAGTCTAGGCGAAGTGGCAGGCCAGCAATTTGCACGCGGTGTTCTTCAAGGTGTCTTGTAGTGCCGTCTGTTGTGGGTAGTTGCTCCACGGTGCCATTGCGTGTTCGCCACGGCACCTGTCGCCGCTGTGGGGGAACACGTACAATGCTTGCTGCTGGTACAGCTTGTTACAAGCAACAGGCTTGCCATGCTGGAACTCTGGCTTGGTAGAGATTAAATTCTTTGTTTCTGAGCGCATTTCACTATTGTCTTTTTCTTAGCACTTCTCATAAATTGATTTATAATGTTCTCGACAAACAAAATAATTACACTATGCACATTTTGTGTTTGATTTTCTGTCTTGCAGTCTTCTGCAAATGCTGCTTCTGCCAGTAGATCTCATTGATGTAGGTGTTAGCTCACCTGATGCAGATTCATTCTTGTCTTCAGATTGGCCATGTTTTTCAAAGAAAAGCTTCATTTTAATTCTTTACACTTTGTGGATTTTTTTAAATCTTGAAGTTGTTTTTTATTTGAGGTTTAATTAGTTCTAATGAAATATTTTGCAGAAATTTGGCCCGACTCATGTTGTCTTCTTGAGTGTTAGAGTAATAAATTACTTGACTGTTTCTTCCTGTAATGATCAACATGAAAAAAAAATATTGTAAGAGGCCATCTTATTCTGTTTCTTCCAACATTATAGGTTGAGCACATTTTATCAATAATGTCAATATTTGGAATTATTGTAATCAATAACCATTTCCAGTTTATCTTTTTCATCTGCCATAATTTTTTTTTTCAAAGTGCATTTTTGTTAATGCTAACACAATTTTACCCTTTTTTGGGACATGAGAACACAGGGTTCAACTTCGTTTTTCTGAAAAGCCAAATATACTTGTTTGTTTCTCCCTTCCTTTTGAGTTCACAAAACTCTGGTGGTACCTCTCGCTGGATTTTACCAACAGTACCGATACAGGTGAGATTGAAATCTTTCAAGAAGTCCGTAGTTAATGGTAAAATAGAAAACCAGTTATCTGACATAAAATTTTTTCGTGTACCTCTCACTAGCAAAACTATTCTCTTCACTATATCAGTTGGGCTATTCCTTTGGAAGAACTGACCCTCAGGCTGTAAACGAACATAAACTTCCAAATAACATGTGTACATTGGTTGTGTATTCGCTAATAAAAAAACTTTTATGCCGTATTTTGCTGGCTTAATGAGAATAAATTGCCTGAAAGAACACCTTTTGCGAAATGCCACTAGCTGTTCATCCACCGTCAGATATTCACTTGGTGTGCATGAACTTTGACAGTTGTGCAGGGTGTCTAAGAACCGAGAAAAATGGAGAAACCGGGAATTATACAGAATTGTAGCACCTGGGAATAATCCGGGTAGCACCTGGGAATAATCCGGGAATTGTACAATAATTTCTTAACTTGTCCGGGACTAATACTATAACAGAAAGGGCGTCTTGTAGCTAGCTACAAGAGACATTGGTGGAAATACGATTGCTGATTGATTTTCTCAAGTTTGGGAAATTTCACATTTTTCATGTCACTATTAGGTCAGAGAATAAATACTGAGATATTACGAGTGCAAGCTTGTAACTATTAGAATGAAAACAAGAATTGTTTAATTTTTGTGTTCGCGTAACTGTTACAGCTATCCTTTTTTGTTGCGAGATTTCTTTCTCGTGTGGTTAATGCGTGATGCGTATATGAGCTATTTTATTTTGCAACTTGGTATCACGTGCACGCTACGTGCCCCAGACAAGATACGATCCTTGACTGGCTGCCACCAAGGCCAGCATTCCACCTCCTGGGAAACGTAAGATACCAGGAGAGCGGAATAGTGCATCAAAGGAATAGTCTCGCAAGTCAGCCCCGCCTAGTCAGATAAACGTTAAAAACTATCAAACATTTGCATTTCAGTATAAACTATTGATAAGCAGTCTTTAAATAAGGACAAAGACTGTTGGTGGTTACTATGCTGGACCTTGAAATGTATAATGATAGTACCAAATGTATACTTCTACCTTTGTTTCTGGTACTTTAATTATTTTTCTTTGAACTTTCTCATTAAAATAGCAATAAAGCTTAATTGAAACCTTTTATAATACCTTTACACTGTTTAAACTTTTTTAAACAACCATTTAGGGCCCATGTTAATTGCTTTAGAAAGGAGAAAATTACAACATCAAGTTGGTTGTAATGTACTGGTGTTTCCCGATTCAATTCCAAATCAGTCACTATCTTATTAGTATATGCTCTAGTCCTCTTAACACATTCACTAACGTTGTAAGTGAATTCAATCTATTCTGTACCCTTCTTACATATTGACAGTTTAAGGCCAAATCAATTAATTATTTTGGTCATTAATGAGCTTTTTATTTACATTAAATCAACAATTTTACTTTTTTCGATTTTTTCATTTTCCAAGCTGATTGTGTCCTTGGGGGTAAAACAGTTTTTTTCCTCGTTTTTACAGTATTTTCCCGAGTTTTAGCAATTTCACCTGTGTGCAAATAAGCGCTCTTAATTTAATTGTAAAGCTTTCTTTTACATACATATATTTTCATTCTCTCTTCATAGGAAATATTGGCAATCAAGAAAAAGGTGGCGAGATTAATACAGCTAAAATGTGGAATTGGACGACAGGCATTTCACATCAGCCCTATTGTGTCCAAATGTGCACAGTTTAAAATTGCTGCCTGAAAACGAGCTCACACTATCGTAACCAAGTTGCTAGCAGGTATTACTGAAGGTAGGCCTCAACTCAACATCTTTGATGCAGTACACACTACAAACATCGAAGGATTTCACCTAAAACTTCTTTTACTTTTCACAATGTCAAGAGTTCAGAAATTGTCATAACATTTAAAAACATAATAGTTTTTATAGCTAGTATTTTTTAAATGCTATTGTGGGTTTACAAACAAATCTCGCAGCCCTGAAAAATGCTCAGAAATATGTGCATTAGGATATCAGGAGTGTAAACCTGCTTAATTCAAATAGTACATATATTGCGCTCTCTTCGATTATGCTTAGATTTTCTTATTTTTATAAACTTTTTTATGAAACTGTGTTTAATAGATTAAACAAGGCCTTAAGGAGACACAACTTCAAATTCACTCTAATACTAGTCCACACATCGGGATAGTGATTTCTGCTTTTACTTTGAAGGTACCAGCAGTGCAGATGCAAACACAAAAGTTGTTTGGAGGTCTTAATGATTTCACTAAACACACTGGAAAAAATACACTACGAGCCCCATAAAATAATTACACAGGGTTAACGAGTTTAATTTTGAGTACAATGGAATTAAAACTACTATGTTCTACGTAAAAACAAAATTTTTATCGTTTTCACACCAAAATATTTTCTTTGGTCCACGCCGAAGCTGTATTTTCAAGAATGTATTTACAGATTCTGACGGTCTTGTGTCTAAGCCACCGTTTTATTTCAAATTAACCTAAAGAATACGCTAACTGCTGAAAAAAACTACTCGCATGACCGAGTGCTGATTTGATACATTTCATGCCGAATTTCAGATAACTAGAGCTTATAAATAGCAATAATTGATCAGTACGTATTCCATATATATAATGCAAAATGGTGAGATTAATTAATTAAATAGTGCAACTTTAGCCTTTCCAGTTAGGAATTCTAAGAGCTATTGACTATTTTGGGAATCGCTGCTCACTTTCCTGGAGCATTTGCGCTCCTACTATATCTCAAGCTCTTTGCCTACTGAAAAATACCCCCTCCCCCCCAAATGTTTTAGCATTACCAGCATTCACCCCGGGCAACAGGTAGTCTCTTCGGCAATTGGTGCAACAGTGAAGATAACACGCCAGGTCTGCCACGTAATGAAAAACTGTCGTCGTACATGAAATTTGTATGACCAGATTCCGAGTATCCAGGCGACGTTCTCCCTTGGTTGAAGAGGAAGTCGATGATGTTCCCTCGGCTGGCCAAGCTTACCACAGCAACAAGAGGAGCAGCATCAGCTCAGAAAACACAATGACACACTGGTCAACCATAATTATTATTTGATAGCTAACATGCCTCATACTTATTTTGTCTTTCATTATTGCGCTTTCAGTAATGTGAAATTTTTGGATCCCATCAAGGTGTGATTAGCCTCTGCATTTGCTATTCTTCATCACCAAATCTTATACGCAACGCCTAGCTTAGTTAGTACTTTGCACAATGCATCATTGTGCCGAAGTTTAGATCCTACCACTGAGTCATTTAATTTAGTACAGGGAGCAACAAATTTCAAAAAAGGCAAAACTTATTTGGAGTGCTTGACGAAAGCGACTGCCAAAGCGACGTAAGCGTATCATTTCTTGCATGTTTCCCATTGTCGATGAATTACCAGTTCTGCTAAGATGTTTATAAGTGCAAAACTTTAGTAAGAAAATTATGTCCTGTTTGGTCTAAGATTACGCTCCTTTATTTGTTACAGGGAAACATATATGACTCAGGATTTTTTTCCCTCCCAAGAGCACAATTGGTTTTTAATTATATTAAAAGAAGTGCAATATGTTTTTTATTTAATAAACAAGGATAAATTGTTTATAATTTCATTGGAAAAAGTGCAATATGTTTTAAGTTCAATAAAAATGTACAATGTTGGTTTATTAGCAATAGATTTAACTTCGTAATTTATTTGAAAAAAAATTGTTTCAGTATATCAAATATATTTATTTGCGTTGTGTTTGTTTCCGCTAAATGATATCTTGTTGGTACACCAAGCCTAAGTTCCTCCAAATTAATTAAATTAGTTCACAAAGACAAATAATTTATTTAAAACAATTTTGTGTATGCCAAACAAATATTTTGTTGTTTAGTATGTTAAACACCTATTTAGTGTAAGCAAACATATCGTTAAAGTTTGTCAACATAATTATATGTTTAGTTACATGCAATATATTTTGAGCAAAGAATTTATTTGCAGCAACCAAAGATTTATTTGTTGGAGACACTAATCCACACTGCGAGAAAGACCAACAAAATATATATATGTTTTATAGGGCCAAAAAATATATTCAGTTTCCTCAACAAAGTATTTTGTTGAGTAAACAAAACCAGAAAAGTAACACAATTAATATTGTTCATCTAACCCTACATGTTTGAATAAACATTACCTCTGTTTTGGGCTGAAATAAATTAGACTGTCGACAAAATATTTTTTTGAATCAACTCATTTGATTGCCTTCGTTTAAAGTATAGCTTGAGGGTTTGTTTTACATTTTTCGTTCAAACAATTAATTTGGTTGTGTCAAACAAACTTGGTTTGATTCAACAAAACCTTTTCCTCAGTGTAACTTACCCTTCTGCGATTACTACCTTAGCAAGTCTTTCTGTCATGATTGCGGTCCGCGCATTGGTTAGGTTTGCAATTTTGACGACTGTTGAAAACAATGTAACGTAATCCAGAAAATTATACACTAGTAGTGTAAAGTCATAATGTGTGTTCCACCAGCATATACCGAAACAAGAATAGTATGTTTGTAATTGCATTACTCAGATTTCTTTTAAGATGTTGACGAAAGTTGTCGTCCAAACTGACAATTCGCCAAATGACAAGATGCCCTTTGTTTAATGCAAATCTCATCCATTTATTCAAAAGATTGTACACAGCTACCACAGGTCGAATCGTCCAGTCTACGACTTGTAAAATGCGCAGACGAGTCCACGAATCGCAGTCTGCCCAATCGTTGAACTCGTCGCGGCAAGTTGCCCGTCACCCCACGAACGGTCAGGGCCGAACAGCGAGTGCTTAAATAGAAACCAGAGAGGGACAAGGTAACAGAAGTAGAGCGAAATGGAGAGGTAAGCACTGATGAAGCCACAGGGGTGGAGAAAGGGGGTAAGCAAAGTAGGAGGGTAATGCAGCATGAAAGTTAATGATGGATGATTTGTGGAAGTGTGTACAGCAAACTGGAGGGCTTCTGAGGTAAAGTTGAAGGATATGGGGTTGATACAGTGGTAGCTGTGAAGACTTAGCTGAATGAGGAAGTGCTTGAAATTGAATGTAGGCAGGATAAGTTTACCATCTTCAGAAGAAATGGGGATGGGAGAGGAGGAAGAACAATGGTGTGTGTAAGGGAGGGGCCTGAATGAGTCGGTAGTAGTAGGAGGATTACTTTGCTGGCAGCGTATAAGCCACCAGGACAGGGATGGCAGACAATTGAGACGATCAAGGAGAGGGTTGATAGACTAAAGGACAGGCAGTGGGTTGTTGTAGCAGGGGATCTGAATATGCCAGGTGTGAGATGGATTGAGGGTGCAGAAGGGATGGGCAGTATGATGCAAAGTATGGCAGCGCAGTTAGTCAACAGAGGATTGGTCTAGGTAGTAGAAATACCTACAAGATGGAATGAAGAGGGTGTTGGGTCAGTGCTGGATGTGGTGTTGGTCAGACCTGGGAATGCTGTAGTTGGTGCAATAGTATTGGATGGCATAAGCGATCATGATATTCCTGTTGTGGAAATTGGGCTTGACAGGATGAGGGAGGAACAAACTGCAGATAGGCTGGCGTGACAGTATGGGAGAGGAGACAAGGAGGGGGCAGAAATCTTCCTGAGGGATAGGTTTGAAAATTGGTTTATGGAGGAAAGTGCGGAAGGATTGTGGGAAAAATTTAGAAGAATAATAGAGGTTATGTTGGAGAACTTTGTGCCAAAGAAAATATTACTGTGTGGGGAAGATCCACCATATTATGGACAGGCAATTCAAAAAATGAAGAGGAAGTGTAGAAAATTACATGCCAAGTGAAGAAATGAAGGGATGACAAGAGCTAAGGAATTGATCAAACAAATGGGAAGAGAGCTTGAAAGGATGATCAAACAGGTGAAGAATATATTTTTGGGGAAGATGGTGGAAGAAGGAAAAGGCAAGGATTGAGGGAAATTGTTTCGATATGTTAAGATGGTAAGGGGAGGAGAGGAAGGGATCCCTCTGCTAAAAGGTAGGGTTGGCAGGACTGCATCAAATGACCAAGAAAAATCAAAGATGCTGCAAGGCCAGTACTCCGGAGAGGGTAAGTTGCCACAAGGTTGGAAGGATGCGTTGGTGGTCCCAATACACAAGCAGCGGAGGGTAGGGAGAGAGGCCTGGCAGCTACAGACTGGTGAGTCTCACATTGAGTACAGGAAAGGTAATGGTTTCAGAAAACGATACTCATGTGAGACACAGCTGGCTGGGCTGTTAGAGGATCTGGTGCAAGCAGCTGATGAGGAGAAGCAGGTGGATGCCTGCTTCATAGACTTTGAGAAGGCATTTGATAAGGTGCCCCATGGGACTTGGATGAAGAAAGTGGATGAGCTGATACCGGACAAGTGGGTAGTGGAATGAATTGGGGACTTCCTCAGGAGGCGAAGACAGAGGGTAAAAGTGGGGGAAGTAATATTGGAGGAAGGAGAGGTTACGTCAGGGGTGCCGCAGTGAAGCGTGCTGGGCCCTCTGTTGTTTACCATAATGGTAAACGACATGGGTTTGGGGATTAGGTGAAAAATAAAATTGTTTGCAGATGATTGTGTATTGTATGCAGAGGTAAGGAAAACTTGCAGGCAGACATTGACAGGATACGGACGTGGACAATGGAGAATAAAATTAAGATAAATGTAAGAAAAACTAAGGTAGTGAAGTTTATAAGGAAGAAGGTGATAAGCAGGGACATGTTCAGATGGGAGGGGCAGGCAAGAGATAGAAGAAGCAGAAGAATATAAGTATCTAGGGATTGTATTGCAGGGAGACCTCAGATGGAAAAAACAGGTAGAGAGAGTGGTTGCAAAGGGATGAAGGGCTTTGGTTATGTTGGGAAGGGTGCTGAAGGGAGTCAGCTGTGAGGTGGAGGAGAAGGTGTATGGCACAATGATACGGCCGATGTTAGAATATGCGGCAACAGTATGGGACCCGTGCGTGGAGGTGGAGATGTGAGAGCTAGAGAAGGTGCAAAGAAGGGCAGCAAGATGGGTGAAGGGCAGGTGGAGAAGACAGGGGCAGGATGATGAGGATGAAGGGAACTATAGGTTATCAGTGATGAAAGAAATGAGATGGAGCTCGTTGAAGGACAAAAGTTGAAAGGCTGGTCAGGATGTACAGGGTGGTGAATGGAGAGGGAGGGTGGCTGCCAGCTAAGTAAAGGGGTTTTTAGAGGGAGAGGAAACAACAGTGAGAAGCTTCAGAGTGTGTGGTGGAGAAGGGAGCGAGGTAGGCAGTCTATGCTTGTGAGGTGTCTGTGAGGGAGTGGAATGTGTTGTGGGAGGAATTGGTATCTGTGAGGGGGTTTGGAGAAGTTAAGGAAGGGCGTGGGAGAGGAGTTTGGTCAGGTAGGGGAGAAGTGAGAGAACTCGCCACTGGGCGGTAGTCTAATTGCATGTGTTGGTTTATTATTATGTCTATTATTAGACATAAAGCAGGTAGTTGCAGTTCAGTGCTCACTTTACATGCAAAGTTTGCAAGACAGTGTTATCCACTCCACGATGTAAGTACAGTACATTGATAGTAATAAATCATTGTGAACACAAGAAAATGCAGATGAACCTCTATAGATCGTTCCCGTATCCACAATTATTTTACAGGTTTCCTAAAAACTTTTTGAACGACTGGTTATAAGCGCCAGCATTAATGGTTTTTCATATTTTATTTTAATAAATTTTTTATGCATGTATTTTTTTTTTTTTTGGATTGTCATTGGGGGCCATTATTCTGTTATCCAGAATTATGCGCGGCAATGTCATAACTGTTAACATACTTATCACGTGCAGGAGTTGGACTGACGTATGTACCACAGCTGATACGTATTTTTGGAAGAACTGCACACTTTCCTTGTAAGCAGTGAAAGTTGAGCCTGTCTTACCCTGAGGTGCTAATACCACCACCATCCTGCGAGATGATTATCTAGCCTGACATTGTCAAGGATCCCCAGAGAAGGAAAGGGAAGAGGCCAAATGTTGAAAGCCGCCCACTGAAAGCACCCTGCGGTGGCGGCATCAAGTGGGACTGGATATATGAAGTATGGTAGTTTTCATACAGGGTTGTTTGTAGGTATCTAAATGTCTAATTATTACTTTCTTGCATATTTGATATTTTAATTTTTCAGTTTTTCAGCAGTACAAGATTAGGATGATATGTTTTATCCCATTGCTCAGTGTCTAGTAGGCATACATTTTTTGTCAGTAACAGTACAAATGAATTGTATAAACTTGACTAGCCTATTATAAATTAATAAATGTTTTTTCAAATCCTTTGACTTTGATTTTTCTTTGAAATTCCTTCACATGATGTAAGCTTCGCTTCTCATTTAAAAAAAGACCTTCACACATGCCTATCACTGCAATCCTCATAAAAGTTGTGCTGGACTACCTGAACTTAGCATTTTGAATGAAATAGTTTCAATTTTGTTAGCTATTAATAATTCTATTTTATTCATCATTGTATGCAAAATGGCCAACCACCCTATAGTAAAAGTGGTCTATGTAAGAAACTATTGTAGTTAGGGATCTATACTCTTGGACATTTTCGTGCAGTACCTTAATGATTGTGTGTGCAAATTTCTAACAAAATCTGAGACATAAAGGTGGGGACCATTAGATCACTTGGCATGGAATCGCTCATATTTGACATATAAGTAATACTGTAACGTTGGCCGCTACAGTTACAAAGCCGACTATATTTTGCCTTGCCCTCGGCTAGCTCAAGATGGAGCAACACGAGACTCTGTACAATGGATGCCAATTAATTATAAAATAAAATAAAGTTCCGGTGTATTTTGTTCCATGCTGTTATTTATTATTTTAGTGACACAGTTCACATACAAAGTTCAGAGTATGCAATGTTCACAGATAAATAGACATGAGCAGAACAGAGCCACAGTTGTTTATGAATTATTACGTTTCTTACAGACTGGCCCGAAGAAATAAGACATGCAGCGACCTCCCACACCGGCGTAGAAATAATATTGTAAGTTCAACTTTGCCGATGTGGGGGGTTAGCGTCACACCCGACGCGGCCTAGACGACCATTCTACCACTGAACTGAAGGGCGACTGCCTTCCAACTGAACTTATCCACTGCTTGGAGGGCGACAGGCACACGCGTCTTTGTGCTGCCTATCACCCCCCTCTCCTGAGATAAGGGCCTGGTCACGCACGCTCTCCTCACGTTATCAAAACTGCGCCGTAGGAACTAAAACTGTCGACGCCGTCTGAAAAAGCTAATCTAATGTTGACGCTTAACAAAAACTGAAAACTACGATGTTCAAAACGAAATGATAACCGGACTCCTGATAAACGTAAAACAGCAAACATATGCCAGATAAACAAACTATCACGGGAAACGAACTACCACGGCTTTAATTTTGAATACAGATAAAAATATTACGAAGCTTTCCAAAGCTAAAGAAAATGAAACACGTGTCCCAGTCCCGAAAATTAAGACTACTGCGTCATTACAATACTATTGCAGACAATGTTCAAAAAGGGAAATTCCGGCAAAAAATTATGGCAGCTATGTGTTAGAATATAGGTTATGTAGTTTCAACAAGTTCCATTGCAAAATTATTGAATGTGTCTGTTTTTATTATAAGAAATGTAATGACGGGTGGAGTTGTTCAATGGAAAGGAACGTTATGACTGCGTGGACAGGGAAGAGGAGCTTATACTGCCATTACAAGCTACAGTACAAAGATGAATTTGTTTTGCAATGGTACATGCAACTGAAGGAAATGAAAATCATTACGCCTACGTTTAACAGACGTTGCGGATATGTAAATTTTAAGTGTCAGAATGTTTTTACTACGAACATAAAAATTTAGCAATTTTTCTGATTATGCAGTTTCCTAATATATATACCTAAACTCCCAAATTGATAGTATTTGTGCTTTATCAATTTGTATTTCTACAATATTTAAATGTTACTCTTTACGTATAGAATTTGAATTTATGTTATTCAAATTGAGATTTCACGACACACGTTTTATGACAGGATGGGCGTTTGATAAATGTGGCAATAGGGCTTGGTAAGGCTTGCAGATAGGTTGATAGTCAGCGGCCAAGAAGTTCTGTACCTGGTATAAAATAGTCAACCTTGTTAAGAAAAGAAAGGCAAAGTTGCGTGTTTTTGGTGCCAGACAATTTTGTTTGTGTTATCTTCTCATGGTCTATCACCCTCCTCTTAACCCCTTTCATTCACCTTTTGTTGATGGGTAGGCTATGAAAACAGTCCCCTTTTTCCCTGCGCTCTAAGACTGACCCCCTTCACTGACAAGCTGGTAGATTATCTCACAGCAGGGTGGAGCTTGGGACAAAAACTACAAACTCTGTGTGAAAACACAGTGGAAGTTGAACACCTTGTACACTGGTGCTTTTATTTTCTATATGCTGTGTACTATTGGTGAAAGAACTTCTGTACACTGGAAAACTTTCAATGTTCACAAAGGCAACGCTTATCAGTTACGTATATTTTGAAGAATAACATGGAACT
>NQII01000046.1:1268287-1293969 GCA_002778355.1 Clitarchus hookeri
GAACTACCCGCAACATTTTACGTTTGTCAAATCTGTGGAAAATTATCTGCAGTTCATACATTGGCACTGATGCGGTCACGTCAGAAAATTTGGCAGAAGACGATTTGAATCGGCACAGTTTTAGAGCAGGTGATCTTAGAGGTTCTGAGGAACAGACATGGGAAATTACATCCAAAGCAGGGATTATATTCCATGGTTGTGATAATGGATTTTGCAAAATTTGCATCAATGTAATTATTCATGTCAAAGTAGGCTGGTCGAGGCCATCATATTAACTTCATAGTCAGCCCGCATTTTTTGCAGTCTTGTCATCGGTGGTGTCAACCAACCACAATTCAAAAAATTAAAATTATACTTGAAAAGTTATTTTCAAAATTCAAGTACTCTCAGCTTCCTGCACGTCACACCACTTGCCTGTCACACAAATTCCACCTGTCTGCAAATATTTTGCATGATCGAAGCTTTCGAAAAGCATGAGCTGTGGGGTCGACTCATGCACCCTCACCACTGTCTCATCGCCTCTACGTGCAAGGTCCTCAAATGGCAAGCAGTCTTTCCATCTGCAACTTGCCTGAACATGAAATCAAGCAGTGACAGTATATTTTTATTGCACACTATTAAAGATAAAAGTATGGTGCATATCTAAAGACAATTTTGAAGTTTCTGTATAAAAAATTTTGCAACTAAAATTGATTCTGTAAACACCTGTTTTAGCCATTTTAATAGCCAAAAAAATTAGCCTTAGAGTTTAAATGAGAACTTGAAACTTGTCTTTGAGCATAAAATGTCTCTTAAATGATTTTCATGTTTAGACATTGCTGCAAAATATCAGTGTTTTGTACTAAATCTCTGCAACGTACTTCATACTCCAGCGTATCCCTTACTCAGTTGATAGATTTTAAAGTACACAGCTGTTGATAAAGAAATATGTGAATGAAATTTAAATAACAAGCTACAAGTTTCCTTTTATCTGATGACAGAAGATGAATATGAATTCCAGTACACATCAACATTTTCTGTTTATGAAGATGCACTGCGCACATTTAGTGGAGCCTTATCGGCAGACACAAGTTGAATCACTTGAATGTCCTTGGTCTCTAGGGTTGGGAAGCAGTTGGCAGGGAGGTAGCTGGGACATCATGCAGTGTGGTTGCTTCACTGTGGGACGACAGCTGTGTATCAACCTTGTGCAGTACATGCACTTCGAGATTAAATCTATTATAGTCTTTCCTGTTTACGTTTGTGATCTGTATTCGCACAAATATAGTATTTGAGGGTGCAGGTGCGTAAATTTGGTATGTGGCAATATTACACAATTTACGTAGGTGTCTTGGACATTCGCAGTTTTCACGCATCTGTGGGAGTCCCGAAACCATTTACTGTGAATAAGGCTGGCCAACTGTATTGCTATGAAAAATATTACAGTGAAACACACTAATGTGGTTTATTACAATACATTCACTACAGCGATGATTTATTAATGCACAGTGATGAACCATATACGTAAACTATACGTAAAAATATATATTTGTTTAATGAAACAGGTTTCTTTTGTTTCTCACTAGCTGTAACTATAGATTACTATGTATTAAATTTAATGACCATTGCTGAGAATCAGCAGTGGATGGCAAGGAACTGACAACATTGACTCTGGCAGTGGTGCAGCCACACCATGCTGCCTGCCAGGAACAAAAAATATGTTTTACTTGATGAATTACGGCTGGGTTAAGGTGGTGCACGTCACATGCGAGCAAGGGTTTCACTAGGTGTCAGGTCAGAGACATGGGTTCCGTGTAAGCCCTAATGAGGTGGAGTTTGCACCATCGGGCGCTTGGCCTTAACTTGTCCCTTGTACAGGGTTGGATGAGTAGACCATCTGCTGGGTATGAAATCAGGTGTTACACAGAGATCCCTCCGGGTGCTTGGGGTATTTTGGCTTACCTTGTTCGGGCCTTACCTGGATAGACTGGGGGCTGGAAACTGTTGCCTTAGGACTGCGTCCCCTTCTAGGACTACCGGTGGTAGGGTTAACTTCTTGCTGGTCCTCTGGTGTATCTGCAGCTGGGCGCCTGTGTGGGCGTCTGGATGCCATGGACTGGAGACTGGGGTCTGTGTCACTCCCAAGGCCACTGGTAGGCCTAATCGTAGGCTGACGATGGTAGCATGTCGCGCTGTTTGGGCTCTCCGGCTGCCTGGTAGAACCCTTAGTTTATGTGCAAGTTTGCTGGTGTGTACAGCATGTGTCAGCAGTTTAAATGCAACTTAAGTTTGTGGTGTTTCCTAGCCGGTGTATGTAAAGAGAGGCAAAGATAGAGCGGTGGACTCATTTACGTCAGGTATGTAATGCTATTCTAGCAAGGAGAATAAATGTTTTAGATGCTCAAGAGAAATACTATAAGTCTGCAAAGAAATAACGTGCAAATGTAATATTTACGTGCAATCTAGTTGTAAACGTAACAGTTAAGTTATGTCTCAAGCAAAATCAAGCATCAATGCTTTTTTTTTCCTGTGTCATGTAATTGTTCCAAAATGCTGAGCACTTTTTTTTTCTTGCTACTTTGTGCTACTTTCTTTGCTAGGATGACTGTTTTGGGAACAATATGAAAACAAACTAAAATTACATCAGATTGTATTGTATCTAGACTTGTGTTTATTACAGGTATGAGTTCGAAAACTGTTTCTATCATGAGGAGAGAACTCCTAGGTATAATGAGACGTTCTGCGGGCTGCAACATAGATACAAAATTGAACTACTTAAGAGCTCATGAAAAGAACCAAGTGTATGTCAGAAAACCTTAATGACTTGAAGAAAAAATGGTTTCATTTAAATTCATAAGATAAGTTCCGTTGGATGAGTGTGTGTGGAATAAAAGGAACAGTTGAGAAATGTAATGAGGAATGGCTTGAGTCTTCAATTTCATTTTGTCAGTATAAACGTGGTCGACCGGAAAATTCATTTGAAGTAAGTTGTGAGCGCACAAAACGACAGAATACCAAAGACTTGAGAGAGTCTACGCCAACAGGTGTTCTAACATACGCAGCTCTAATGAGTTTAAGAGCTGCAGTTCCGACTTCGCCTGACTTGTCATGAAAAAATCATATAGCAAAATACACGACCTGCATCCACAAGATACTGTAGGCCTCTGAAAATAGAATTTAGTAAGGAATCTACGGAAGTCTCAATAGTGGAGAAGAATTAGAGTTAAAGTAATACGAAACATCAAGACGAGTAATGTTCTGTTCCATAATAGACATGTGGAAATCAGTGACAATGTAATCTTTGCCGTAACAGACTGCAAATTATGTAATGCTCTGACGCACACCACGTCAATGCAAAGATGCTACCTGAGTGGCGCTACTTCAAAGCAATTTAATAACATAGAGGGAATAATTCGGAGGGTTATTAATACAGACAACCTTGAATTCGGCATGTCTGTCTTACATGGGTGGATTCGCATGTTCGAATGGCTTTTGCATTTGCCTTATAACTTGCCAGTCAAGAAGCGGGAAGCTCGAGGAAGTGACAAAGACATTGTTGCTGCAAATAAAGCTCGGATTCAGAGAGAGTTTCGAGAATGCTGTGGTTTTATTGTAGACCAACCTATACCAGGCTTCGGCAATACAAATACCGGAAATACAGCAAGACGGTTCTTGAAAAACCCCGACTTCTATGCTGAAATCACAAACATAGATAGAGATTTAATTAAGAAAATACATATAATAATGATTGTTGTATCATGTGGACATGATATCGACGTTGACACATTTTGTGCTTACACTCATAACACGGCAAAGTGCTTTGTTGAAAGGTATCCATGGTAAAACATGTCACCGACTGTACATAAGTATTTCTTTCATGGACCAAAAAGTATTGCGTCAGCATTGCTTCCAATTGGACAATTATCAGAAGCAGCCCAGGAAGCACGCAATAAAGATTTTAAGACATTCAGAAAATGTAGCTGAGAAAAACTAATCATGATGTTTTTAACCACTTCCTTCTAAGTTCAGATCCAGTTATATCCACTAGGAGGACAATCAAAAATAAAACCACGCAAAGCCTTCCGAAAGAGGCACAAGAGTCGTTGATTCATCCATCTTGCAATTATGATGAAGATAACAATGCTGACAGTGATGATGCCGATGAGGATGCTGATGAAGGTGGAGATCTGATGGATGTTTCCAACTGGTGGTGATGATGGTGGAGATGAGGATGTTGTTAGTGACAATGCGGTTGTGGTTATAGTGACAGTAAGGATGTTGCTAGTGACAATGCCGATGATGGTGCTGATGGAAGTGAAATTCTGATGGGTTGATATTTTATTCAATTCGTTTTCATGTATTGCATTTTGATTATTTGTGGTTTTGTTACAATGATTATTTATTTATTATGTTTGTTACCATTTGATCGCAACTTATTTACAAACTATTTGTATTTTTTTTGGGCCCTACTAATAGTCCTTGACACGTGCAATGTTGTCACATTGGTGTTTTCATCATTGCTTAATATGTGTAAATGTTTTGTTCTTCTCAGAATTTGCATATATCTACATGATGATTGCACCATTTTCTTTGACATTATATTCTTTTTAAATTGGTATGCGGAATGTAGGGTTTGATACACTACCTGAATCAATGCCACGAATGGAGACTTCTTGCTGCAGTGTGCGACGACTTGATGTGGTGCTCCGATGGTCTTGTGGGGTGACTCAAAGAGATTAGCTGGGTAAACTGTGAGGTGAGGCCTCAGCAGTTGACGGACGACTTGAGCTCACGATCGGGGGTTAAACAGCTGAAGGCTGACTGGGTTTGGTTACTTAGTAACTGGTCAGTCTCAGGGGCAGTCGCTGTCATCCGGTCACTCCCCTTTACACCTGTTCTATGGGTGAACTGCATTAACAGAAGGTTCTAATATCCTCCTCCGAAAAGCAGGGGTAGGCGATGGTTCCCCTAGCTAGAATGTACCCAGAGGTGATTAGGTCACTCCTTGTCAGACCTGTCACTCCAAACAGCAGATGGATGCGGTGGAGAGAGTGTGTTAACTGACTCGGGTGGCCTAACCGTTTCATTGTGTAGTCTTGCTAGTAGGGGGCTCTACTGTACTGTGCAACAGGTACTCTTCAGTACCCTGGCCACAGTATGGGTGGCCTGTTAGTGTGTGGTGTCTGGCGACGTACGTGCTGTCTTTGGTTAGGGGATAGCCCGCAGTCCTACACTATAGTCGGCCTGCCTCTCCCTTGAGGGAAGGCGCTTCCCAGGATTGAAGGGGGTACAGTTTCACCCTAGAATGAGCACTCCGAGGTTAGACTATAAAACGTGTTTATTCCATCCAGAATAAATACGGTAACCCATACTATCTCCTGCACTTTACTGTGGTTGCTACGTAACCTGCGGAAGTTACAGTTAAAGAAAGGTGAAGGAGACACGTCAGAAATAACGAGAGCAATCAACTGAAAGCTAGGAAAACAAATTACCCTAACTGACGGCAATGTAAGTCCTGAAGGGATTCTGGTTTCACTACTATAGTAGTAAGTGAGGTTAAGGAGGGCATAGACTCTTCGGAGGTAGCTGGTCGCTGGTATCTAGATGATGTTGGGTCGCTGGTGGTTCCTCATGAGGAGGAGGGTAGGCAGAGGGCACAAGTTGTGCTGAAGCGAGCTGCTGATAATTAACTCTTTGGTGGTGGCTCCTCAGGGAGGAGGAACTGGCAGAGAGCCCCAAGCACTGGAAGGTGCTGAAACGAATTGCCTTGGAACATCTGGCTTCGGCAGGGGTGCGCGGCCTTATATATTCGTATCCGGCGTGCACCTCGGGTCTCGTCGGCCTTCAGGTGGTTTCTTGGGCACCGCGGCCTATCTGCGCTCTTTCGGGGATGGTGAGAGACTGGGGTAGTTTTCTTTGTTGTGCGGGCAGCATCCAACACCCGATTAGGGGCAACTTAGGTGCCTCATTTTACTTGGCTTCATAATAGAGGGCAATTAAACTGTGTGTGCGTTTGGTATATGGGGTATCTGATGGGTCAATCACAGTTTCCTTGGGTATCCACGTGTGTAGTAGAATGCTGGTCGGCTCTGGAGGCTGGCGGTATCTGGATTTGATGCTCCGTTCAGGCTATGTGATGTCACACGTAATGAGG
Source organism: Clitarchus hookeri (assembly GCA_002778355.1). NCBI lineage: Eukaryota > Metazoa > Arthropoda > Insecta > Phasmatodea > Phasmatidae > Clitarchus > Clitarchus hookeri. The sequence goes on from NQII01000046.1 coordinate 1,274,421, forward strand.
TGGAGTCGAAAAACAAATGACACCAAATATGTTTCACGCATCATATTTTACCCCTTACTTTCATATAGTGTCACTTCCTGAAAGCTCCCGTGCTTTGAGGGCAGGTTTCATGAATACAGAGGCACTGTCACCACTGTGTTTACCAAGTTATGACATTTTACTGCACAGGACCAACTGTAAATAAAACAGATCTTGCTGGCTGCTGTTAATTAGTTAATTTATATATTTAACTTCCAAATAAATTGTTGATATTGGGAGGCACCTTTGATAACTTGGTGGTAGTGCTGATCAGTTTTTAGTTTTGTTTTTTTCTTGCAACTTCATAGAAGGTACTTTGTAAAGAGGGACAAGCTGATTCGCTTTCCACTCGTTTTATTGAAATTGCAAGTTCGTATAAAATGAAAAAAAAAAAAAAAAAAAAGCCCGTTTATCAAGCATTATTTACTAATTCAAGTTGAAACCTCTACTAAATCAAAATAAAAAAAACTGTGTCAAATCATTAGCATACAGTTATCAAAACAAAAAAAATCCTAGTTGTAATAAACAATGAGAAAAAGAATGTATCCACAAATAAACGACTTCACAGTGGCAAGACAAGTGCATGCCATATGATAATAGCGTCAAGTGCAGAAGCACTCTGACAGCTGAGTGGAAGGTGACAGCCTAGGAGGGGGGTGGGTTGGTATTTATTTTTAGATATACTCATCTTGCAACACAGTACTCTCCAAGAGAAATGCAACACACAGAAACCGAAAAAAAGTGCAACAAACTTATTTTCAGCTGATTTCCATCCAATTTTCAACTTTTTTTAAATTCAATTTTTTACAGTTTCTCAAAATTGGGTTTTAAAAAGAAAGGAGGGCTTAATAAAAGTTGTGGCAACAATGAGTTTCTACTGTATATATTGAAATTTATTTTCACAGAAAATAATATCTACATATTTGTACTATCTTGGACTCTGTTGTTGCGGGTCAGCTAATTAAACTAACTGCAGTCTTTTGGTAATCATCTTTTCATTCCTTCCATTGTCTACTTTTCTATCTGTGCCCTGCTGCGACCTTCCACTGTCAGTTAGGCTTTAGGAAGTTGTGAGCACAGAGAAGTGATACATGTGATGTGCATGCTTGCAGTTTGTGGACGTGGAGGAGGTGGCAAAGCGGAGGGCACGGCGGGGTAGGAAGAGGAAAGCGGAGGATAATTTGGCAGAGGCTATCCGTGATGACCAAACTCCTCACCGACGCAGCAGGAAGTGGAAGCACAATGGTAAGTAGGGTCTATGTAATTTCTTGCCTATATCACCCTCATCTCTTGCAGGAAACATTGAAAGATTTATTTTCTTTGTTATTATTTTCACTTTGCAAAGAAATATAAATGTTTATATAAGAGTGAGTTACATTCATAATGTACAATAAAACTGTCTAGATTCTACTTTTATGTCTTGGACCAGCAAAATTATGTTAGCTATTGTTACAATAATTTGAGCATAGCCATGTTTGTGATAGGATGGAAGCCTAGTTTTAAATTTAATAAAATATTGTATTTTAATTAATAATTTTTTTTATTTGGTACAAAAAGAAAAGTGTATATTTTCACAGTGTAATTAGCATCTATATTACTCTTCGTGAATGCAATTACAGCAGAAATTACTGCAGGGTAATAATTTATCACATATTCAATAACAGAAATAGATATTGGAAATATGCCAGTGATATCAGTAAAATTTGTGGAATAAATTATCTAACACTGTACATTTACAGAATTGAAATGACCTAAGTCTTTCACAAAACTTGCTTCATTTCCATAATTTGCACACTGTCTCATTAATTGATCAAAAACTCGTGTGTCACTCGGGGAACATGCCAAGTGTTCTCGCAGTGATGCACCTGATCGTTGCTTGTCACACTTTGTGGAGGTCCTCGCTGTTCATCATGGTCGTATGTTCACAGTCTGCCATTAAGGTTTCTTCTTTGGCACCTTAAAGCCTGTTGCGCTTCAACATATAGTCAGCTTTGGTAAGGATGGCGACATGCTAACTGCTACTCGGAGGTGGAAAGGCAGTACGGTCAGAGCTCTACACGCTCTGATCGAAAGTCTGTAACCACAGACATTTTTCCTGGGTCTTGACAAAATTCCTGTAGTGTATGTGTAAATAATGTAAAAAAATATTGATCTTCAAATAATGTTTCTTACTGTATCAATCAAACAAAATTTTCTGCTTCAGATTTTTAACAAAGCATTAACAAAAAAGTATAAATGTCTTAAAATGTGAATTGCCCTACATTTACCGTGTTGCACTTGTAGCCAAAACTGTGAAAGAAAGAATTAAAAAACAAATATTCTTATAGACATACTATATTTTTGGCTGTTCGCAAACAACTAAATCTGGACAAGTTTTTGTGGTTCACTATTGATGAGTGGATGGACACATGTTTTCCTAAATCAAATTGCACTTACAATGGCATACAAGTTTGGCATGTATTTTGTACGTTCACAATTAATACTAATGGATGACAGATATAAAATAAATTTTTGTACACATATGTATTGTTTTCTCTGAAGTCTCATGTCACGAAGTAATCTAACCGACAGTCATTACAGTTGTAATGTTGTAAACTCACGTTGCTGTGTCATGAAAAATAATAAATCTTTACAGTAGACATCTCAAATTATGCACACTTCTTTAGTAATAAAAAAAATGCAGGCCTGATAAATTAATAAGAGGATTGGAAACTGATTTATTAACAAGGTACAGCAGGAGTTAGGTGGCAAAAGTGATTGTTTAAATCACAAGTAATGCAGTCATAGATACATTGACACCATTTCACAGTTGAGTGTAGGACAGTGACATGGAGTTTATTCTCTTTCGGGGGGGGGACTACCAATACCCCTCTGTGATTATATTTTGGTCCTTGTAAGAGGGTTGATGATTATGGTCAGTTGTCTCATGAGCTCGTTGGTGCTATGAATTTCAGGCCTGATATCGGGGGTTGTGGTGTCTGGGTGTCTTCACAGGCAGGGAGAATACCAAGGGGACTGCCGGTATTACAGGCAGAGAGCTCCAGGTTTTCCGTTCAGCCTGATCTTTCTCATGTATACATGAATGGTTACCATGTGCCTTGAGAAGTTCGGGCATGGCCCAAGTGCTGCAGGCCCTCGGAGTCTCAGTAGGTGGGTGGAAAACCCTAGGCCGTATTGAGGGGACCACTTGACTTCTGGCAAGCTAGTTGAGGAAGCTCCCTCTGATTTTTGTACACCATCGGAGCCTGGAGTCCTTGGTGTGTTGGATCTCAGGTTTGTTGAGCTGCAGTTGTTTTACCCTTCCTTTCACTTCACTCACTTGGTTGGAGAATGACATGAGTAAAGGGTAGGTACAGGGGTGGTGCAGGGGTTTCCCTACAGTAACAAATAAGTGTAGTTGAGTTTCCCAGATATGAGATCAGGACTTGGTAGACACTTCATTGTCCTCTAAATCTCTACGCAGTATGGTGAATAGTGGTTTACCGTACAGCTATGGACGAGCTGTTCTGTGACCTAGGTATTCGATGCTGCTGGAGAGTCTCCGGGGCACTTTGTTGAGCCACGGTAGACGTGGGGGGCAATTATCCTCTTCTGACTTCTGACTACACACCTCCAACTTGCCTCATTGGAAAGATCATTACATGTAATTTTTAGGCATATTTAAATTATGGTATTTTTTTAGGCTTCAGAATTTTGTGGGTGTATGATGCATGTCACTTAACTGACATGTGTCAGGCTCAAGCTCACCATCATCAATGACAATTGCTGAAGTATAAGTGCTAAGCTTGCTAGTAGCACTGATAACATTTATAGAACAGTAGCAAGTGTGCATCCCTTGTCTTGGTGTGTGGTCATGTTTTAAGAGAAGGTGACTGCTCGGTTGTGGGTCAGTGGCAGTATCGAGTCTATTCCCTTTAGGAGCGGACTACTGGTGCCTTGCCGGGATTAGTTTCTGGGCTACCTTATAGGTGAGGCTTCAGTGGACTCTAGGGTTTGTTGTGCTGCAGCTTCTGTTCTCCTCCTCACTTGAAGAAAGGTATAGGTACGGGTGAGTTAGGAAGTGCTACAGGGATCTCTTGGTGATTACGCAGTAGTGTAGAAGTGTTCCCCCCAAGGGAAGATCAGGATTAGATAAACACTTTGCCATCCTCTGAACCTCTGCACCCAGTGGAGAACCGCGGTGGATCATACAGATGTGGCTGAGTACACTCAGTGTCTAGCCTTTTCCTGTCTGTTCCAGGGTCTCAATTACTCACACTGGCCCTCTAGTTGCAACACCGGGCAGTGAATCGTGATGGAATGTTGGATTGTTGGGGATGGTGACAGTATCTCAGAATTAACCTGGTGCTACATAGTGATGGCTTCCCGGTACTGTGCTTGGTCTTGTCTGAAGGACTCTGGTCAAACCAAGACAGGAGGAACAGCCACAGCACCAGGCATCAAGTTGCAATGGTGGACCCTCCCTCCTTGAAGTTCAGTTGCCTCCCGCAGGAATTGTCTTGTTTCTGTCTTAGAGTGCATGTCCGGTTTCCCCAGTATTCACCGAGAAGTCACTGTCGGCATGGTAGGTTTGGATACTAGGTTAATTAAGGCGGACGGTAACTGCGAGTTAACGAGTAGGAATTCTTTCTCTCCAAAAAAGCTCCAGAATAAAATGCTGCAGGGTTTATTCATAATTATAATTGTTTACTGTGGAAACACTATCTATCAGAGTCTCTAATGCCAAGCTCAGTAAAACCCCTGTCTGGTCTGACCCATGAAAATACGTGACCTCAGCCATGTCAGTAACACTAATGCCTAATCTGGCTACCAGCTAAGTATAGGCTGTTTATGCTAAACTGAGCATTTTTGAAAGCCCTGCTTAAGATCTACTTGTATGCACCTTGTGTATTCTTCCACCATATGCAAAATTAGCATTTCAGTGGGCCAGTTCACTTTATTCATGCCTCGGTCAAGTGAAGCTGTGGAATTATTAGAAAAGTAAATCTTTTACAAATTTGATAATTCTGACACTTAAATGCATTAAAAATAAACAGGAAGTAAATAACATCATTTCAGTATTCATAAATGTTTAACCGAACACCTATAATTCAACATTAAGACGTTGAACTACTTTCCCTCCGTCATTGCCAACTTTACTTGGTGCAAACCACTCAAGTGTGTGTCTGTTAAAAGCTAAAATATATGTAGGTAACATTTTTCAAAGGTCATATTCAAAAGTGCTCACTTTACCGTGAACAGCCTTTACAGACTTTCAGTATGTTAGTTGCAGGTCTAGTTGCTATGAGGTGGGCGTTCTGACGAGAATGGCCTCTGAGCACTTTTGAGGGAAAACTGTATTTCTACGTCTAAGTACTGCTTGTCCCAAATGGACGTTTGTTTAGAGGTGAAAGCAGTGGAAAATCACCGTGCTTGTTGAAGAGTTGGGCAGGTGATGGATGAAGATGAACAACTAGCATTTTGCAGGCCTGTTCTCAATATATACATGCTTGGCAGATGTCACGAGGATCATTGGTGCGCGGGGGTGACACACTGCTTTTTCTTACCCCCACTCTGTGGCAGTTACGTGAACCTGGCTGTACACAAGAAGGGGTGAGTCAGGCAGATTGCAAAAAAAATGTATACTAATGGACAGGCGTGTAGTATACACACCCAGTTAAGAGTAATCCAACCCCTGTCTGTTCCATCTCACGTCTGTGGTTTCAGTTGGATGGGTCCAGGTGGGGCACGATAACAGCAGTTATGGTTATTGATTAGACAGTAAGTCTCAATGACCAAAGCTAAAATTATATGGGCATTGAACAAAGCATTAATACATGGCTCATCATGCAGTTCAGGAGCGAACTTTGATCTTTTTCCATACATGTTCCCTGACTATTTAATTGTGAAAAATGTTCAGATGCATAAGGACAAAAATCTTATTACATATGGTCTTGGGCCTTATTTTCAAAATAAGATAGTGGATGCTGTCAAAACGGTAACATTCTGGCGCACGACCTCCTCTGTGTAAACCATCACCTCTGAGCTCGCAGGAACAAGCCTTCCTTCACAAATTGGTTGCAGGATTGCTTGGGGCTGACAGAAAAATTCATCAGTGCAGCGTGGCCGGTAGATGTACAGTTTAGGTGAGGCAATTGTACTATAGTACGTTCAATGTGGATATGGTTCTCAGTTGGTCTGAGCCGGGTAGGAATGCGACTGGGGGTGATGGCACTTATACTCTGAAGTGGGATTGGGCGACAAATTAAGGTCCGGTTGCCTAGGCAGCCCAGTTGACCCACTCTGTGGGAAATGTCTCTGCTAAGGTTTTTACCTGCTTCTGTTTGGGTTGGGCAACCTGGGCCACCTACTCTGTGTTTCTCGACTGTATGCAGCTGTGTCATCTCTCTTCTCCGTTTGTCATTGGTTGAATGAGAGTATCCCATGAGTTACAACTTGAGGTAGTATGTCTCTCGACTGGTGGGTTAGGGCCTGCTCAAATACGTTGATGTGCCGGGGGTTTTTATCACTGGACCAAAGAGTCCTTGCGGCACGACTGTTGGTTGTACTACAGCTTGGTGTCTGGCTTCCTAGGCCTGGTCCCTCAGTTTACGTTACTGACAGTATCGTTTGCCAATCTGGTTGGCAAGTGACTGTTGGAGTACTGCCTCAGCCCTACGGGTTTTGCAGCGTCTTCCACATTGGGAAGGATAAGACTTTGACTAGGATGATTGATGGATAGAGAAACTAAATACACCTAGAGGAGTGTGGTTCCTGGTTTGAAGCTAAAGTGTAAGCAAAGGGGAGGTAATGGATTCAGACAAGTTTCCACGGCCTTAAGCTAATGAAAGCTGGGAACTGGTAATGCAGTAGTCTGGTTGGATAGCCTTCCCTTTGGTATGTAGTGTATTTAGTAGGAGGCTCCTCCACAGTACATTGGAGATTGACACATAAAGAGTGGTTGCAGAATGTGACTGGCTTTGAATGGGTCCTGCAGTTTGGGGACCCACATGTACTCTTACAAATAAATTCCCTAAGTATGTTGAGACTCCTCTAAATTATGCAAGGTTTAGACAGAAGTTAGGTTATGTGATTATTAAGGGATGTTAGAATGCAAATAATGAGGGAGGTTAAGTTTGGCATATTGTTGAGTAAGGACCTGATTCTAATGGAGCACCAAGCTGGAGAACACGTTGGGTAGTTGGGTTTTCGCCGGTCGAGATCACTAGGCCACAAAATAGTACAAAGAGTACCCAAAGGCATTCAAAGGCACACTAAAGCCCAAAATATAAAGTGGTTGAATCTAATTGAAATGAGAACACTAAAGTTAATTACGACTTTCTTTATTCTCAAGAGAGATAATTAAAATGTACAACATGGGGTACACAGTCATTGAATACCTGTCATCTTTCTACTACACGTTAGGGTGCTTGGGGCGTCTATGCAAATATAGAGAGACAAAAATATATTACGGGTCTGGAATTTATAAATACACAATAAAACGTACACAAGAATAGAAGAACTCCAGGGGGGGGGGNTTAAGCGATGGTACTTAAATTAAACATGACAAGCAATAGGTTATAGTGAGTAGCAAGTGGTTGCACACTAGCAGGTGTCCAGATAGGACCAAGGCTGCATGAAGATGTCTCTGGATGGCAGCTGAGTATGCTAGCTGGTGTCTAGCTGGAGAGCCTCTCAGGAGTCACTGGCGCTGCTGTGAGTAGAGTTGGCCAACCAGCGGCATGTGCAAATAAGTGCCAGTGAACATCAGTGCTCATCAGCAGAATCTGAACAGTAGCTGGCATTACTGAAATAACTGGCCAGTGAAATCTTATATGTTTGTGGTAAAGTGAGCACTTTTGAGCCCTTTGCAGTTTCTTCTTTCTTCCATTTGCATATCTTTCTGCCTCATGTCAATATAAACGTTGCCATGCAATTTAATGTAATGTTCTTATCAACTACACAAATCTGCTGTGTTTACTTGATAAATAAAGAAGCACCTTGTAATCACTGTTATAATGAACATCAAATGATAGAACACTTTACACAGTAGTACCATTACTAGTAAAATAAGGAGAAAAAAATGTTTTGCATGTTGAAGTGTTTTGAAGTAATGTGCCAATTTGATTTATGTAAGTATTGCAAAAACCACATTTATCCACAGTATTAAGATGATAACAATACTATGCACTTACCAAATGTCCACTTTAGTGTTGTATGCATTTATATACGTAAAAAAATACTGCTCATGAAAGCAGTTGATGCGTGTGGAGAGCGCTGTAGTGTGCAAAGTTGGCTAGGAAGGGAGGCATGTAATTCATGGGTGTGGTCTGCAGGTGCCTGGCAGGTTATTGATTGTGTGTACAGACAGCTGGTGGCCACCTTCCCCTCCCAACTCTTCCAGTGCTGTGGAGCCATGTTACTTTACTGCAATCAAACCTTGTCAACCCCATCATCACATTTTGAAGTGAATTATAATAATAATGATAATATTAATAAATAGTAAGTAGTAATAATAGTAATAATGGCAACAACAGCAGCAATAATAATAATGATAACAACAATAATAATAATAATAACATTAACAACAATAAAATAATTTATTTATTTATTTATTATGCAGAATTTTATGCCACCCAACAGTGGAAACCATTAACAAGGTGAAATACAAAATAAAACAGAAAACGACAAATACACATAAATAAAACACAAAGAAGTCACAAAATACGCAACAAACTATATAACATAATAACAAACAAACAGAATATAGACAATAGGAATTTTCCTGGAAAATCAATTACACTTTTAATGATGCAGTTATAATAATTACAGTATATAATACTACCATGTGAAATATTATTCTCGTGCGCACTTTATTTTTCAAATTATCACGCATTCAAAATTTACAATTTTTAAACTCTCTTGTAAACAATCAAAATGGGTTGCTATTGGCTAACGTGCGCGTGACATACTTGTAGAGGTGTGCAAAGCTTCGAATTTTCGAAGTCGAATCGAAGACTTCCGTACCTTCGACTTCATCTTCGAATTAAAAAATATTCAAGTGAAAAGTCAAACATTTTCACAAAGTGTTTCCCCTCCCCGGGGTCATCATGAACTTTGATAGTATTCTGGTATAAGGAAGCACAGCTGGAAACCAAAGCCTCCGTAGTAAAGGTGCTAAACCTCCACTGTTTTTCAAACAAAGTTTGTAGTTTTTGTCCCAAGTTCCACATGCTGAGATAACAATCTACCAGCTTGTCATTGAGGGTCAGTCAGTCAGGAGGAGGGAATGTTTTTACAGCTCAGCCCCCCCCCCCCTNCCCCCCCTGTACCTTTGTCTCTTTCTTTGTCCCTCTGTCTCTTTTTTTGTTAGGGGAGCAAGATGGGCCTCACCTCAGGTCACAGTTGGGGTGCCTGTAAACAGCAGGCTGTGGAAACCCTTGTGTAGTGGTGTCAAGCCAATCCTCCTAGTCAGTTTTCTGGTGATCAAAGAGACACACCCATGCAAAGGCAGCTTAGGAAAGGGTGACTGACCATAACATAACACAAATAAAATGCGGATTTTCTGTCTCAAAAATGTATGTTTCTTTGCCTTTCTAATTTTGACATCGCTATTTTGTGTTTATGCTATTATTTTTGTGACATTTTGCACCCAGCCACACCCACAAACCAGACATTGAAGTGTGGATGATGATCAAGTCTGTATGCATTGCTTGTCAAAATGCATTATCAGTTTTTTATTTTGGTCCCTTAAAAAACTATCCATACAGGTTCAGTTTGACTTACGTTTATATTTAAAAAAAAATTATTGTGTTTTTTAGTTAAATTGTTTTCCCACAGGTTATTAAGAGATATTATTATATCATGTTTATTACATTTTATTAAAGATTTATTTAAAATAAAACAACGTATCGTACAAAGACAGAGCAACGACTGATTTTATTTTAAAAAAATCTTAACTGCTAACGACTGACATAGATGGCAGCACTAGACATATATTGTAGATATCATAACNTGACATAGATGGCAGCACTAGACATATATTGTAGATATCATAACACCACCCCCACTATATCTAACAATATATACGCTTATATTAAACAATTTGCACACCCAATTTATCTAAAATTTTATAATGTTTAACAGAACATAAACTTTTGGTGAACAAATCAGCAGGCATTTCAGCCGTAGGCAAATACTTAACATTTACAACATTATTTGCCACACATTCTCTACAGAAATGATATTTTATGTCGATGTGTTTGGTTCTCTTATGAAAAACTGGATTTATAGTTAACTTTAGTGCACTCTGATTATCATTGAACAGATCAATAGTATACATATTTTGTGTAATTTCACATTGCAAATTTCTTAAATAAACAGCCTCTTTACAAGCTTCTGTTATCGCCATGAACTCGGCCTCACTACTTGACAAAACAACTGTTTTCTGTTTCTTTGTTTCCCAAGATATTACACAACCAGATAAAGTAAAACAAATTCCAGTATATGACCTCCTGTCAATAACATTTCCTGCCCAATCAGCATCAGCGAATCCTTCTAATATTGAACTACCATTAGCAGAATACTTTAAACCAAAATCTCTAGTACATTTTAAATACCTCAATAACCGCTTAACATATGCACAATGTTCTTTAGAATAACAATTATTGAATTGGCTTAAATACCCAACTGTATATGCTATATCCGGTCTGGTCAAGACTGTTAAATACATAAGACATCCAATTATCTGTTGATAAGGAAATAATGGATGTGTTACGAGTGACAATCTATGTTTCAACTTAGTCTCCATTGGAGTCCGAACTGGTTTACATTGACTAATATTAAATTTATACAGCAGCTGATCAATATAATCTCTTTGACTTAATGTTATTGTTTGCTGAGATTTATCAACAGNCAGCAGCTGATCAATATAATCTCTTTGACTTAATGTTATTGTTTGCTGAGATTTATCAACAGTAACATTTACACCCAGACATTTTCTTATTTCTCCTAAATCTTTTATTTTCTTGACTAAACGATCCTGTACGAAGTTTACTAATCAGAGTAATTATAGTTTTGAGAAAATAAAAAAGTCATCGATAAATAATGTGACTACAGTTTTCAACTGATTTTTCATTTTTGTATACAAACATGGTTCTATTTTAGACTTATTATAACCCATGTTTAACAAACATTCATCTACTTTTTTGTACCAAGCTCTTGAAGACTGTTTCAGCCCATAAATAGCCTTTTTTAATTTAAGCACTTGGCCATTTTCTGTTTTTTCTGAAAAACCTTTTGGTATCTGCATATAAATAGTTTCTTCAAGAGTACCATTCAAAAAAGCAGTTGTAACATCTAGATGCGTAGTTTTAAATCCTAGTTGTACTGACAATGCAAAAAGTAATCTCAACGTTGTATGTCTCACTACCGGAGAAAAAGTTTCTGTAAAGTCCACACCTTCAACTTGCGTAAAACCTTTTGCCACTAAACGCGCACGAAAACGGACTTTATTTTCACTATCATACTTTTTACGAAGCACCCACTTGCACTGTACAACTCTACCGTCTTCTGGAGCATCACTCAACTCCCACGCATCATTGTCTTTGAAACATTGTAACTCTTCTCTCATAGCCGCCTCCCACTGCTCCTTTTCAGGCCCACTTAAAGCGTCGTGCAGAGACAGACCAGCCGCATCATCATATGTTTGACCGTCAACACACAGATTAGAGAACCCATATCTGTCAGGAACCTTCCTTACCCGCTTGGGTAGGCACTTTTGGCTTTCCTGCTCTTCGTCCTTCAGTGTGCTATCTGCATCTTCATATTCACTGGGAACATATGACTCATCATCATATCGGAAACTGTCTATAGAACTTTCAGAGTTATTTTGTATAGACTCAGGTTCTTGTTGTTCATCATCAGCAGGTTCCTTACGATCCCCCACTGAATCAACATTCTGAAAATTCTGATCAGCTTGCACCTCGATGAGATTTTCAGATTTTGATTCCTTCTCGATGATGATCACGTCCCTACTGGTTGATACTTTCCTGGTTTCTGGATCATAGACCCGATATCCCTTTACATTATCTGGATATCCTATGAGAATGCATTTAGTTGCCTTCTTGTCCCACTTCTTGCGCTTTTCTTTAGGTACATGGACCATCACAGTGCTACCAAAAATTCTAATATGACTAATATCTGGTTTGGAGCCAGTCCACAACTCATACGGAGTTCTATTATTCAACGTCGCTGCCACAATTCTATTCTGCAGATACACTGCCGTATTGGTGGCTTCACCCCAGAATTCTTTGCCTAAATTGGCATCAAAAAGTAGACACCTTGCCTTTTCTACTACTGTACGATTAAATCGTTCGCACAGTCCATTCTGTTCTGGAGTGTATGGATTGCTCTTCTGATGAATCATGCCGGCACTATTCAGGTAATCTTGAAATTCTTTGTTGCAGTACTCGAGCCCGTTGTCACTTCTTAATACTTTGATTGTCCTCTTTGTTTGATTTTCCACTTGAGCTTTGAAAATTTTGAAATACTTCAAAGCCTCATTCTTGTGTTTCAGAAAATAAACAAAAGTCATCCGACTATAATCGTCAACAAACAACAAGAAGTATCTCGAGCCGCCTATGGACACATTCTCCATAGGTCCACAGATGTCTGTATGCACAATATCTAGTAGATTACTGCTGCGCTGGCCAGTGCTCCTAAATGGTAACCGGCACTGTTTCCCTTCACAACATGTAGTACATGAGGACTTGCTTATTTCTACCTTCTCATCAAGGGACATACCCTGCACAGCATTCTTCATTTTATTTAAATAATCTTTATTAACGTGTCCCAATCTGCGATGCCAAGTTGTTCCTGACACAACTGAAGCTGCCAAACATTCTGGTTGTAACAAATTAACTTTGTACACTCCGTTGACCAACACTGCCTCAGCAACCAACTCATTATTCTGGTTGTAAACTGAGCAACCGTCTTCCTTGAAAGATACACTGTTGCCTTTTTCAATTAACTGGCTAACAGATAATAAGTTCGTTGTCAAACTCGGTACACAAAACACGTTCTCCACTACGATGTCATACTCGTGACTGTCGGTCGTAGTTGTGATTTTAACATCGCCGGAACAAATTACTGGTACACTCTGACTGTTTGCAACAACAATTTCCTTTTGTTCATACTTTGCATTCATAACCCAACTTTGATTAGCTGTTAAGTGTACACTTGCGCCTGAGTCGATATACCACTCGTCTTTGTTGAAACTTCCACTCAGGAATACTGCACTAAAAGCATTTGACTGCATTCGAGTACTATTTTTCTGCATTGACGAGGTATTTTCATTATTTGTGCACTGGTTTTTATAATGGCCGGTTTGTTTACATCGATAACATTTTATCTGTTTGACATTTGACTTTGACTTTGAAGGTTGAGTGTTGCCAACATCATTCTTTCCGGCCATAGACCAATTATTCTGCTTTCCCTTGAACCTAGAACGAGCCGCAAAAGCGCCGCTAACTTCACACTCATCATCATGACTTGCCAAATCCATATCCAACAGCTTTGTTTTGATAGAATCTGCCGTCATTTGAATGCCTGAATGCTCAATTGCCATGATCATAGGGGAAAAACGATCAGGCAATCCTGCTAATAGTAACGATCCTGTCCACTGATCATTAATTTCAAATCCTGTTCCGCTGAGTTTCTGTGCTGTATCGATAATCTGCGTCACATACGACGTCATCGAACTGCAACTCTCTCGGCGAATCGAAATCAAATTCCGTAGCAAACTTATTCTTCGTGAAAAACCGCTATCATCGAATAATTGTTTCAACTTTGCCCACAATTCTTTCGAAGATGTAACATTTTTTACGTGAACGTATAAAGACGGGTCGATGGTCATAATCAACTTCGCTTTGGTTCTTTCGTCATCTGCAGAATTTATTTCTTTATCGACTGCTGGCTTCACACAATGTTTCGTGCCTTCGAGTATTAAGAAATTCTCCGCCGCGAAACACCATTCATTGTAATTATCNTCGAACTGCAACTCTCTCGGCGAATCGAAATCAAATTTCGTAGCAAACTTATTCTTCGTGAAAAACCGCTATCATAGAATAATTGTTTCAACTTTGCCCACAATTCTTTCGAAGATGTAACATTTTTTACGTGAACCTATAAAGACGGGTCGATGGTCATAATCAACTTCGCTTTGGTTCTTTCGTCATCTGCAGAATTTATTTCTTTATCGACTTCTGGCTTCACACAATGTTTCGTGCCTTCGAGTATTAAGAAATTCTCCGCCGCGAAACACCATTCGTTGTAATTATCACGTCCCTTTAACTTGGGAACGTTAACAAGATAGTTCGTTGACATTTTGAATCTGATGCACTAAACTTGTTCAGTCCGATAAATACAACAATCCGTCACGTCACAGTTCAATCGCGCACTTTTTGTAATCTGCTTTTAACACTTGCTAAACGTAACTGCAAAATACTTCTTGAAAGCAATAAAATCGTGAAACTTTTGTTTTGTAGAGCGAACGGCCCATAACCTAAAATAAAACAACGTATCGTACAAAGACAGAGCAACGACTGATTTTATTTTTAAAAAATTTTAACTGCTAACGACGGACGTAGATGGCAGCACTAGACATATATTGTAGATATCATAACAACATTATTATATAAAGTACTTTGCATATGTAAATTTAATATATCAGTTTTGTATATTATTTGAAGACGTGTACACATGAAGTTTCCCCAATATAGTTTGAACATAGAAAGTGTTCCCTTCATATTCATTATAAAAAATGTTCTATTATATTTACTATTTCATTTGTTACATTTTCATGTTCAAAATTTATTCTGTGACACCTATCTATTTTTAATCTTCCTGTTCATAAACAAATATTTTATACCAACCCAAGTTTAAATCATCAATTAGTCTACATTTTGATTTTTGAAAATAATTCTCTTTTGAGAGTAGATATTTTGCAAGTAACAATAACCTTGTGTATTGCAAAACCAATGCATTTATAAAAAAAATACACCGTTTTGGTTTTAAGCCTATTACTTGACTATCAACAGCAACAAAACATGTAAACAGCCTTATGCATGCCTACTGTTTTATGAGTTCAGAATTAAGTATTTATAAGAATATAGACCAACATTTTTTTTGGTTTGTTTTTACTACAACTTGCATGGTTTGTTGTATTAGTCTAGTTACTTTTTGGACACTGTAAAATGAAATTAGTTAAAATTTCGGTTTCGGTTTTATATCTTATACTAAACGTGGAAATTTTACGTCATCGGAAGCACATGGGAAAATTATACTTTGGTTTTTAATACTTTATATACATGTTTATTTCATACATATTCTCTGCAAGGATATCATCATTGCAGTTCAGCAGTCACTTTTTGTCTCCTTTCTGGTCATTATGCATCCCAGTCTCATTTGTATAAACTTCATATAGTCCCTAATACCTCCTGCGGTGCCCCTAGTACAGATTTGACCCATCTCTTGTTTCAGAAGTTCGTTGTATGCCGTCCTTGAACGGCTTCGTGTGAGGTTTCCTGTCTCTTACTCTTCGGTAAATTTTCATGACCCTCAAGTAGTTTGTGACGTTCTTGTTCGGTTTTTACTTGAGCATGATGATGATATCTGATTTTGGGAGTTTGGTGTCCTGTTAGTTGTCCAAGGTGACCGGCCCTCTCCTACCTTGCTATCCCTTGTTCTATGGCCTTTCTTTCCCTCCATGGTTGATGGACCTCTACCCAGAAGAATAGTATTTGTGCTCCCGTCTGGTTTTGTTCCTTGTTCGTTTTTTGGGTGGTTATTACAGCATATTTTTCTTTGCTCCTATTTTTCGGTTTTGGCAGTGGGTTTTGCTGTTGGCCACATTACCATAAAAAAAAGTAATAGTAATAAATAACTGTGAACACAACAGAAAAATGTGGAGGAACTTCGATACATTGTTCCCTTATCCACGTTTATTTTACAGGTTTCTTAGACACTTTCTTTTTAAATTGGTTATAAACGCCAGCCAGCATAAATCGTTTTTAATATATATTTTTAATGAATTTTGTATGCATGTATTTTTTTTTTCAGATTGTTGTTGAGGGCTGTTATCCTGAATTATGTTCGGCAATGTCATAGCAGTTAACGTATTTATCACGCGCAGGAGTTTGGCGGCACCAAATGGGAATGGATATATGGAGTATGGTAGTTTTTATGAAGTTTGTAGGTATCTAAATGTATAATGATTACTTTCTTACAGATTTTGATATTTTAATATTTCAGTTTTTAGCAGTACAAGATTAGGATATGTTTTATTCCTTTGCTCAGTGTCTAATAGGCATACATTTTTTTTTGGCAGTATCAGTACAAATAAGTTGAATAAACTTGAAAACTGTAGGCTACTATAAATTAATATATATATTTTTAAATCCTTCGACTTTGATTTTCTTCAAAATTCCTTCGAACAATCTAAGCTTTGCTTCGACTTCACTTTGCATTTAAAAAAGATCTTTGCACATGCCTACATATGTGTACATGTTTTGGTCTTGCCATCTTAATGTCAGCATGGGTGCAAATGTATATTCGGTCGGTTGCTGTGGATTACAGAGAAACTTTGAAAAAGAGATGAAATTGTTTTTGGAAACGTATGTTACTTGCAAAATTTACTGATAAATTTAACATGATTTTGCTTCAATTGTCACTGCCTTCGTCAATGTTTGAAATTTAGTTGGGCCGTTTCAAAACACCATGTTAGTACAGCAATAGGCAGTGTATTTACACTTGTAGGTAAATATTTTATTCAAGAATTATGCTCTCACGAATAACCACTTTTCTTTTAGACTCATGCCGTTATGCTTAATTTAAATATTTTCCTGCAAACATATACTTTACAATTCTCAAAAACATGACACTTTTTTGTGGGCACATTTGACGAACATTCTATTTCTGTATGCATATAAATTAGTAATGTCATTTTGGAATCCCAGTTATTTGAAATTAGTCCTAAAACTAAGAAAAAGATTAAGCCTCTACAAATTAAATTAGCATGACAAGAGTTTTATTAAAGAAATATTTTATTATGCAACTGGCATAAACAGCAGCATTTAACGTCAAAATTATGACGCAATTTTCAACTATAACATTATTAGTATTTATACCTGACAAAGAATATTTTCAAATTTTAATAACAAAGTTTAAAAAAAAACCACCTGTCACATAGTGTAAACCACAAAGATTTTATGAAACACAAATGCAATTTCTTATTGGCCGTACAGGTACTGCCTTTAAAATAAACATCACCATGTTAAACGGATTAGGTCAGTACAATTACGGTGATAAAACACATTTATTTAATGCTGAAATGATTTTCCTGCACAAAACATATACTTTTGTCGCAAATTGCTTAGTATTTTCCAGTTCTTAACTACGTTCGGGCACGTTTCACATTTTATTTTTTCACTTAAACTAGTTGTAGGTATTTTATCAGGATTACATTTTGTTGTATTTTTGCATAATTGAACTATGCAACACATGCTGGTGTTCGATGACACAGCACTAACATTAAAATCCTCTGATACAACAAGATACACTGAAGAGCCAAAAGAACTGGTACACCTGCCTAATATCGTGTAGGGCCCCCCGAACACGCAGAAGTTCCGCAAGACGACGTGTCTTGGACTCAACTAGTGTCTGAAGGTATGCAGGAGGCAATTCACACCATGAATCCTGCAGGGCAGTCCACAAATCCAATCTGCGCCAATTTGAGAAAGGTTGCACGTCTGTCACGTTTAATGATTCTTGTCAGTCGTAGTTTGTCCCATTTTTTCACAATCTTTTTCCGGCCGCAGCGATGTCGAAGATGTGATGTTTTACCGGATTCCCGATATTCATGGTACACTTGTGAAGTGGTCGTACGCGAACATCCAAATGTTATTGCTACATCGGAGATGCTATGTCCCATCTCTCGTGCACCGACTATAACACCATGTTCAAACTCACTTAAATCTTGATAACTTGCCATTGTAGCAGCAGTAACCAATTTAGCTGCCGACCGCATCGCGTTACTTGGATTGGTTCCATACCTCTATTATTTGCACACTCACGCCTATACCAGTTTTTTTGGCTCTTCAGTGTATAACAACAATTCCAAATGCACACGTTACCCGCTAAGGCATTTGCATGTAAACAACAAAGTCCAACATGTATACTGACATGACAGGCACATCAACATGGCGGCGTCTGTTTGTCCAGCGCAAAGCGAGGTCTTGTTTGAAATTTCATTATTCTCGAGTTACACACACGTAAATAAAGAAAGAACAACAGCATGAGTCTTAAAATTTATTATATTATCACATGGTAGGCAGAAAAACAGAAGAAAAAATCCCTATTACACAAACATACAAAACAGCTCTGATACAAATCATATAGAGAAATTTAAATAAAACAAAGGAAGAGACATACAACAATTATTCAATTCAACAAAATAATAGTTAATAACAAATGAAAATTGTACTGAGATAGTGTTTTATCTATTTTAATGCTTAAATAGCCAGTGAAATGTAATTTTTTTTTCAAGAAGGGATCATATTAAAAAAAACAATGTGTTATAATTTAGAACACACCTTTTCAGTAAATCGTTTTTATTGTTTAGAGTACAAAAAGTATTCAAAACTCTATTGTTATAATTCAGAATATTAAGAAACACTAAGTTATAAACAAGACAGAAAAGATACGAAAAAAAAGCATTTATTAAAAATAATGCATCTATAAGATCACGCCTAATTTTCAGAGTCTGGGTTTTGTATTTATTTTGCTCTGTGCTGTAATTAAAACTAAAATAATTTTTTGAGAATCTGTGAAAAAATAGTCTTAAAAATATTCCTTTGTACATTTTCCAGTTTCCTTGAATCTGCGGTAGTAATATAATTCCAAATAATTAAACAGTATTCCGATTTAGATCATACTAAAGAATAATATAAACAAAGCAATAAGTCAGGGGAGATTGAATTAAACCCAGAGTATGTGTAAAATTACAAATTAAACTATCTACATGGTAATAGAGGAATATTTTATAATCAAGTATTACACCACGTTCATGAACATAATCAACTCTGTTAATAACATGATTTTGAACCAAATATTTGTACACAATTGGATTAGTTTTCCTTTTAAATCAGATAAAAACTATTTTCTCAAGTTAAGTGACATAACATTGCAGGCACACCATTCATGCTCAGCAGAAATGTCATCTTTTAACTGAAGACAATCAAATCTTCAATATTTTTATAAATTTTTAGATCATCAGCATAAAGATTAAGTGCTCGAGAATAGTAACGACGACTCATGTACCGCCACTGTGGAAGACATGGCGGCTTATATGGTCAGAGTTAATGTCCCCCAGGCACCGACTATAAGGTGTGTGGAGGTTGCAGGTTTGGTAATGAGGTAGACTATGACTGTGGTATTTTGAAGTACGAATATATTGTCTCGTGTCTATATTCACAAATACACAACATAAAAACTT
>NQII01000046.1:1294412-1309207 GCA_002778355.1 Clitarchus hookeri
GAGGGGGTGAGGTGGAAGAGCGCCTAACAAGCCGTCCAACACACGTGTCCTCGTATCTGAAGGTTTGGTGGGGCGGGGCGGGGGTAATACCTCGACACTAATACATCTCATCAGGTATTTCTGCCGCGGTGTTTATTTACTGCGTTCAGGCGAACTACACCGGATTATTTGCTGATGACTCAAGAAAGCCCTGTACTCTCAACAGATCTCCCGGCGGGTAGGGGCGTACGAAGATGAAGGGGGGTGGGAGGGGAAGGCCTACGCTTCAGCTCCACGTGTACCGAAATTTTCCACCTGCCTGTGGTCCCACGTGCCGTCTCATAGGCGCCAGCGAAGTGCGTTAGGCGGGGGGGTGTGAGGGGGTGATGGATGTGAGCCAACGTCGTGCTATAATCCCTAAACCGGCACGCGACAATAGTATACCACTTTGTGGGACACAGGAGGATACATTGAAATGTAATGAAAGTGAGGTTTCTTTTCTTATTGCAAACTTTGCCTCAGAAAAATAACTAGAAAACCATTTAACTTAACTAATATGTAAACCTATTGCTTGTAATTTTTTCAAAATGACGGGAGTGTTGACAAGTGTCAAATAAATTGCATCAATCTGATTTCTTGATGTTACATCTCTGTATAAATAATTTACAAATTTAAATACATGAATAGCAGTTGTTTTTCCAATTTGAAATCCATGCTAACTTTCTGATATAATATTTTTTGTATAGAAGTTTATATGCCTATGAATTACCTTCTCAAAAACGTTTGAAAAACAACATAATAATGATATTTGTCTATAACATCACGTTTATTACTTTTTTTTTTAAATACGTACAACAATGGCTTTTTCTACAAGCTTGGATAGATGCCACAGGGTAGACTAAAATTAAAAAATATGAGTTAAAAATGGAGTGAAGCACATACTTTGATTATAAAGTTAGGAATTTCATCAATACCTGTTGCCTTGCTGTTTTGAGTTTTTTAATAGCCCACAATACCAGACCTTGAGTAATTACCGGAGTTGGTAAGTGCAAATTATTACCATTACTACTACATTGAGAACTCACAGTGTCAGTTGACTGAACGTACACATGAACATAGCAAAAATATAGACAAGAGGTTCTGGATCTTGTTTGATAGCAAAATTACTTTCTCTTTGTAGCCATTTTTCATAATTTTTACATATTTCCTAAACTTTGATGGATTTTTATTAATATTTGCTTGCCGTTATTTTTTTTTACTTAATTTAGTTTGTTCTTTTACAGCTTTCCTGTAGACGGAAAAACTAGAGTAATTATAATCAATTTTGATTCTTTTGTATAACCTAAATATATGTTTTTTTCATTTACTAGTAATAATGCAAAAAGAATTTTGTTCAGAAATATATATATTCCTCCTCAATTACCTGTCTGTCAATTTTAATGATTACTGATTTTTTAGATTCTAAATTGTTTAGTTGTACTCATCAAATAATTTTAGTTGGTGATCTTAATGCTCCTGGCATTGATTGAAGTAATTTTCACACTCAAAACATTATTTATTTCTGGATCATTATAGAAAATTAATTTTCTGAATTTGGAACAGTTTAATTTCACCAAGACAAAGTTCAGAATTACTGGACTTTGTTAAGTACAGTCTCACTCCCTGTTCCTGACAGGATTATCCCCGGGCTCTTCCTGTATTATAATGTGAGCGCTATCTACTTAATATAGTTTGTTAAGTGATCAGAACACAGAGGGTTTTACTGCACAAGATGCCCTTGGCCACACTGACTCCCTTAAGCACTACTGTCCCAATGTCCCATATCTATATACTGTCTGTAATGGACTGCAACAGTACTTCAATAGTAACTCCCACTCGACTGCCAAAAAGTCTGTGACATTGAGCGTGTGACCTGCATAATCTCAGTACATAAATACCATAGCAAAATGCGGTAGAAGGGAACAAGTACATATCCCAAGAAATGGCAAGAAATAATTGGCAGAGGACTGGCTCACTCCCCCTTAAATACCAAATGGTAAACGGTAGCACATAGGGGTTGATGTGCTACAATTGGCTGGCCAGGTTATGGGGTTACGTCAGTGTTTATTCCTTCCCTTTGGCATGTGCTACGCACTGAGCATACATAACTGTAACTGGCGTGAGCGCCGCAGGACTCCTCGTGATGTCACTGGCATGGCTGGGGTGGCTGGGAAGTACAGCCAGCCTGGAAGGCGGTAGGAGTGAGTGACGAGCGAAGATATTTGGGCGGCTCTTAATAGTGAGGTCTTGGGAGCCGATGAGAGTGACCGAGGTGAGTATGGAGCAATGCCGGAATGAAAGGGCGGGGGAAACGGGAGATCCCAGAGAAAACCCACCGACCAGCGGCATGGTCCGGCACGATTCCCATGTGCGAAAATCTGGGAGAGACCCAGCCCTTGGTGGGAAGCGAGCAGGCTAACCTCTCAGTCACCGTGGCCCCAGGTGGGAGTAGGGTGTGAGTCGACCAACAACGTACCACACAACATTTACTGTATTAAGTTAAAGGGATGTAAATCATATATGTGGTATGTGTACTGTACTTTTGACCAAAGTCCCATGTATCATTTAGTAAAGAAAATATGCAAGCCTATATTTGCAAACAGACATGTTGTAATTGTTGCCATACCATTTTTATGATTACAGAGTATAATATTTCTTGAACTTTTGATGAGTTGGACATAATGTGTTTGATAATTACAGAATTACTGATCTTGGCACTAAAACAAGGTATTGGATGCGTTTAACATTACTGGTATATCTTTTAACGAAGATAAAATGGCTCCTGAATGGACACTTTTGGTATATATTAATAACATCATTCAAGAAACTCTGTGTGAAGTGTAGTTAAGAGTTGTTTGTAAACTGTGTTACCACAAATACATAGACAATACTGGCATGTATATAGCTTGGCAGTGTTTTGTTTGGTAGAAAACGTGGTTGTTTACAACAAAGTAAATCAACGGAATATCTATTTGTTTGTTTTATTGCATCTATTGGATCTATTTTCCATACATATAATACATAGCAGGTATTGGATAAGTCATACAAATCTGATAATATAAGCTTTCACAATGAACACATCTTATTATACATATAGAAGTCGGAGTAGGCATACAGTAAAACCTTATTAAAATGACACCTTATGGCTTCCAAAAATAAGGTAATTAAGACATGTCAGTTACAATAGATATTTTGGGCAAATTTTTTACAGATTTTGACCTAACCGTAACACCTATACGTCAAAATTTGTAATTTTTTTGTACGAAGTCCATGTTTAATCATCTGTAGCATAAAAGTGACATGTTTTTAGAATTAAATATAAGTTTAATTTGATAGGGAGACATCTTCTGAAAAAGATGATATCCTAGAGGTGGATACTTAGCCTCCCCTTGTCTCCCAAAATGTAAAAACATTGAGCGGTGCGAGGTTTTACCAAGCATTGCCCATGTTCAGTTGTCTCTGGCGTAAATTGAACATGATTTTTTCATAGAATATTAATTCAATTCAGTAGTTACACATTTTCAGAATAATATGATACCCCACACGTTTACTCGACCTCCCCTTGTTATCATAAATGTTTCAATATCCTACAGCAACTGAGTTCAAAGTCAATTTTTAATGACTTCTTGCAAGAAAATCAAAGGATTTGTTAGTGAAATATTTATTTATTTCAATAGATATGCATCATCTGAATAAACTGATATGCCAAAAACGCATATATGAAACCTCTCTGTTACCAAAATAATTTACAAGCATCAAGCACCCATATCTTAAGTCAAGTGTCAGTATTGAGTTATTAATTATTGAAAGTCATAAAGAAACCAATTTTAATGACTGTATTTATTTGCCTGTGTCTCAAAAATTACAAGTTTTTTATATGAAATATTATTATTCACTTCAAAATAAGATGTATGGGTCGACAAGATTTGATTGCTGTGAAGTAACGTTTCTAGAAATAGTTGTTTCACACATTTTGGGTGGGTGAGGGAGGGGAGGTTGGCCGCGACCAGCTAATGGCGTGTGATAATAACTTGCCAGGCACCTGCAGACTACACCCGTGGACTGCTTGTCTCACCCCCCCCCCNAATGATGCGATCAATAATGCATTGCTTACATGTTCACTATTAATTATTTGTACGTACACAAATGCATACACCACTGCAGTGGACATTTTGATATGTCTGCAGATATTGTTACCTTCATAATACCATGGACAAATGTAATTTTTGCACTACTCGTCAAAAATTAAATGCACACATTGCTTCAAAACACTTCATAATGCAAAATATTTTTGTCATTTTAATAGTACTGTACGCAGCGTATGTTATTAAAATAAAGTATTCTATCATTCATGTTTTCACCATAAGTGGATATGTGGTGCTTTTTTATTTATTTAGTAAAACACAGTAGTCTTCTGTACTTGATGAAAGCATCAAATGAAATTGTGTGGAAATGTTCTATTAAGGTGGTATCTATTTTTGATATGCACATCTAGTACAGTCTCACCAAAAGAAATGCATTGTGGAATGACCAAAAAAAGTGCAACAAATTAATTTTTTGGCATATTTCCCTCAAATTTTAACCCCTTTTTTCGCCCATATTTATAATGGTTTGAAGTTTGTACCAAATATTTTCTGGTTAATTAGTGTCAACAATATTTCATGTTGGTACAACAGAGAAAAGTAAAACCATTTGTGATTAGTTTCCAGTTAAAGTGTTTTTCTGCTTTATAACCTTACATAATTTTGCACATTACCAATAAACACACAAACAAAAACATAAGAAATTTAATGTTTTTAAGTTTTCTAGGTAATAGACATAAATTTGTTTGACTCTTCTAAAACTTTTTGTGGTGGTTTTACTATAATATTCATGTATGCAATGTAACCTTTTAAGGTAGTTGAAATTTAGTTTTTTTTATGATGAGCAGTTATGTATGCGTACACATAAAATTCAGCAACTGTTTTACAAATTATGTATTTGGGTCTTATTAAAAGCTTCAGAGGTTGGCAGGTACGATTGTGTACATGAACCAATGCTGCGGGCCCAACTGAAAGAAAGTGTTGGTGTTGCATGTGCAGAGACACTGAAGTTCTACCGTGCACTGAATGCAGTGGGGACAGACTTCTCTGTGATGGAGACGTTTTTCCTGGACCGCACGAGGAAGGAGCTAAAGCAGAAGTTCCTGCGAGAGGACAAAGCCAACCGGGAGTTGATTGACCGCACACTGCAAAACCCTGGCATCTTCACCACCGATGACTTGGAGCAGGAGCTGGGTAGGCCCTGCGTGCCTTTCCTGTTCAACACATTTCAGTCTGCAGTCACTTTGTCTTGCATTTGTGGCATTATGATAGAGTAGTCATTAACTAAAAATTACTGTAGATTTTGCAGAACAACTATGTACCATCTTAACTTGCGTTTAGGTCAAACATTTTATGTCAGTTATAAGTGTCAAGTGGATTGCAACTCAAAATCTAGTTTTTCAGTTCAGGTGTTGAGATTAAATATTTTTATTTTGTTGTATTTGCTTTTAATAAATAAAACATTGACAGTGGTTATTTGCATGATACAAAATGCCTTGTACCAGTAATGTGAACAATGAGTGTCATGCCAGATGGCAACTGCAGTCATATACCGTTTCTTCTTGAGCTGCTGGCTGCGGCCTAGGCATTCAAATATACAGCTAGAGGGGTAAAAGATCAAAAAATTAATCTGTGAGCAGATTACAAACAACACATAATGCAAGATTTGGTTTGTTGAGAAGCAATTTTATTAGTGTGTGTAGCACACACTGAAGCAAGCTGAGAACGAATGTCTCATGTTTGATTATTGTGCTGCAAATTTGGAGTTTGATGACGTCGCAGCAGGGCTAATCGCAATATGTGAGTATGACTCTATGTATTGTGCGGCCGCCAACATCACAGCTGCCATGCACCATTTATTATAAGTATGATTGTCCATGGAGAGCTGAGAGTAAATAATTCACCTAATTTCATTTCAGCTATTTGACCAAGAAATAAACCTAATACAATCTAATATGATGTAAAACACTGGAATTATTCGCAAGATATTACATAGTTTCAGCAGTGCTTTTAGGTTACACTTTCATTTTTGAGATTGGTAAATAATGCACGTTTGCAATGTAATTTTTATAGGTTATGTTTTTATAAAGTAAAATTTAAAGGCTTTATTTGTTCTCAATTTAAGTCATTACGGTGCTGGCGGTACACGGAGAAAATACTGTTAGAATTAAAGTATCGTAATTTAAATGACAAAATTACCTATATGCCATAGATTATCATTTACTCACATATAGAGTAAAATTGTACATGAAGCATTGTAATAAATACTTTATGACAGATATTGTGTTAAGACATATTGGGATGTTCACGTCAGTTAAGTATATAAATATGATTCTCAACACGTAAAGATAGGACTTAACAGGTTTTCACATAAAATGCAGATATCTTTTCTTGACGTAGAATTTAACAATTGTTGCAATATTTTGACGCAAACAAAAAATCCAGATGGTGTATTTTTTTGAAAAATCTCATTGCTATGGTTTCATCAGGATCGCCAAGATGACTGCAAAATAACTTTACATTTCACATAAATCGCATGATTGATATCCAAGTAAACTAACCTTTTTTTATACATGGAACTTTTTAAATTACTGAAAACAAGAATTTCATAATATTGGTTCTTACAAGTAGTTAAAATTTTACCACTTTATAACCAGAAATTATTGTCAGTAGGTTTCGTGTTGTTTGACAGTATGGATTTTCGTTACAGCAGAAGCTCCATATAAATATAACAAAACACACACCTTATATAGGTTTGTATGTACTCATTACTTGTGGTAAGTGTTTCGTTAGCACTTGGTGCATACCACAATATTTGGTAGGGGTTTTCAATCAGCCGATAGGTAATGTCTTTTATGAGCCTATGAAAAATATTTCCCCTGTTAGAAATATATATTTACCAAAGTCAAATATTGGTGCAACCCAAATGTTAGGCCAACCATTACAGTGAAAAAATTAGATATTTAGGCTGAAAAATACAGTTGCCACCCTTACATGAGTGCAACCCTTCTGCAATCAATTCGTTAATAGCTATTCTACATTTTTTTTTATTAATTTGTGATATTTTTGAAAAATTGTTGAATCACATTTAGTGGGAGGTAAAATATAATTTCATGATATCTTAAAAGATGTTAAGCTTACCCAGTCTTCCTGTTTGTTAATGTAGTCACAGCATAGATCAGAAAATATGGTTTTGTTGTTTTGCAGAAGAAGATAAACTGGAAAAGAAGAAACAAGAAGAGGAGCTGCTGGAGAAGGAACGGCTGAAGAAAGAACGGAAAGAGCGCAGGCTTAGCGAGAAACAACAGAAATTGCGGGAGAAAAGGAATGATATGCTTCTGCACAACAAGATTATCTACAAAAGCAAGAGACGTGAGTTTGTGTGCCTAGTTTCATTGCTTGTAAACCAGTTTCGTGGGTTTCAAAGGTTACACAAAATTCACATCAGCTGTGGTTTCTGACTGTCACAAGATGATCTAGGGATGCTTAGGTCAGTTTGTACATTCAGGCACAAGCACTCACTCTTTTTGCACAAGTTTTGCCCAAAGGTTTCACAGTAAGAACTCTGTTAAACAATTATCCAGGGAGTCAGTAGTATAAAATGTTACGTGCAGGAAAACTTTACATGGGCTGATCACAGAACAGTAAGCACTTTTGAAATCAACCGGTGAAAAATTCAATACCCATTACCTGCATACATGCTACAGTAAACACTGGCATGCGGGTTTGTAGTTTAGTTGGCAGAAAAAGAAGTTAAAATAATTCTAGGTCTTGATGTTGTATAGCGAGTGTAATGTTTACATTGATGACAAATCAAGTCAGTTGGTGGTTTTACTTTATTCACATCTAAGTATGAATTTCCATATTAGTAACAAACTTACTGTACGTTCCTAACAATTCCAACTTTTGCTTGATTGAAGCATTAATTAGTGATGGCCCGATACTGAAAAAACCAGATACCGATGCAGGTTCCGATACTTAGGATTTTACCAATCCGATACCTGTAAACCGATATTTTCATTTATCACGCTGTAAGCAGACATTTGTCACTAAAGTGGGTGAGAGAAAACTGCAGCCTGGAAAAGTTTTGTTTGCAATAAGCTAGAAAGACTTGCTGTTAAGTGAGATTTACTTTATGCCTGGTACATCAAAGCAGCAAAATAAATAGTTTAACATTATTTTACTATAATATATTAAAAAACTAAGTTAAGGTTGCTAGTCTACAAGAAATATGTAAAAGGACAGGAATTCAAGTACTGACCGAGTAGTACTTGTAGACAGGCACTACTCCGCAAGTACTTGTCTTCCTGTCCTTTACAAAACTAAACTAACAATTTGTCATGATACTATGTAGGCTACATACATGCAGGTCATTAAACTTCAAAAATGTCACAGTTAACATACCACCGTCTCTTCTGTTTCAAATTATAAACAATTTGAGGGAAAAAAATACAAAGCTGTTAACAGTGCTTTAGGATTATTAAACTTAAGTTTTGATGTAAAAATGTTAATATCTGAATATTTTGTGATGAGAGGCGATTTCGTTTCTTGGTGCAAATTCCATTAGAAGTGCTAAATAACCTCTGAAGCAACAGAAACACGGGAATGCCCCGTTTCATTTGTGCAAGCAGTTTTAGATTCGGAAAAGATACATTTTCTCTCCAGAAGGTCAAAGGTCCATCAAAAAGAGAAATAGTAGGCTCAGCCAAGTACTGAGTCAGTTCATTTGGTGAATCAGTTTTGGTGTGGGATGCATTTGACATCTGAATTATTTCAGCACATATCTGCTGCAATACTGATTCTTCATTCAATGGCTGAGGTGTTGAGCTACTTCTGTTTCTCTTGGTAACATCTGTTCCAAGCTGCTCGTATCCATGCTGCAGCCTCGTGTGCTGACCCGTAATTCTTGCAGACCCTGGAGCAAAATGTATTTATAATATACTGTAGATCTATTCTATAATGTCACTGTTAAGTAATTTGTAGTTTTCAGTGAAACTATAGCTATAGCATTAAATAAAACACACACAATAGGTAACTTTGCTATAGTCATATTCCATAAGCTTACCTGTTCTTATAACGAGGGTCCAATATAGTTGCTGCAGCATACTGCTCAATATTAGCTTCCATATCCAAAAATCTTCTTTCAAGTGCAAAATGCATGTCACAAGTAGTGGTTTTAAGAGTAGTATCTTTCCTTGACTTCTGCTTTTGCAGACCACATCGCAAACTGTTTATAATAGGTATCACTTCCGACACAATACAGTTTTTCTTGCTAAGAGCCATCATTGCATCTTTAAATAGCAGTAACAGTTCCACAATATTTTCAGCGAGTGTCCAGTCCGCAGGACTTAAGCTACGCAAACCTGAAATCTTGGACAGTTTCTTGCTGCTCAACCAATCTCTCCAGCATGTTATAGCATGAATCCCATCTTGTTACCTCTTCTTTTATTAGAGCATGTTGGGGTAATCCATACTTTACTTGAGCTTCCTGCAATAACTTGGTGGAGGCCACCGACATGTGAAAATGAGAGACAATACGTTTAACATTTGCCACAAGTTTAGAAACACTTGGCTGATTAAGACAACCCTCTTTCACCACCGACTGAAGCCTGTGTTGAACACAAGGAATGTGAGACACATTAGGTAGCTGAGTGATTGCACTCTTCATGTTTGCAGCACTGTCAGAGATGATAACTTTAACTTTCCCACCTATTTCCCACTCAGCAAACGCCATAGAAATGTTTTCAGCAATTAGTTCTCCTGTGTGGTTTGCTCCACAAAAAGGCATTACTTCCAATGATAGGGAATATAAGGTTCAATTGCTGTCTATGAAATGCATTGTTATACTGATGAAATCACCTCCAGCTCCAGATGTCCACATATCTGTGGTAACTGCTAATTCATCAGCAGTTTGTAAAATTTCCTTCAGTTTGATTTTGACATTTTCTGCAAGTTCAGGAAGTTGTTTACCCATTAGGTCTTTCCTTGTAGGCAGCAGATATTTCGGTTGAAGAATTTGAACGAAAGATTTAAAACCTTCATCATCCACTATCCAAGCAGGCTGCATGTCAGTGCATATCATCTTGGCTAATACTCTGTCTGTTTCTATAGATCTAGGATCTGATCTGTTCCAACTTGCAAACTTTTCTGAAAATGTTTTTAAATCGTACTGTTTTAATTTTTTTTTAGGTTGATCTGAACCCTGTGTAACACTATTACTTGAAGTTGAACAGTGTGCACTAGATGAAGGCTGGCAGGAATTATTCATTTCATAGAAATGATTTTGGAACATGTGTTTTCTAAGATTGGTAGTGTTGAATTCCCGAGACGTTTTGCCACCGCGACCCACTTCTTTAGAGCAATGGAGGCATACAGCTTTCGTTTTATCATTGGCTTTAACGCTGAAATGCAACCAAATGTCGCTTTTTGGTGCCATTGTATGTTTGTAATCAGTAGTGGTGATTCACGAAATCAACTCGCACTAAAACATTTACATGTAAAGAACTATCATTGCAATGATGATCCTGACAGCAAAACAGTGAACGTAATTTGTTTTCTGAAAAATGGTTAAACTTCTGTAACGTTCCAACATTTACCACTAAATATTACAAGTAAACAATGAAAATAGCTTTTCAGGCGGCATTTGTAAATAATGAAATCTGAAGAATTGCCAACCTGTGTAACATTATTGAACATACTACTACACTCGTCGCTGCGCAGCGCTAGTAGGAGAGGCTTGCTTCTGATATTTTTAAATCTTACGTAAAAATTAAAACATAATTAAATTTAATTTACGTGTACCAGTAAACTACAATTTAAGCACAAAACCATATTCAAATACCATTGAGTCACAGGTTGTTCTTTTTTTAAGTCGTTTTCTACAATATTTATTTTTAGGACAATTTTGGTGTTTGCTAGTTGGTGCTAGCCACGATCATTTTGTTTACTTTTGAGAAACGTACGTCGAACGTAAGACTGCTGTACCAAAAATAAAAACGTAATCCTTGAAGTGAATAATACTGATGGGCATGTACATACTAATATGTTTTTACCGTAAGGAAATATTGTTTTTGCCAGCAAAATTGCCGTGCCCATCTCAAATTCTTACGGTTTTTTTTTAAGTAGAGTTTGTTGTTAATTGCTTATCAACATTTNTCAGCAAAATTGCCGTGCCCATCTCAAATTCTTACGGTTTTTTTTTAAGTAGAGTTTGTTGTTAATTGCTTATCAACATTTCAAATTAATGTTCTCTTTGGTCGCATTGCCACACCCTGATGTTAAGGGTTGAGAAAATTAAATTGCAGCAGAGGAGAGAAAATACTTTAGGTTGAGGTTAGAATGGCCATTACCGATGTGCCGATATTTTAGTGCCGATATCCGATAATGGTAAATGTACCGATATTACCGATATCCGATACCGGATATCGGGTATTGGGCCATCACTAGCATTAATAGTCATTAGACTCGTGGCAATATATATTTATGTATGGTGGAAGGATACAAATTGAGAAAAGTAGATCTTAAGCAGGGCTTTCAAACATGCTCAATCAACAAAGAACAGCCTATAAGCTGGTATAATATTACACCTTCAAGCTTTTGAGGAACCGTAAAAAATTTTATTGAATTAACTTGAAAATTTAAGGGAAATTGGCAGAAAAATTAATTTGTTGCATTTTTCTTGAGGGAAATTGGTAGAAAAATTAATTGATTGCACTTTTCTGGTTGTTGCGGATAGCATTTCGCTTGGTGAGCACAGTACTGGACATAGTGTGACGTGCCATGGGCAACATCATTGACCCGATCTAGCCTCGTCACAGCAGCAGTCCTCTCCCAAGAGTGTTACGCCGCACATGCCACGGTGATCCCTGCTGTGAAGCCCAGGGTTAGCTTGCAGGCCAGCTGCTGCCAGGCAACCACTTCACGTATTGGTTCGCGCTCACTCCTCCGGCCCCTGGCCATGGAGGGGAAATGCAGTCCAGCTTTGGCTGCCTTCCACCATCGCTTCCTTCATCGCCTCTCTCTCCACCACCGTGTGCCCCTCGTGCTAGTCCTGTGTTCCGGGTGTACATAAATAGGACCCGCAGTCTCCAGTTCGCTGCTGACTCTTGCAGCTCTGTTGCAGACTGTCACTCTGCCCGGATGCAGACCGATGCCTTCTAACTTCACCTACTACTAGCTGACTCTCGCACCAATCACAGAACGTCATGCTGCCTGACAGCTCACCAAAGCCTCAAGCGCTTCTTGGCCAACCATTAGCTATGTTGTCACAGCTCACAAGTCTGGGTACCGACCACTGGGNTCCATGCCTTCCGAGACTAAGCGTCGCTCCGGTTGGCAACCTAGGATTGGCCCTTCAGGCCCTAGTCAGGGGACATGCTGGTTATGTGTGTTTACTGTTTCTACAATAAACAGACATAAATCAGTGTGGCTGATTTATCACTCAAATTTTGCACCCTTCTTGGGTCTGCCAGTGACTTCCCGCCCGCCAACGTACTTGCAGGAGACCAACAGCAGCCTCTATCAGGGAGCTCAGTCTCTTTGTGATGCTTGGATCTATGGGGATTTCCCACCTTCCTGAGTAGCACAAGAGTGGTCGTCCCTTTTCCTGCTATTGACACTTTCAGTTGCGTGATTGGGTCTGCCGAAAACTTTGCACTCGCCAACGCACTTGCTGGAGGCCAGTAAGTAGTAAGGCTTACCTACCACACCCACCTGCTCATTCCCTTTTCCTCTCAGGCCATACCTGCCCCTGCTAAACACCCACTGGTATCCTTGCTATGCTATCTTTTCCTTTATGTCTCGACACACGGCTGAGCAGGATAAAAACTGCCAAACAGGGACTAACCCTGATTCGAGACTTGGTAGAGGATGGGCAGAGTGCCAGCCGGGTGTATTCCTTGAAGAGAGAGGTAGCAGCTCGGCAAAGGGGTACAGTGACCAGCTCGTCCAGCGGAAGCAGATATTTACACTTCCAGTCGTGTGCCGTCTCTACTGCCTCCCATGTTGCCTAAGAAGCAAGTAATTTATAACTGACCCTCAGCTGTAGAAAATGTGTTTGACGCCTGGAGCCCCAGACCAGCTCTACACATCCTCAAGAGTACAAACCCAGCCGACCCCAACTAGCACTCCTCACCGGGTTCAGAGGGCAGTTGTTGAATGGTCAAAGGCAACCACTTCCACTCCCAGAAACAACCCCGTCAAGTGGACAATGCTTGCACCTCACACACGAGTTGCCTCTCCCTCCTTGCCACTACCATCACCAGAATGCTGGCACTGCCTTTGCTGGAACCAGCGCCAACGCCAACCAGGGGAAGAAGAGAACACACTGAACCACCCCTGAACCACTCCAATCAGGAAGTGGAGATTAACGAGCGCTGCACCTACCAGCGCCGACTCCATCCCCTTCTCTGGCCGCCGTGGAGGCGGAGAAGGAAACTGTCAGCCGCCCTCTGGATGGTGAAGTGCTGCTTCCCCTCTCTCACAAGTCAACTGTGAGCTGAAGCAACAACCTTAGACTATGGGTTTGTTGACCCGCAGTCAAATGACCTAGTGACTCCGTCGCTACCAGCAGAGCCACGGTACGCCCCACCACAGTGCAGAGCACAAACATGGAGAGCCTGCCGTGCTATTGAGGGAAGGCCCAGGTGCTATCACTAGACACCGTGGCGCATATCCCCAACCTTCAGTTGGCCAGCCGCTCCGAAGAAAGAGACTATGTTAGGAGTTTACCTCGGTAACTTTTCACCCGCCTAGAGCCACAGACTGTGTGTGTTGACATTGCCCCCTACTACATAACACCTGCTGAGAGCCTCCACTTCACCATATGAACGTGCCCCATCTACATCTAAGTGTGTGAGTTAGAGTAGTGAAGTAAGTAGTTTGACGTCCCACTGTTCGAGGGTAGCAAATTACGGACTGGCGNCCCCCCCCTCTCGATGGCTGGGAAACTTGTGCCGTCGACTTGATGGGATTTATACTGCTGGGGGCAGGACGGGCTGGTTTTGGCAATTCTTTTATGGCTCGCTGTGCACGTGGAGGTGCAGTTGAAGGTACTGGTCTAGTTTGGGTTCGGGCTGGTGTATAGCTATGAGCCAAATCCAGGTGACGGACTACTCTGGCAGTGATTGTAGACCGTGTGGTAGAGGTTGTCTTTTTTGGTGATGTTGGCTGCAGTAGTGATGGCTTGTGGGGTATGCCACAGTAGATAAAATTGGAGACTGCGGTTCCTGCTTGCTGTGCTGGCTGGAATCCCCTTCTTGTGTGCAGCTTCCTCTCGTTTTAGGTGTACACCTTGGCAGCACCCCGCTCTTCCCCAAACAGCTCTCCAACCAGGACTAGCCCCTGCTTGGCCGCCTTGTCTCGCCCAGCTTGGTGACGAGGCATAGGAATTAGTACAGAATGGGAGACAGCGGGTGTTCGGTGGAGGCGGGCACAACCTGAAGGAAACAGGAGTCAGAAGGTGCATTATTTGGGTAGGCCTTAGTTGTTGGCCTCCAGGCAAGAGACTTGGCGGGTGGGAAGTCGCTGACAAACCCGAGCACCTGTCTGCAGGTTTCGACAGTTGGATAGGGATGTCCGCTCCCATGCTACACAGTAAGGCGGGAAGTCGCCAGATCAGCGTATCACGTAAAGCCGGAGCTCCCTGTAGGGGTCGGCTGCTGACCCCCTGCGAGTGGGTTAGCTGGGCGGGAAGTC
>NQII01000046.1:1320180-1369936 GCA_002778355.1 Clitarchus hookeri
TTATCCAACGTACTGATAACCGTAACTCACGCTTGACCTTGCATTAGACCATATATGACTGTGCGCGGCGCACTCTTTGCGGTCTACCGCAAAAACGGTTGATCGTATGAAAAAAAAGTTCAAACAGAAGTTGTAGAGAATTTTATATTCTACAACTTTTATAATAAGTGCAAATCTTATTTAAGCAATAAAAAGCGAGATATTCGCGAAAAACCGATTTTTATGACCTTTGACCTTCAATATCTTAAGACGCGGACACGATAACATTGGTGACTTTTGAGACAACATTAAGAACGACAAAACAAAGGCTTATACCAATTTACAGCTTATTATCTTTCATTCCGAGGTGAAACCCCTAATATGACTGGGCTATTCTTTTACGCAGTGACAAGCCGTCCACTTCCTTTTTTTGCTTCTTTTATGCAGGGACCTGCTGGTTTTTTTTTGCTGTGTTGGAATGCCAAACCTCTAAAAGAAAAACTTCGTCTNTTTTTTTGCTGTGTTGGAATGCCAAACCTCTAAAAGAAAAACTTCGTCTCTTCCCTTCTCCAGCCCCCTTGACTAGGCTATTCTCTGCCTTACAGGAAACAAAGAAGGCGTGGAGAAATGTATTGATCGGCTAGCAGTGTCGTTTACAGGGGCGGGCTGAGTGATAAAGACAGAGATGGGAGAGGACAGTTTTCGACTACCACTCCTTAATTTTTTTTTTTCGCGTATGGCGCGCACCCCAGAATTTTTTTCCGTTATTTTTGGGGGAAAGGGAGCGCTATACAAGAGGTAGTTATTTTTGTAAGGACAGAGTTTTGCAGTAAATTTATTGCTTTTTAGAAACGAGAACCGAGTAGTTGTTGTTAACCTAAAACCGGTTCCGAGTCAAACCTCAAGAACCGGTATAAATTGGAACCGAAGAACCGAACCGACCCATCCCTAATTTTTAGTTTTTCACACATTCACAATAAATTGTACCATATTTTAGAGTCAGAAATATTGGTGAAAAATTCAGCAATAATAGTATGGTAAAAGGTAAGTTACTTGGATAATCTTCCATGCAGAAACACACGTTCTTCCACATGTTCTGCAAGCAGGTTTTCTCGTGTAATTGAAACTGTGTTGCCAGCACTGCTAAACAATCTGTCACTCAACGCTCTGGTGGCTGGAATCCCTAAATAATGCTGGGCATTAGCAGCCAATAGAGGAAAGTTTCTTTTGTTCTTTTGCCTCCAAATGAATGGGTCACTTTTCCGGGAAGTAACTGGCACTCAGGTATCTCTTGAACTCTTCACTTGGTGATTTTGTGTGTGTGTGTGTGTGTGTGTGTGTGATTTACCTTTTATTTTTGTTCCTCAAAACTAGACCAAAGCGAACAAGATGATTGTGGCTCAGATTCACTTTCATGTTGCTCGTCTGTAGTCATCAGTGACGTTATAACTCCAATTGCAAAAGAAATTTTGTGTTCAGCCAGTAATACTGCTTTGAATCTGGGGGGGTCTACAATCATAGCACAGACATCTTCTTTAACACTGCGATACAAAGGAAAATGACACTTTACAGCTTTCAGTAGGGACTTTGCAAATAAAACTCCACTTTTGTCCTGCATTTCCTTGATGTGGGAGTTGATCACATATTCAATTCCATTTAGGAGTTGTATTTTAGTAGACAAGGTAGGTACATTTTCATGGCACAATTCTCTTGTTGCCTCTTCAATAGGTTTGAGCACTTTCACAATTTCATCAGCCTGCTTCCACTGCTTTGTGGTAAAACAGTCGACGGTTAATGATTCACCAATATCTGCAGAAACCGGTTCTTGTTGCTCCACTAGTCGGGAGAGCATTATGTACTCACTGTTCCAGCGAGTTGCTACCATAGGTAACAGTTCATGTTGAGGCTTTTCTAGCTGGCAATGAAATTTATGAAGCCTCTCACGAGCTACGGTGCTGTGGCGGTAATGACCGACGATTGCACATCCCTTAGCAAGCAGGTCGCCAATGCCAAGTGGTTCTCTGCAATGCTGATTTTAAGTTCCTGGCATTGTCGGTAACTATGTAGACGGGAACAGTGTCCACAGGCAGCTTCCACTCCAACCCTGATTCAACAAGCACAACGGGTGCAGTATGGGCACCTGGAAAATTTAAATTCCTGAGCACATGGTTCTTCATAACAGTCATTTGTAACATAATGACAGGTCAAGGAAATGTAGCTCTGATGCCCTCTTGAAGTCCACAAGTTTGTGGTAAGTGTCAGTGTTGTTATGCCTGGCCCTATGTCTGTACTAATATCTTGAGAAAGTTTTTTTTTTCCTCTTGGTAAAGTGCTGGTATTATTGCACGAGAGAATGTGGTGTGGCTGGGAATGTTGTATTTAGATTCCAATACCGCAACCAAACTCCTAAATCCTGCATCTTCTGCAATATTGTATGGCTGATAATCAATTGCCATCATGCTTGCAATTTTATTTGTAATTGCCTTAGCTCTTACAGTGCCAGCA
Organism: Clitarchus hookeri; assembly: GCA_002778355.1. Classification (NCBI taxonomy): domain Eukaryota; kingdom Metazoa; phylum Arthropoda; class Insecta; order Phasmatodea; family Phasmatidae; genus Clitarchus; species Clitarchus hookeri. The sequence continues at coordinate 1,322,665 of NQII01000046.1, forward strand.
TCTAACTTAAACTCCTTGGCAAAACTTTCTCCAAGAGTTCATTGTTGACCTGTTCTTTTTCAGGTACTTTCACTTTACTCTCTCTATCGTCATTGATCAAATTTACCTTCTTGTATTCTGTCTCAACTGTGGGATGTATTTTCAAATGCCGCACAAGACCATTGGTTGAACGTGTTGGTGTGTTTATTTTTGTCCGGCATTTGTTGCACTCTCCTTCAATACTATTTTTCCTGCTAAAAAATTTCCAAACAATCGCTATTGTTCTACTCACGTTAGTGTCTGTATTTTCGTCAGAATCATTTTCAGACATGTTGGTTTACTACATTTCACGCTCTTTTGGCGAAAAACAGCACATTTAAAGTTTAATAACAATATATGCACCAGAACTTGTTTTGCAATAAAACCAACCTGTACTGGGGTGCCCGTGCCAATGTGTCAACTGTCCAGACAATCTATAAGATCCGTCACTGATTCCATGAATGTTGTTCCTTGTATTATCACAGATAACAGCATCAAGATTCTAAGTAGTTCCACTATTATGGCTCCATTACCGAATACTGCGTGCGCATGCAATCTGGACCCAAGGAACTCAAACAGTTACTACATTACATACCACGCAGCGTTGATGGCGCAGGACGTTACGTGGCACAAAAAGTTCATTTTTACTGTGCAGAAACTAATAAAACATTAATTGATCGCTGTGTAAGGTTTCCATTACTTATCGGCTTTAATTAAAAATAAAATAAACGTACTATCCACTTTTTGATTTTTTCTTATGCACAGTAAATTTAAATCGTTCTACAAAAGTGAACAAAAATGCCTATGGATTAAATGATTGCAACTTGTATGGAACCTGTGTCGATACGGTGTTGCTTTGCGCCATTCCAGAATATACGAGAGTATTACGATTGTGTTACTTTTTTGTTAAATATCCGCTTTAGTGATATTTAAACAGACCTTTTAATATATTTTTGGTATGGATAGGAATTCTTTATCCATTCTACACAATTTAAAAAATACCGGTGATTTAAATGGCAAAGCAACCTTCACAGCCTATACAGTTACATCTATTGATGCAGCCATTAATGCTGTGATGTGACGTACCAGTAGGCACTTTGTAAATACAGTTTATTGATGTTTTTGTAATGTACTGTGAATAAAGAAAATTTGCTGCAATTCTTTTGTGGAAAAAAACAAGAAACTATTAGGCTTACAAAAAAGTTATAATTACAGTTGACATTCTCTAAATGTTTATAGAGTTAAAAAAAGTTTGATTCAAGATCGAGTTCGTAATTATTTCTTGGCTCAAATGTTTGAGTCTCGCACGTGCCTAAGAAAAGGGTTGCTGCTTTTGTCTGCGTCATTAGATGACAGCGAGCAAAGATCACCCACCTAACGGAAAGATGAGAAACTCAATGCTTTTTTTCGTGCTATTAGTTCGATGCTAGCGCTTCAAGTTGTCACTCGCGGAACTAGCGAATAAAACTTCACGACGCTGGCGCTCCAAGTGTTGTCTCGTGGAACTAACAAAAAAAACTCACGTGGTGGGAAAATTGTACCAGTTTTATTATTATTTTGAATTACTCAAAATTTTTGTTTACTTTTCATTCACAGGAATGACTTGAATGTTAATCCTGTGTTTATATTTTATAAAGGCAAAGGAAAAGCATAAATTCTTGGAATTAAAAAATCTAACATAAGTCACAAGGATACTTGGTGAAAAAATTCTAAAAAACAAGTTATACAATTGGAAATGCCTCATTGAAAGCTTGAACGAACATGAAAAAAATATGTGTGTGTGTGCATGCGCCCGCGTGTGTGTATGTGTATATATATAAATATATATACACACACACACACTCTCTCTCTCTCTCCCCCCCTCCCTCTCTCTCTCTCCCTCTCTCTCACACACACTCACACACTCACTCTCTAGTATTACCCTTTTGTCCAAATAAATGCAACTTAAGAAAACTTGTATTATGTAATTGTAAATACCTACAAGTTATGGTTGGGCACTTTCAAGTTAGCTTTGTGATAAACTTTCAAGTAACATATGGCCATGTAACATCAGTTACATCAGTTTTTAACAAAGTATTTATTTAATTAATGTAGCAATCAAAATGGAAAATAATAAATTGGCTATAAAAACGTCAAAATAAAATTTCTCCTTTTTGTAGTGATGACCATTTATTAAAAATTACACACACCAAGTGAATATAATTTTATATATGCCAATTTAATTCAAAAGAAAAGCAGTACTGTAAAGCCTGGTATACAGTGGCAGTCGCAAGTCATCATCGTAGGTTGTAACAGGAGTTGCAGGGTGGTTCGCAGAGTCATAGAGAACTAATCATATAACTTGGATAAAATTCAAGTCCTGCGACTACGACAGCTACAACTAACCAGTCAACATCGACGAGACTGTAGTTAAGGGACGACAACAGCAAGACACATAAAATTATTTGCTTGTTTACGGAAATGCATTAAAATACACAGGACAGTCTTGCTTTATTCGTCAAACAAGTTGATGGTATTGTACGACGTAATAGCAGATTTATTCATAAGAAATGTGTTTATTGGGTATAAGAAATTGTAATCATAAACACTAAGGTCAAACAGATTATAGGCTTAAAAATACACTGTATTGCCAAACTGTAACCATAGGAGCGTCATTGTAGCTTGTTGCAAGCAATTTATAGTTGTTGGTTTACTTTACAATGCCTAACATAATTTATAAAATTGAAACGGTTGTGTTTATTCAATTAAAATCCCTTCAACAAATTGAATGCTAGAAATAAAGATATTGCAATGAATAAATTCTGTAGTGAATAGAAGAAGAATTTTTGTTCTTGATTGGTTAACAAGTAAAAAATTCAATTTGTCCAGTCAAAAAACCATACAAAGTGACAAAACATTCAATTGTACGAAAATAAACATGAGCAAAGCAACAAATAAATACTTTACCAAATTGTGTTACCCACGTTGTGACTACGGTAGCCAAATATGGCTAAAACTTGCAAAATATTAACATAGCGTTTACATACGGCAGATTAACCACGAGCGCCAAATCACATTTGCAGATAGCTACTGATTCAACCATGACAATTTGCGTATTATTTATATTAACAGACTTAACATACATTGACTCTCGTATGTGTCAATTACAACAGTTGTTTAATTACCTATGGGTTGTATGTTTAAAAATAGGTGGTAGTTATAATTTTTTCTATCAATTTGGAATTCTTCCAGCAATATATTCTTTGGTGGTTTGTGATTGGTTCTAACAAAGTGTTACAAACAAGACATTGTAAACAGATTTCATACAACACTGTGAATACTGCTGTGACTTCCTCGACTGTCATGAACCACGAATTCATTCCAGGCGAGGCTTATTTACTAAAAAACCAACCAAAATTACAGAATATGCATGATGTACATCACCATATTGTATTGTTTTATTTATTTTTTCAAATTCATTCTTTTGTCATGATCGGCAATCAATTACATTCAAGCTCAAGCTACAATGGCAGTCCTAGGTGGTTCAGAAAATCGTAGGACTTGGACAAAAACCAAGTCTTACTGCTACAACTGCCACGACTATTCAATCAGAACTGACGAGACCACAGCTAAGGGACCATGGCAATCAAAACAGTATACAAAAATAAGTTCTTTACAAATAAATTTGACTATTATCATATTCACATTGATTTGGAATTATTTTGTGTTATGTGGTCTGTGAATTACAAACAAAGCATTATTTACAGCTGTTCGTACTGCACTGCGAATTTTAAGCCAATGTCCACAATGTTTACGACCTACAACTTAATTGTAGACTGGGCTGAAAACAGTAGAACTTACTTTATAATTATTGTCACATATGTACCATAGCTGTAATAGCAAAACTGGATTTGTTTCAAAATGCTTAAAAAAAAAGATTTCTCGGTTGTGTATCATAGTGCATATAAGGTGTTAATCATTGCCCCTGTAATGTTTACCTTTCAGGTCCTTAAAAATAGGATAATTAAACCACTGTTACAAAACACTGACTTTAAGAAGATATTGTACTTATGCATTCAAAGCCAAAAAGCAAGGGACTGCCCAGCACCTCGTTGCAAGATGTACAGTGTTTCCATAGGTGCACTGTGCAACAGTGGTGCTTATTACATGCGATGAAAGTCCACTGATTTAACTACAGATGCGTGGTCATACTTTTTTTTACCTCTTAAAAAGAACTGCACAGGCCAACTGTAAAAGTGTTATTTATTGCAGTTTTCGTAATTTTTTCTCTCATTAGATACACTTCATTTGATACACTGGAGGGCCAAAAAAAACTGGTATAGTCGTGCGTATGCAAATAACAGAGGTATGGAACCAATCAGAGTAATGCCATGCGGTCGGCAGCGCCTATATAAGACAACAAGCTTCTGGCAAAGTTGCTAGATCAGTTAGTGCTGCTACAATAGCAGGTTATCAAGATTTAAGTGTGTTTGAACGTGGTGTTATAGTCAGCACACGGGAGATGGGACATAGCATCTCCAAGGTAGCGATAAAATTTGGATTTTCGCGAACGACCATTTCACAAGTGTACAGTGAATATCTGGAATCCGGTAAAACATCAAATCTTCAACATCACTGCGGCCGGAAACAGATTGTGAACGAACGGGACAAACGACGACTGACGAGAATCATTAAACGTGACAGACGTGCAACCCTTTCTAAAATTGGCGCAGATTACAATGCTGGGGCATCAAGATATGGGCTTTCGGTGCCGAAGGCCCACTCATGTACTGTTGTTCACTGCATGACACAAAGCTTTACACCTCGCCTGGGCCCGCCAACACCGCCATTGGACTGTTGATGACTGGAAACACGTTACCTGGTCTGACGAGTCTCGTTTCAAATTATATCGGGCCGATGGACATGTACGGGTATGGAGACATCATCATGAATTCATGGACCCTACATGTCAACAGGGGACTGTTCAAGCTGGTAGAGGCTCTGTCATGGTATGGGGCGTGCGAAGTTGGTGTGAAATGAGATCCCTGATACGTCTAGATATGACTCTGACAGGTGACAGATACGTAAACATCCTGTCTGATCACCTGCACCCATTCATGTTCATTGTGCATTCCAATGGACGTGGACAATTCCAGCAGGACAATGTGACACCCCACACGTCAAGAGTTACTACAGAGTGGCTCCAGGAACACACTTCTTACTTTAAGACACTTCCATTGGCCACCTAAATCTCCAGACATGAACATTATTGAGCATATCTGGGATGCCTTGCAACGTTGCTGTTCAGAAGAGATCTCCACCGCCTCGCACTCCTATGGATTTGTGGACTGCCATTCATGGTGTGAATTGCCTCCTGCATATCTTCAGACATTAGTCGAGTTCATGACATGTCGTCTTGCGGCACTTTTACGTACTCGCGGGGGCCCTACACGATATTAGGCAGGTGTACCAGTTTTTTGGCTCTTCAGTGTATAAGTGAATGCATATAGCAGTCGATTATGGGTTCTTGCAAAAAGTTGTATTTCCAGAACATTTATTTACAGAGATACACGTATACGCGCAAACAATTTAACAGAAAATAGCTTGGTACAATATGCTCTTAAGAAGGAGAGGTATAGGCTGTTCATGGTAAAATGAGCACTTTTGAAAGCAGTGCTTAAGATCTACTTCTATGAATATTGTGTATTCTTCCACCATATGTACACAATTAACGTTACCATGAGCCTGATCACTTTACTCGTGTATCAGTCAAGTGCAACTGTAATTTCTTTAGAAAAGCAAATATTTTACAAATGTTTTTATTTTTGCAGTTATATGCATAAAAAAGGTGAAGTTAAAATTTCAGTATTTACTAATATTTACAAGTATTTACAAAAATTGAACGTTAATACATGGAACTACTTTCTTTCCATTGTTGCCAATTTTACTGGACACGTGACAGTCAGCGTGCCCGTTAAAATATACGCAGGTAGGGCAGAGACATTTTTCAAAAGTGCTCACTTTACCGTGAGCAGCCTTTAGAAACAACAGTAAATACACAATGAAATGTTTTTCAATATATTATATTAGCAGAGTACCTTTTATTACACTTAATGTATTAGTGCATTATGTCACGCAGATAGAGCTCAATACTTTTGATGAAAGCAACCTACAAACACTACAATTAATGACAACACAAATCAGTATATATTGTTAAAAATGTTCTTGTAATAAAAAACAAAACAAAAAAATTGTGTATTTTTTTTAGGTTGGTAGTTTACATTCAATGGAAACAAACTAAATGTGAGACATGCAGAAAATAATACATATCACCTGATGTGATCTCAGAACAGTCATTATAATTTTTACCATCCATTTTCAATATGCTTGCCAACATAATGCCCAAAAATAAAACAAAAATCTGAATTTTGTTGAATGAACGAAAGTAAATAAGGCTCCTGCCTACCTGGCACTTCTTTCTGAGTTTAAGGCTGAACAGCGTTAGAGTGATAAGGGTGACGCTGCCACACGCATCAAGTATGCCATCACCATGAAGCGCAAGGTTGAGCTGGTGTGCAGCGTTCTCGTTGGACTACGTGTACATATGGGACATTCAGTGGTGACCCCATTATTTTATTGGTGGAAAGACTGTAGGAAGATTCAATGCAGGGCCCTTGAGTAGATTTGTACCTACGTATCTGATGCGTTTATTTTGAGATACTGCACTTTGAAAAAGTAGTTTTTAGCCATTTTGGAGTACTCTGAAATGGTTTTTATAATATGAGTGACGTCTTGAAAGCACTCAACCACCCTCATCTGAAGAGTGAGTTCTTTCCATAGATCAGCACACTGGACACACATTTAATAGTATTGTGGAAAAATAAGTATTTCAAACACTTTGAAACGCAGTTAATGTGTTAGGTGGGCAGGAGCCTTAAATATGAGTTTAATTGAAATTTGTGTACAAAAAACCATATGAAAATAAGAACTTTTTTTAAAGGTTTACAAGCTTATTTTCATGTGTGACATGAATGTTCACACATTTACATGTTACAGTAGTGCATTATGCTCAATTTTGCCATATATGCACAATGCCACTACTTACTTGAACATGAGACAGCTGTTTTGATTATATATTTTTTACACTTGCATAAAAATTTTGTGAACTGTGAAAATCTTATGAATTGAAATTACAAAATTAGAATATTTTGGCAGTTTTAATACACTGACACATTGCAAGTTCATAGTCAAGGGTGTGCAGGGAAGGACAGCTATAATGTATTCATGGTAACTTCAAGATTTTCTGAAGCCCTGCTAAAGATCTACTTTCAGGGAGCCGATTATGTATCCTTCCGCAGTATGTATACAAAACATTGCCATGTGACACCTGTCAAATGTTTTGTAAACAAACAGTGCCATGTGGGAACTGTCAAATATTTTGTTAACAGTGTCCATGTGGGAACTACCAAAATTTATTTTTGAAGAGAAACAATGCCATGTAATCTTAACTGTCATATACTTTAATAAAATTCTCCAAATGTCTAAAAAATGCTAATCAATTTAGCAAAATATTGTAATACATACAAAAAGGTAGATTGAAGTATATATCGGAACTGTTAATTATATAATTTAATTAAAGTTTACTTATTATATTAAGATTTGTTTACATATTTGGTGTAAGGAAAAAGTTAAATTTTACATAATAAACTTTTGGAAGTAGCACTCAGGTTAAAGATTTCACTGTGATAAATGGGTACCATTTATTCTATTTTATCGCATATGTCGCACATTTTATTTAAAAAATTTTATTGAAAACTCGGGGTGCGACTTATAAGTGAGAAAAATTCCTCCAGCCCCGCACTAACGTTTTATTTACTATGAATTCACGGCCCGCGGCTTGATTTTCAAACTCTTCAGCGAACAAAATCACTTTCATTTTGAAACATGCGGTGTAGGTACATCGCTTTTCCGTCAAGAAACTGTCTCACTTCACTGCCACATCAAANCACGGCTAACATTTGGCACTGAAGAACCAACGCTAATGTGCTGCCATCTCTTGGTCTCCACAAAAAGCTTTCGAAAATAATCGATTATCAGTTATTGACCAAAAATCTATTCCTTTTCATTCTTTTAAAATATTTTTTTCTGTTAAGGATTGCGAAGGGAATTACGTAACGGAAATATTTAAATGCCTTTCTATATTTTGCACGTTTATTTAAAACCTACAAAGATAAACTGCTGAAATAACAACGCTAATACTAAAATTACATCTTAACCTCGAATTATCTTATAAGTAGAAAGAATGTGTTACGTTAGTTTTATAACCACAATTCAGCGTCTCCAATATCCAATATGGCGTGGTTATACTTCTGAAAAAAACGTGCCCAAATGGACAAGATGGAGTGTACAAGTCCGCTGGACAGACACTGAAATTTATTTAATTTCAATTAATAACAGTGAAATCTTTACCCATGAGTGCTACGTAAAAATGTAAATATATAGTTTAGTAATATTAACTGTACAATTACAGCATTAAATTTATACATATTAATATTTAACCTACAAACTATTTCTTTTCAGCTATAACCAACATGTCCCTTCAAAATCCGTTGTTAATTCATACGGACTTTTAACAAATTATTATAATTTATTGAAAAAATATACTTAAAACTTAAAACAACCAATTTATATAGTGCTTTAGTGTTAAAAGCAAGACAAAACCTTTTTCCATATACAATTTTTTTATAACCAATTCAACATGTAACTCCTAGGGTGATTTTTCAAAGGTTCTTTTCAAAAGTATCAAAGATACCGTGAATGGATTATACCCCCTAACTTAAGCAAATAAAAAAACATTTCTCTAAAAATTTTTTTTTTGGCATTTGAGTTTTCAATAAAGTTGAAACATTTTAAGCTGAATTTGCTGGAAAAAAAAAAACCAACCAATCATACATCTTGTGTATGCCCCTCTCATTCAACGAAAGCAGCATCTCTCTAACATAAATCCAGCCTACATCCCTGTTACAGCAAGTCTGGGCTGGTTCTACTCGTGTAATGTGTTCCAATTGACTGTGTTGATTAGCTTGTCAGCAAAACACACATCAATGTTTTCTAAGTATGTCAGTACTACTAACAGTATAAAAAGAAATCAATACATAATTTTATGAACTGACACAAGGTTACTTACACATAGTGCCCGAAGTGTGATGATCCAACCATCCTGACAAGGTGGACAAAAAAGTGGAGTGTTTTAGGTGCACTGCCTCATGTCGCGTTGTTTTGAGTTTTTTCGTATTTCCACCTGTCAATTTCAGGGATTGTAGCATCCCAAAAATCCAGGTGAAGTGTTTCCTCTGCTGTTTATTACCTGGCACTTCAAACCCTAGGCACCTGATGGCTAAATGCTGCTTCCATTCACACTGTCTAATTACTTGTTGGCAAAACCAACAGCATGTGCTTCAGGAGGCGTGGCCCCTGTACACAAATTCAACCTCTGTAGTATCTATTAATATCATGCAGACTACATAAAATGTGAGTTGCCTACCGTTAACTCTGATTAAATTAAAACAACGCCTGTGTCCAAATATATTACCATGCGCCTTATTAATTTCCTCTTGCCCACATTATGCAAATAAAAAGGCATCTAGGCGTACATATTTGGACAACCATGTTTGTTTTTTCTATGGTAGGTACATGCTCTACTGACCGCTGACTTCCAGTATATAGGGGTTTCATGTGTCTGAGGGTCATAAGCATTATTCATTAATAGTTAAGTTGAAGAAGATATCTCAATGAAATATCAACAAGGTTAGACACTGTGTGCCGCAAGGCAGAGAAGAGAGACGCAATGAGGGCTGGAAGGGATGGAAATATTGTGCTCAAATTTCAAAACAACCATTAATATAATAGCTCTATGTTGGAAACCATTTGAATTACGGCACATGTACATGAACTTTTTTTGTGTAAAATGATCTATCCATTCACCTCCTGGAAAAATTACCTCTCTTCTAGGAAATTTTGTATTAAACAGATATGGTACCTCAATTAAGATCATGCGTGGACTACATGACTTTCTGACTGGAGCTAAATTTTTCAGCACGAATGCAAGATAAACACAGACAAATTTTACGTGACAGCATCAAAACCTAATTGGACTAAGCAATCAAGAAGGGTTAATTGTCATGTTCCCTTGGTTCAAGTGGATTAATTGAGGTACATTTGCACTCTTGATGTGAATTTGGAGTGTGACAACGTTGTGTCTACCTTAAAGCATTTGTAGGGTATGAGGCCAGGTCAGGACAGACAGCTGACGAATTTAGACACAGCAAATAGACACAGGATAAAAATTTTGTCATACTCAGACTGCCTTCCAAAAACTAATAATTTTGTGATGGCTCAGCTCAATGAGACATCACCACAACTTAGTACAGCCAACCATTTTACTAAAAAAAATTTCAGATGCATATACATTAATGGAAGAAACTCAGTTACTTACTTAAATTAGGTTGTAATTAAGCTTGAAAACTAACATTTATGGTTTCATGTGGAAAGAAATACCAGAGAATATGTCATTTTAATGTTTTGGACAGTTCACAATTATTAACTACAGTAGTTAGTTCGAATACTACATTCAAAGCCACCAGTCAAGTGGTAACAACTGAGATAAGCAAGGAAATTTTGGAGTCAACATGCATGAAACACGTACACACATGCAAACACACACATGCCAAGGTTAACATTATACTTTCCAAAATATATTTTCAAGCATTCTTCTTCAAAATGAAACTAGCCAGCTTACAGCTCTACACCTTATGAATGCTTCTTTCTTAAAACACTGCACTGATACACTTTCAGAAAAACTGTTAAATTACATAATTACGAAGTAAATATGGCAATGTTTCATTTTAAAACGTATTTTCTCTCTCTCTTCCTCTCTCGCTTTCTCTTTCTCTGTCTTTTTACTTTTTCTTCCTCTCTTTCTCTCTCTCTCTCTCTCTCTCTCTCTCTCTCTCACACACATACACATGCACACACACACACACACACACATGCATACACACACACACACAAATTTGATGCACAAGCACTGTGCACATTTTTTCCAGTCCAAATCATTTTTTCCCTTTTCTGTATACCCTGTAATAAGTTTCAACTCTTTGCAATTTGTGCTACTTCATATTTTATGGACTTGTTATGTACTCAAATATTTAGAGTAAACGAGAGCAAATAGCAATAAAAATTTATTTTGGAGAATAATGCCTAACTTTAGAAAACAAATATGGAAGAACAAAAATAAATGGAACCATTGATCTGGGGAACCACCATACAGTTAGTTTGTCTTCAGCACTAGTGTCCCAAGTTGTCACTAATGACAACACAAAGTCTTGCACGTTCAGCCCATTTGAGTTACACCTGATGATAGCTAGCCAGTACGAGCATAGAGGAATTACGCGGCATCTCACAAGTGTGCTTTGCATAACACACACACATGCACGCACACACCCACACACACGCACACATGCGCTCACGCACACGCACACACATTTATTATTTATTACAACCTATTCTCTTACTACACATTTTATTCACAAAAAATATAATAATAAATAATGCTCTTACAGCAGTTAAGTAGTGATTTTACAAACACTTCATTCTGCAAAAAAGAACACGCCATGTCATGTCTCGCCACTTCTGCCAACTTGAGATTTGTAACCGTTCCGCCATCACACATTATAGTAAGTATTCAAACATTAAAATCTAGTGTCAGTTTTAAATTACAAACTTAAAAATCATTATTTTTGCTGTAATAAAGTATGAAATATGCTAAAATTGAAAACGTGTATAATTTCTCTGCTATCACTGTGAAACTTGCATGAGGAAGAGAAAGCGACAAGCTCAGGCCATGTCTCAGTTGGCACAGAGAACGCTCTCTCGTGCTCTCGCTCTCGCGACCACGTCATTATGACGTCAGAGAGAACTATCTCTGGTCGTCTCAATTCGTCGGAGAGTGTGCTAAAGAGCGAGAGCACAGAGAGAGCATGAAGTTGTGCTCTCGTACTCTGACCATGTGCCATATTTGTTTACATTATTTCAGTGTTTGAATAAGGATATATAAGCTCTCTGAGCTGAAACCTCGTTGCATTTTACTTGTAAGTGAATAATTTCAACTGTTTTAAACAACGAAATAACTTACATGACACGTATTTATAAAAATATAAATACGGATATCTGACAAAGTCTTGTTTTTTTTGTCACTTTGCTGCAACATGACGGTAATATGTAAAACAAAAATAATAGTATTTTATGCGCTAATAATTATCTGGTTGTATTTTAATTATTTGTGAATTATTTTGAACTCGCATGTTATTTACAATAGCTATGATTACGATTTTAGCTTAACATGATTTCCCACCTTTCTGCATCAGCTGTCTGCGTGACGTTGGAGAGAAACAAGAGAGTGGCTGTCTATATTCTTAGTGTTTCAAGATGCTGCCTTTTGCAGAGGCCCCGCTTAGCGCCAGGCGCCATGGTGCCGCCGATGACGCTTACAACAAGCGAGGTGACGCCAACCCAATTGAAGCCGAACGGGCACAACTTGTTCCTAAATGTATTTAAAAGTGTAGACCAAGTATTTTGCTTTACGATTTGGCACAATTGCAAGTACGATGGCAAGAATTTTAATAAGTATGATATAAACCAGAGGTCCACAGCCTCACTGACTGACGCTAGTGCCAGAACTCATAAATTAAGGCTAATTACCCTGAGAGACTACTAGAACTGAGATTTAATTTGTTGGAAATAGCAAACTTTATTTTTATTTTCATTTTGAGTGACTTTAAGCATAATTGCAAGCGTCAGTTGTCTTTCTTTTCACACAAATGGGATGTGTAGTAATGTAGTAGATAAGTGAAGAAGATTAACTATTGGGAATACCAACACTTTAATTTTGCATCTTTTTGAACACCGTTTTAAGCAGTAATAAAGTTTTATCTTTTAATTCAAATTTTTCAGATTTTCAGTTTCTTAATTACATACTGTAAGGATGGTGGTTAATTCGAAGTAATGAGACTCCAGATTAAGATTAAATTGGATATTTGAGAATTTTTTTAAAGTTTTTATAAAGAGTCAGCAACTTTAATTTTTCTTTCCACACCTTTGAAGTTCCTTTTTGCCCTTTCCTAAGTAATAAAACCAGATGGAAACCCCACACCACATCTTTTATTCCCAGTAGTTCAATAGCAAGAATTCATTTCCTGTGCTGTCCTACATTTGTCGTATGTGAAATATATTTTGATGAGTGTTCATTGGAATTTTGAAAGTGTCAATGTCACTACGCTAAAGGAAAGTGTCACTACAAATCACACTGACTTGTAATTACACACAAAGTCCTATTCCTAACATTGAGTTGTGTAATATAGAATGTCATACAATGCCAAGAAAGCTACCCAACACTCCACAATCAATATTATCCACATTACCCACGGTAGTGATACAGTAACACATATGCAATAAGTAAGTGTTCCAAATACATTACAACACACTTCACTGTTCCAGAGAAGTGGCGCACAACGAATGGGCCTAACTATTTGGCAAGTCACCACATGCTCTCACTGTTTTTAATTCATGTTGAATACTAAATAAATGTTACAAGCTACAAATATACTAAGTGAAGTTCATTTTAATCAATAATATAATACATTAAAGTTAACCACATTGTTAAATGTATGTAACATACAAGTTATTAAAAAAAACAGGTGGACATGTTATTCCTAGGGTGATTTTTTAAAGGTTTGTTTCAAAACTTGAGAAGAAACCATGAATGGACATACTGTGTAATAATAAAGATAATTAAGGATATTTTCAAGAAAGCTTCTTATATTTTTGGCCCATGAATGTAATTGCTATGTCATACAGTTGTGCAATGTTTAATTGTAGATGTATAATTAACTTAGTCGGTAAAGTTTTGTACCAGTTTCATTATTGTTTATATATTCTTATGATATTTCTTATAAGTTGGGCATCTCGAATCTAAGCAGAGTGATATCTATTGAACGAGTGTTTTCAAAGGTAACAGTTTTTTCTTTATTCATTATGTTCATGAAGTATATAATGTGCAAAGTTGATATTAATTTTCAGTGTTGAATGTATAATGATAAAGCTGTTTTAAAATATGTAACTTTATTCATTTCATAGAGTATTTATCATTGTATTATGAGTTTGTAAAATTTATTTTTAAATATATTGAACATTTGTTATAACATATTTTAATTATGCAGTGAATTAAGTTTGTATATTTAATTTGTACATCGTCATTAGTTTGGTGTGTTATTGAAGTTATAACGTACTAAAGTCTTTCCAGTACAGTTTGGTACATTTAGATATAAAAGTAATTTTAGTTTTTAGTTAGCTTGTATTGATTAGTTATGAAAGCATATAAAACTTATTGATTGTCATTTGTTTCAAGTGAATAGTCTATTACTTTTGTTATATAAGCATAAAATGTGTGAAGTAATTTTTTTCTAATTTATTATTTTGTTATATAAAACTTTAAATTCATGTGAGAAGAGTCAGGGAATTTATTTTCCAGTAAGTGTTAGCCACCATGATGTCTATTAAGATCTTGTTATATTGTTATGTGTGGTGCGTGCGTAGATTACCAGAAGACGCGGCGGAAAGTGCAGCAGCCGGCACGGAAGCTACAGCCTGTGCGGAAAGCAGCGCTGAAGCAGCGGCGTGCAGGGACCCCGGGGGCGAAGCGGCGGCGGAGGAGGAGGAGTAACACCAAGAGGAAGGAACCGCAGGCAGACCTGGAGCAGTTGGAGGCAGGGGCGGACCTCTGCAAGCTGCTAGAGGAGTCCATCAGCAGCGAGCTGGCGGGAAAACTCGATGGGCAGTCGGCCCCGCCCCACGAGGCCACCACCCCTGGCTCCCTGCTCGTCCTCTCCGCCCCTTCCCCCACTGGTCGCATATACAAAGTGTTCATGGTGAATGCCGGGCCTCATTCCAAGCCTCCTCCCACCTCCTGAAACATGCTTCCCCGACTACGAAGCGATGCCTTGCTGTGATATTGATACTCTAGCATGTTGTAGATTCGCTGAATTACTTACCTCCTGAGATTCAGTTGTATGATTTGGACACATTTCCATATGGAAGATGTGTGACGTTTGTTATCGAGTACCTAAATTTTGTGTTTAATTTGAGTTACTCGGCATGTCGTAAGCACAAAATTTAGAAAATTTGATTGTTGTTATAAGTCAATCGTACAATGTGTATTCTGTTGATTGCAGTGACGTAAATTATAGTGTACTGTATATTTTATTGTTTATGTTGTAAAGTTCAACTGGTATTTGCTGATGATGTGTGTTCGTAAGAAATTTTTGTCATACTTTTGTAACACGTATCATTGCCTTATTGTAGAAAGCGCGTTTGTATTTATTTACATTTATCTGCCTTGACTGTGAAGGTAGTATTGGTAGTTCATGAAGAAAGTGAAATGTAAATACCTTGATATTTTGTAAGATTATTTCCATTTTGCATTTTGCTGCTTAATCCCACCACCTTCATGTAAGTGTTCTCACCTGTATCTTTTTTTATTATAACCTCTGTAAGATCTGCAAGGCATGGGGCATATTTAAATGAATATTCTGTGGCTGTTAATGACTGACAGTTATATGTAGCACATATGCAGTTTGTTTATTCCATGCAAAGAAACCAAACAGTACATCTTTGTTATCTTAATAAAGTCTGCCTATCCTTATAGTATAGCCAGATTTGTGATAACAGGTGTTAAAAATAAACCTCTCAGAATTGATGACAATGGAATGGCTTTCATTTACAACCTCTTATATCTCGGTGAGCTAGGAATGAACACTCAAAATACATATGTTAATGTAGGTATTTGAAAGTTAAAATGTAAAACCAAAAGAAAAACAATTTTGAATCAAAAAATAATACGTATTAAAATGATTTTAGTGAATTTTGTGCAGTTACAGTAATCTCTTGCAAATCTGGGCCCAGAGAATCCACGGTACTCAGAAATATGTGGCGTGGTCAAAGAAAGAGAATAAATTTAGTTTTGAAATAGAAATACTGCAGTATTACATTGCAGTGTTGCTACAGCACAAAGATGTGCTGCACCATGTTGTATTGTCATACTGCACACTTGCCCACTGTTTATCATATTTGTCTAGCTAGAGTCAACTGAGCGGTGAGGGGAAATGAGAGAGGAGGATTAAGGTCATGAATATATCTGGTAATTGAAGTGTTGCTGGTGGCTCAGCAGTATGCTGCAGTTAGTTGCGCTATCAGGTTGTGCAGAGTGTTGAAAAGCTTTATGTTAAAAAAAGCATGTATTGCTGACAGTGAAGCAGAAACTTCAGATAAGTGAAAAGTTGGCGGAGGTGTTGAATGTGTACATGTGGTACCTATTACGCTCGAGTATGGTATTGGAGACACAACTATGTATGATATTACAGGGTAGCTCCCTGCAAGGGAACCTGGAAAATGAAAATGTCGGGGAATTGCAAAGAGTCTGGGAAAATAGGAAAAGTCTGGGAAATTTCATGCTTGTTTAAATGGTTTAATGGGTTTCAGTATTTATAATTTTCCCATTCAAAAATGTTTGATGTTCCTATCATTGGTTTCTTTGTGAAAGGGACATTTTCTGAATGCCCATGCAGTGTGTTTTGCAAGTGGTATATTTCAGTTGTTTACGGTGTTTGCAATAGCATCTAAAAATACAGCTAATTACGTAATTGGATGTGCTGTCTTGCTTGATCTCTCATCTTATTTTTGTAGTTCTTTCATTTTGTAGATGACGGTTGTAAATATTTATGAAGTATGATATTGCAGAGAAATATTTTGTTTGAGACGGTACAAAATATAAAAGATGCAGTAGTAGTTTTTGTTGCGAGTACATAATTAAATGTATTTCATACAAGTAAGGAGCATATTCTGTAATATATAATTACATTTTGAAAAGGCGACAGAAAGTACAAGTTCTAACAGGGTGGTATTTGTGGATATACACACACAAAAGTTGGATGAACACTTTTTCCATGCGGATGCAACGTTTTGCTTGCCCAGCCAGCTTTTTTAGGCAGTGAGTGTTGGTACACTGCAGAAAAATTGCCTTAAAATGTGTTTAGTGTTTAAGATTGAATGCTATGTGCCAGGAAAAGCAAGAAATACTGTGAAAATACATAGAAAAGTAAAATAGTTACACACTGAGGATGGACACAAGATGGTTGAAAAACTACATGTAAACATTAAAAAATGGTGGGAATAGGCTGCTTGGCTACTAATTACATTTTGAAAAGCAGACAGGAAAAACAAGTACTCGTGGGTAGACACACACACAAAATTTGGATGAAAACATTTTCCACACAATGTTTTGTTGACGGCCAGCTTCTTCAGACGGCAAGTGGTAATACATTTAGCTTCTTGTGGGGTACCACGGCAGTGGTAATTTGCAAAACATGGAAATTTTTGGGGACTATAGTAATATTATTGTATTATTTCTGTGTTTTTATACAGTATTGTATCGTACTTATGTCAACCATTTGTTACTAATACAATGTAAATATTTTCAAGCTAGAAAATCTGATTTTTAAAGATCTGCAAGTATTCAAAAATTGAGCTTGTGCTGGATACCTGTTTGCAGCTTGAGTTTGGCTTGAAATGTTTTTCAGGTTAAACAAATTTGAGCTTTTATATGGGCATGTCATTCGGCCTGCAACTGATAAGCTAGTTTACTGCTTACAAAAGAAAATAACACGTTTATTAATGAAATTTAATTATTTAAGAGGTAGCCGCATTTTGGCAAAATATTTCCTAGTAATGTAGATAAGAAAAACAATTGCCATCAAAATATTAAAATTAGCATTCAAACCTGGCGATGAATCTGCCTAAGATGTGGTGTCCAACGAGATAGTTTGTTTACCGTTTGCTAGAAAATAAGACTATGTTCATTCACGAAACAGTATTTTAAGAAGTTGATGAGTTCAGGGTAAGATTATTCTTCAGAACTGCAGAACTAAACATGCCACATGCATGCACTTGGAGATTGTGTATACCGTATGTACAGACTGTCTTTTATTTGGTGAACGCGTGCCTTTTTAAGTGATGAATACAAATATTTTACTTCGAAAAGTTTGTTTTTTTGAGGCAAAAGTAAATAAATGTGGCCATTAGATTTGTTTCTTTATGATCCACAATAAGCCGAACATAGATTTTACACGCACACACATGATTCCCCAAAATGGTCTGTAGGACTTACTTGTCCGTATGAACCTGAGCGGCAGAATTTAAACCAACGTGGCACCCCCCACCACCAAACATGAAAATTTCGTTCAAATAGCATGTTTTGCTAACTAGGTACATGATGCCATGTTTACACGACTCTGATGTGAAAATTATGCATTTTTATTGATGGAATTGACATTTATATGCTAGGGTAATGTATTCTGAGTAATATGATACCTCAGTTGTGCAGAAAAGATTACTGAGAGAGCTAAAATTAAGGAAAAAGCAGATCGCAAAGCTGCGCATATGCCTAATAACAGTTGCGATATAGCCTGTGTTTGCATTTCTCGTGAGGAAGTCAAATGTTTTACTTTAATAAGATAATATTTTAACACATAGACATCTTCACTTCAAAACTGTGCATATACCTAACAGAAGCAGAAGAAAAAAAAAAATTTAAAAAGAAAAACCAATGCTGTTACAATCTCGAATAAAACTTTGTGTTGGTAATAAATTACATTTTCAAACTTATTATCACAGAAAATTAAAGATCTCTGTATTAAAAGTAGAGTTATTTTAATTGGTAAAAGTGTTGTGAATAAAATGTGATGAACTTCAACTGGCTCAGAACAATATTTCCGTGTAAAAGAGAGACTTTAATGGATAGTACTGAGCAATACAAATAGTACAAACATTTCAACATGTAAACAAGAAATATAGTACAAGACATTACCTCCTACCATTAAATATATATTTTTTCCCATTGTCCTGACAGTTTGGCTGTAATAAAATTCGGTGAAGGAGAAGTAAGTTGCATTGCCCTGGGAAAATATGACACATTACGAGAGCATGTACTGTTTTCTTTAGCATTTGGTTAACACACAGCAGCGCAGTACGTAATTTCCATTTATAATGACATGTAAAATGAGGGAATATGCTGCTTAGAAACATGTCATCTGTAGTCAGTTTTTCTGTTAACTTTTTAAAACATTGCAGTGCGTTATTATGTCAAGCATTTTCTTTGCAAGGATATATGAAAAGGAGGGAGAGGACGTTTATAAAAACTTTTCAAGTGCGTGCTTGCATCCATTTCCTGTATAATTTAATATTTTTGCATGAGTGTGATGGCCTGCTTCTTTCACTCCTGTTAGAATCGTTATGCAAAAAAGTAGGGTAGGTCATCACAAACTGTAACAAAATAAATCCAAAAAAAAAAAAAAATGGAAACCTATGTGAAATGGTGTAATGAAGTGATGAATAAATATAAATCCAATTCATAGTGAAGAAAAGCCAAAAATCCAAATTATTATAGCACTAAACAGTCAAAATATACTAATTATTTTAAGTAACATCCATAGAGAAGGGAGATAATGACAAGCAAACTTCTCAAGAGTAATAATGGGACCAAGAAGGGTGAAACACGGGAGGTAAAAGAAGGTAAAGGGCGGCGTTTTGTATTTTTTTTTTTTTTTGCCGCTTGTGAAGCGCATTAGTGTCGACATTGGTTGGTACCGCTGCCACGAGATGGGGTGTGGAATGTGCCTTCCTTTACATATGTATCTCTGCAGACAAGTACAGTGTGGAAAAGAGAACTGCAGCAGCAGAGTTGGCACTGTACAACAGCTGAAGGTCAACGGCCTTGCCGGCGTGCTGCATGCTAGTGGCTGTAAATTTTTATGAATTTCTGCTGGTTATTTTTTTATTTTTCACCATGCAATGCATTGTGCGAGAGTTAAGTCCATACAACCTGTAATGATTAGCGAAATGAAACACTGCGTATTGCGATTCAATGGCGACTGAACGACCATAGCTTTATTACTACGATGACATAGAGATAACAATAGGTGGCGCTAGTTGTTACAGTTTTGATACAAATCATAACACCCCCACTCATCAAAATATTACACACTTTCAATTCCCAAAAGTTTTATAAATCTATAATGTTTTACTGAATTTAAACTCTTGGTTAGCATATCTGCTGGCATGTCAGCTATTGGCAAATATTGAATATGCACAATTTTATCTGATATCATGTTTCTGCAAAAGTGGTATCTGACATCATTGTGCTTGGTTTTATTGTGAAAAATAGGATTTGCCGACAACTTCTGTGCACTCTGATTATCATTACATATAGTGATTGTATACATTTTCTCTGTAATCTCATATTGCAAGTTTCTAAGATATATTGCCTCTTTACAAGCTTCTGAAATTGCTATATATTCAGCTTCTGTGCTAGATAATGCTATTGACTTCTGTTTTTTACATTCCCAAGAGATGACACAACCTGATAACATTATATCATGACATAACCTGATATCATTAGCCCAGTCGGCATCAACAAAACCTTTAACATCACAATCTTTATTCTTACTATATTTTAAACCAAAAGTTCTTGTATGTTTTAAATATTTAAGTATCCTCTTTACATATGACCAATGCTCTTCACCATGACGATTATTGAACTGACTCAGATATCCTACTGCATAAGCAATATCCGGTCTTGTAAGGACTGCCAGATACATCAAACTACCTATAAGTTGTTTATATGGATTCTGGTTTTGAGCATTTTCACATTTAGTAACATTCAATTTAGCCTCCATAGGAGTCTTAACAGTTTTACAATCAACCATATCAAACTTGTGCAAAAGTTGATCGATATAATTTTCTTGGCTTAAAGTAATTACATTATTACTCTTATCAATTTTAACATCCATACCTAGACAATGCTTTACTTGTCCCAAATCTTTTATTTTAAACTGACAATTCAATTTTTCTTTTAACTGTAACATTTATTTTTTATCGTTCGAAAAAACAAATAAATCATTGACGTAAAGAGTCTTACAACCATTTACAACTTTGCATAAGCATGGTTCCAGTTTAAATTTCTTATAACCATTTAGAATCAAACAATTGTCAACTTTCACATGCCATGCTCTGGAGGATTGTTTGAGGCCATATATAGCCTTTTTCAACTTAAGGACTTTATTTTTATCATTCTCTGAGCAAACAAAACCGTCTGGTTTTTGCATATATATAGTCTCATTCAATTCTCCATTCAGAAAGGCTGTTTTCACATCTAAATGTATTATATCAAGATTTAACTGTACAGAAATTGCAAATAACAAACGCAATGTGGTGTGCCTCACAACAGGGGAAAAGGTTTCTTCATAGTCCACACCATACTTTTGACTATAGCCTTTGGCTACTAATCTAGCACGGTAACGAATCTGGTTTTCACTGTCACACTTTTTCTTTAATACCCACTTGCACTTTACCACTGTTTTACCGTCTTCAGGTTCCACAAGCTCCCAAGCATTGTTATCCTCAAAACACTGCAGCTCCTCTTGTATAGCTTGCGACCAACACTCCTTATTTGGACCCTGTAGTGCATCTTCCACCGACAACTCATCTGTCACTTTCTGTACACATATTTGAGAAACCATATCTATCTGGTTTTTGTCTTTGTCTAGTAGGCAATGCGTATGATTGTATCGTTTCATCAACTTCAGTGGAACTGTCCGAGTCTGCAGTATCACCCTGCACATAGGTTTCATCATTATTGAATCCTGAAGTACTAGTATACGAGTCATCAGATTGATTGTTGTCCCCCACTGAATCTGCATTTACTTCGCCAATATTGGTATCAACATTCTCCTTCTCTTTAACTACAGTCAGGTTCTCTGTATTCAAATTTTTTTCCATAATAATGATGTCTCTGCTGGTTGACACTGTCTGAGTTTTAGGGTTGTAAACTCTGTACTCCTTTACTTCCTCTGAATAACCTACTAAGACGCACTTCGCACGTTTAACTTTAGGGACATGCACCATGACAGTACTGCCAAATATCTTCAAATGACTAATGTTAGGCTTGCTGTTAGTCCATAACTCTTACGGGGTTTTATTATTTAATCCAGCTGCTACCGTTCTATTTTGCAAATAAACAGCAGTATTATTTGCTTCTGCCCAAAATTTCTTTGGTAGATCAGCTTCAAACAAAAGGCATCTCGCTTTTTCTATTAAAGTTCTATTCATGCGTTTGCATAAACATTTTGTTCAGGTGTGTAAGGATTTGTTTTTTGATGTATTATTCCCATTTTTTTCAGGTAATCATCCAATTCTTTATTACAGAATTCACGTCCGTTATCACTCCGTAAAATCTTTATCTTTTTTCCCAGAACATTTTCAACTTTAACTTTGTATTGTTTAAAGCATTCAAAAGTTTCACTCTTATTTTTCAAAAAATAAATATGTGTCATTCTGTTGTAATCATCGACAAAAATAAGAAAATACCTTGACCCTCCGAGAGAAACATTCTCCATAGGTCCACAAAGATCTGTATGTACTATATTCAATAATTCAGTACTTCTGTCACCCTCATGAGAGAACGGCAAGCGACTTTTCTTCCCCTCACAACATGTGACACAAGACATCTTACTTATATCTGTATTCTTATCCAATTGCAATCCTTCCACATCATCCTGCATCTTGTTAAGATAGTTGCTATTAATATGTCCCAGTCTCCTATGCCAGGTTTCGCCGGATTCCATCACAGCAGCTGACAAACACATGGGCATGTTTAGTTTGTATACTCCATTTACTAATGAGGCTGTAGCAACTTTTTCGCCTTTTCTATTATAAATGATACAACTGTCACTCGTGAAGGACACTCCATTGCCATTGCAGATTAATTGACTCACAGATAAGAGATTTGTTGTGATACTTGGAACACACAACACATCTTTGATTGTCACATCAAACTTGCTATCTTCTGTTAAAGTTTTGATCTGCACATCACCGAAACACTCAACAGGCACCTTACTATTGTTAGCTACAATTATTTCTTTAGTGCTCTGTTCGTATGAAACATTTGTAATCCAATGTTTATTCGTTGTTAGGCGCACACTTGCCCCCGAGTCGACATACCAATCGTTTTTTTAATGTTTCAGCTTTTGTTTGTGTGCAATATATTTTTGTGGAAATATTTTTATTTTTATTTTTTTTGCCTATTTTGTACGATTCCTGAAAATCTGTCTGTACGAACACGATATCTGTGAAACAGGTGTCCTATAAACTAGTTTTGATTAGAATCCAAAACCACATTCAGGCACTTGCATAGAATTACACGGTACTCCGGCTCAGTACTTATGCATTATTAGGTGACAACGGGATCTCTTATATGACCTTTGAGGATATCAGTTCATTTAGAAAACGTGTATTATTGAATTAAATTAATTATTTCATTAACACATCTTGTTGATTTTTCCACAAGAAGCCACTGGAAATGGACTTGTGCTCTGTAAAACTTCATGTCAGCCAATCTTGGTAAATACTGGCTGGGCATGTCACTGATGTTATCAAGTTGAGTGGTTGACAGGGTCAGCTGGCCCAATCACTATCTTTGATCAGTAAAATTACTGACTCTTAATGGCCTGGCCTGAAAATACAAGTATCTTTACAAGTTTGTGTTGTTACTATTCATCTGATAAGTCTGATTACTTAGTGCTGATATGTTCCACAGGCATAATCCATCCCTCTATTCCACATATCCTGTATTATACTGCGGTTTTCTCAAACACAGTGTTTTCGTAAAATTTAACCCCTGCAGATGATGAAGGATTAACTATAAGGAGATTTTATTAGGGTAGGGAATTTACGTCAAGAAAGTCGAAAAAATTAAATTAATCTTTGAAAAAAGACAATAAACTATGATTAGAATCAATTAAAAAAAATGTTTTCTGGTGATAAAATATACGTGTTTTAATTTCTTTCCCAGAATTGGTATGCAACAATGTAAAAAAAAAAATTAGTAAAAATGGTTAAAAACTATGTGAAAATTGGTTAAAAATTGTGGCTGAGGTTCAAAGTTCACGTCGTAACACGTTTTTTTTTTTTTCTTTCTGAAATTCACCATTTCATCCATTTATGTACACAAGACATTTGAAAACTAATGATTTGATCGAGTTTGGCTTCCACCGGTTCAACCGACCTTAAATGGTGGTGGCTGTGATGGATATGAATCGGAACGTCAACCAATTAATTTTCAAACACAACTTTGCAAAAACGATATAAATAAATAAAGCACTTGCAAATGGTAAAGTCAAAGAAAGGCAAATAACTGTGTTAACTGTAATGGAAAAATGTTCTGCCTTCAACTGTGTGCAAACACAGAAAAATGTGAGACTTAATTTGTATTTTATAATGAAAGAGCATGTTTTATGACAAAATACTTTTACACAATGTTTAATACGGGTTTCCTGTGTTATAAAGTTATATTACATATATGAATTTATTCAGTTGCATTCTTAACAAAAATATTTAAACAAACTAACGTTCAGAAATTCTCTCAGTCTGTGTACACCGGTGCACATCAGAACATTCACAACTGTTTTAAAAAATGTGGTTTGCTGCTCGATGAAGAGAGAAGGGTAATCTGGAGTTACATTTTCACAGGCTGCCTTCACCTCCATCCACTAGGCAAGATTTACACGCTGGTTGCTAGGCAACCATCTCCCACCCCGCCAGCCATTTGAGAGGAGGGAATAAAGTTGTGCAGCCAAGATGAGTATCACTTAAGAACACTCAAAACACGACACCAAGCTGCACATTTGTTCAGCACTGGAGTGTGGATGCCATCCACATTTGTAGATTGTACATACGAGACTGTGTTTTCTGAGACACAGGCCAATACATATGAATTGTGCTGTATTTGGTGCGCCTAAACCACTCTACGAGTCAGTTTTACCTACATTTGACGATGTGATGAAGTTATATCTCTGGATAAAACACGAAATTAAATCTAAGAAACCTATGAAAGAACCATCTTTCAAAGAAATTGCAACCGACGTTGTACTAGAAGTAGAAAAGTTATGGCAGAACGCTTCAATACCAACAGTATCGCACACACGAGTTCTCCAGGTGTTGCGGTGTTACCATGATAAATATCGAGCATTGATAAAGAACTATAGACAGAGAAAAGGCCAAACTAGTCTCACTGCCAAGATTAAATCTTTTCAACATGACGCAAAATCGAAGTTGTTCGATATTTCCGCTTGCAAATGCGTTGATTTCCAAAAGTGTGTTTGCCCAAAAATCCGCAAGGTTCCAGAAGAAGAACGCGGGTTTCTTTTGGACCAAAGAAGCCAACGCAAGATGATCATGGGCGCGGTAGATGTCGTTGCTTCAAGAACGAACGAACAGAAATATCAAAGGCAAGTTCAGAGAATGTCATGCCTCACTAAACGTGGGATAACTAAGCCAACCAATGCATCGCGATTAACTTCTGATACGGAGTAGGATAGCTTGCCTTCTTCGAGTGTGGAAAGTGAAGAATTTCTGCCGTCACCAGAAAAGAAAAAGAAACAAAATCTCACTCCATACATTAAGAATCGAATGACACTGCCTCTCTCTAAACTGGCATTAGCTTGCGACCGAACTGGTGTTTCTGACAGAAGTGCAGCGTTAATCGCTAGTGCTGTTTTACAAGATGTTGGAATCATACAAAAAGAAGACACGACGAAGGTAATAGACAGGATGAAAGTAAGAAGACAGCGAGAAAAAAACCGCGAAAAACTCCAGAAAAGAGATATGGAAAATACCGAACTGCTTCAGGGCTTGTATTTTGATGGAAGAAAGGACGATACGATTAAGATCGAGAAAAAAGCTGAAAAATCATACCGAAAAACGGTAAAAGAGGAACATTATTCTTTGATCCAGGAACCAGGTTCTATTTATATCGGGCACGTAACTCCATCATGTGGTGCTGCTAAATCTGTTTCTACATTGATTATTGTGCATTTGGAAAACAACAACTTTGATTGTTCAGAACTGGCTGTTGTTGGTTGTGATGGTACAGTTGTTAATACTGGACATAAAAATGGGGTAATCACGAAGATAGAATCTTTTCTCGGGCGACCAGTTCAGTGGCTGATATGTCAACTACACGCCAATGAACTTCCTTTACGTCATCTCTTTCAACACTTAGATGGATCAACGACCGGCCCACGCGAGTTTTCAGGCACTATCGGAAAAAAACTGATCGGTTGCGAAAACCTCCCTGTAGCAGCGTTCCATCCAATTGTCACAGAGATGCCTGCCATTGACAAGAAGGATTTGAGTACAGATCAGAAATATTTACTAGAAATCTGTAACGCTGTTGCAAGTGGCATCTGTTCTGAAAGTTTGTCTCTGAGAGATCCTGGTCGGATTTCGCACTCTAGGTGGCTGACAGCTGCAAACAGGATTCTTCGCCTCTATGTTGGAACTGAGAAACCATCTCGCAATCTGGAAATACTGGCCGAATACATAGTAAAGGTATACGCTCCCGTTTGGTTCGACATAAAATGCCATCCATCCTGTAAAGACGGCGCAAAACATGTTTTGAAAACCATCCATGCGTCGCGCTACCTGAATGAAGACTTGAAGGCGGTTATAGACCCTGTTATTCAGCGCATACTTTGCGCACCCGGAAAACATTTTGCTGGCAATGATTTCCGATGAGAGGAAGCACATTCGGGAGCTTGGCTTACGAAGAATTTTGGCGGCGCGGGCTAGCACAAAAGAAAGTCGTACTTTCGTTATTCCCCCTTTAAACTCTGAAGCTCTGGAGTACGAAAACCTGATTTGTTGGCAGTCTTGTACTGTAACTGAGCCTCCGCTTACATTCTCAGTTAAGCAAAAAGAACTCTAGGATTTAATAAATTCAGGAGAGACAAACTTGGCGTTTCCGAAGTTTCCTTGCCACACTCAAGCCGTCGAAAGATGCGTCAAATTGGTCACGGAAGCTTCAGCAGCAGCTGTTTGTGGAAATGTCAAGAGAGACGGCTTTATTCGTTCTAGGCTGGATCTCGAAAAGTAATGCCTAGATTCGAGACAAAAGTCGATTATGTAGTATAAAGACAAGACTTTACCTTTAATGTAAGATAATTAGTATAGGAAAACTTTGAGGTCTTTGTGGCAGCACAAGATATTTTTTGTTTTTTTTATAATTTTATATGTTCATTGTAGAGCCTAAAAGGCAACTTATTTGCACTATTAAAAATGACTTGGAGAAAAAATTTTTTTTTTTGCCTTTTCGTTCCACCCTAATGGAGATGGCTTGCATTCCATATCAGATTACAATCAATTATGTAGGGTATTTTATGATGTTTTATTCTTTATTTAAATGGGCTGAGGTGAAATATCTTTAATTGTAACAGTAACACTAATACAGTAATTCATATTTTTATTGTCTTTATTAGTTAAACTTTATTTACACAAAATGTATAGCACTCATACTGATAACATTTTGGATGTATGGAAATTTTTTGACTGACCCCTGAAAAATTGTAGATCTTGTGTCTACTGTAGTGTAAAAGTATATTCCGAAATGTAGACTGAATGCACAAGTACTCACATGGCAGTACTCATGGATAGACACACACAAAAGTCGGACGAACACATTTTTCATGTGGATTTGTAGTCACGACATTTTGCTGGCTAGGCCAGCTTCATCAGGCGGTGAGTGGTGGATATCTTATTGTAAAATTACAATTATAAAAAGAACTATCTGTTTAAGATGTACGTAGAAATTTTTGGAAGAATGCCACATTTTGCATCAACCCAACTATTTGACTCCAAAAACTTGAAAAACTACAAAAACTGGTTAAATTTATTGGCATTGTTTGTTTACACAATTTGTAGGTTATAACAACATAAAAATATTTCACTGCATAACTTTAATGTCTTTATTCATGTTTTCCCCATAAAATCCCTTTTATACAGATTTTGGTTTTCTCCGTCAATACTATTGAGGTTAGCGAAACATTTGTGGCTAACCAAGGTGCTTTTGGCATTTGTATGTTTGTTTTATTTATATTTTAATACTTGCACACTGCAATGGTAGTGTTATAAAAAATGTAAAATTCCCATTTTTTAACATATACTGCAGTATCAAACACTTTCTAACATCCATTTAATCAACACGTTTTCAGATAATCTAAACAAATGCCATTTTAAAATTGAACATCTCAGTCAATCTATTGAATTTTGTTCTGATAAGCAATCATTGAATGTGCAATCAAACATTAAAAAAATTTATTCAGCAGAAACTACCACAATCTAATTCTCAAACAAACTACGTTTTTACTGCTTCACATGTCAACCTTAACACAATTAGTTTGTGTTTTCACAAAGTGTTTGCTTATTTTGCAATTTCAAATAACTAGAGCTGTTCAAATACCTAGAGCTAATTTCATGAAAATTTGGTTATTTCGTGTGTTGCGAAAATCAGGTGTCCCTATATGTTAGACTTTCACTGAAATTGGAATGCGCTGTTAGAAAGCTAACCTCAACCTGTCATGTTGAATCTTACTCAAATCCTGTCTCAAATACTTTTACTGTTTCAAGGGATTTGATGAATCTTGGATTTGACCATCTCATCCCTACTTTCAATGGATAGTCATGCCAGTAATAGAAATATTTATTTAATTAATATGCATGGTTTTAAATAAATAAAATGTGCACAAATATTTAGTTTTATTGTGTTAGTATTATAAGTCAGTGAAAAAATGTAGCGGAAATAAGAAAAACATTGGAAAAGTTGGGGAATTTAGTTTTATAGTGGAACCTCTATGTATTGAACCTAGATGAATTGAAATTCCTCATCCATGGAACATATTCTGTGGTCTTTTTTTTAATTTATCTGCATTTTAAGACGAAAGCTATTGTCAGTCCCCTGAGAAACAATGATCAGAGAATAAGCCACTGTATGTTCTGCATAGTCATGCTGTATTAAAAAAAGGATAAACTCAAAGCTTTCATATTCATAGTAGACAGCACGTTAGAAAAAGTGTATTATGAAATGCAAACTATTCACATAACAAAATAACAGGAATTGTACTCTGCATTGTATAAGTAGTTTTTATTAATGAGGTCAGAAGGTGCAGCAGTATCTCGAATTCTCGAGTCAAGCTAATTGAAAAAGGAAAGGAATTTTATGAGAAAGTTGGGCTTACAAATGCATGCACATTTCCAAAGACCGGCATGAA
Source organism: Clitarchus hookeri (assembly GCA_002778355.1). Lineage (NCBI taxonomy): Eukaryota > Metazoa > Arthropoda > Insecta > Phasmatodea > Phasmatidae > Clitarchus > Clitarchus hookeri. Next base: position 1,351,929 of record NQII01000046.1, read on the forward strand.
ATACTAAAACTTGGTGTGTCTTGAGAACAGAAATTGGCTGTCACTGTGGCTGCCGACAGATTTTGTCTCTATAAACAAAAATGAACTCTTACCGAAGAAGTTTATAATGCTGTGTTACTGGCTTTATGTGGTTCTGGTTTATATTATAAAGAATTGAAGACAAAGTGGGGTTGTGTGCAAAAGTTACTCAGAAATTTGTGATTTTCACAAATCCGTGGTTTGCAAATCCCTGATAACCCCAGACTGGTGAGAGGTTACTGTATTTTTGATACCATAATACTGTTATGTTCGGTGCCGCAGACGACAGTGGTCTAAAGTAATATGCCCGATCAAAAATTAATTCCAACAGAAATGTATGTGTACAACAAAAAATGGTTTTCAGGATTGCTAAGATTTTCAAAATTTCTTTCACTCTCCTGCAATTTACTATATAAACATGATACTGTACATGCATTTTAATATGTCTCATTGCTTTGTCAAGTCTCTTTGTTATGTATGCAGGGAAAGTTCATTGTGAAGATACACTTGGTAATAGCATGTAATGAATCTAATGGAATGATGGCAGAGAGTTTGCTATGGCTTTTTTTTTGTACTTGTAGAGGTTTGCTGGCCGCCTTTCATTAAATTGAAGCCTACATGACAAATGAATTTGTTCTCTGTGACAGAGAGCAGCAGTTTTTCCTCAGAAGTCCTTTCACGGCCCCAGATCCCCAGATCATTGGTTAATTTGCTTTTTTTGGGGTAGTTTTGTGTGCTACACTATTTTGTTTTAGAGATAGGACACATGCCCTGTTATTTTATCCTAACTTTATGATTGGATATTTACACACAGTTTTGTAATTTTAGTTTCATAATTTTTTGTTTTTACCAAAAATTTGGAATTTCTTGTTGCTGGTACGTTCTGTTGATATATTTGTGTGAGTTACAGGTGGCAGGAAGGTTCGTCAACTGTCTTTTCACTAATGCAACCATCACACACAATTCTAAGGGGAAAAAAATTGTTGTAAGATAAAATACACTGGAACCATACTATGATGAGCTGATGATGGTGAAATAGATTATCACTATAGCAAATAATAATTATAATAAAATTTACAGTGCGGCATATTTCACGTAGTGTTATCCTAAACACCCTTCATAGACCCGCGTGTTTTCTGAATGCTGGTGTACAATTGGAAGCTGGCAAGTGCAAAACACAATGCAACATGGCATCTGGAAGTAGCACTTCACATGTGTTAACATTTTGCATCTTAAAAATCTAGACAAACAATATTCTCTTTGCCATATCTTGTAAACACATCAATTGAAGACTATAAAAATAAACATTACAATTACAGCTGTCTAATGAATTTGAGTAACGTGGTTTGTAAATCTAAACTGCACTGTGGTTGAAAGCACTTTTTATTTTTTATAATTACAGTTTTTATTTGTTGTCATTTAACACGTGAACAAGGTTGAAGGCTGAAGTGTTATACAGTTTGCAGTTCACTCTTAGCCACATTGTCTTTACAGTCACAAATTGTTTGCGACATTAGGCACTATGTCTCCTGCTTTTAGCGTACTTTCCTTTAGAAAGATAGGCTTATGAAATCACCAGAAGGTCTGTCTGGATGTATGTCCCCCTGAATAACTTTTTGATCCCTAAACATATTGCAATAAAATGGTGTAGGAATATGTTATTACTAATACCCATTATGATGCAACTTTTTATAAAAACACATCTTCTGTATTTTTAAAACTCTGCAAGTGCAAACTTCTGAGTGAAAATGTATCAATATCAGTGTTGTTAAGGGAAAATGTAATTGGGCTCAGTCACAATTACTCCGGTGACAATGTAACTAATTATAAGTAAAAATTACTTTTGATAAAAGTAATCTGTAAAATTACAATTACTTTCCGCTACCGTTTTAAAACTGACTTACGATGATTTTTTTACACGCTATTACATTAAGAAAAGTACGTACATATTTGGTTTAAAAAAATATTTGCATTTACACTAAAAAGGCGATCAACTGAAGCACTAGAAAGTAGTGTTGAATTTATTTATTGAATTTAAAAAATGCAGATTGTAGACTGGGATAATGTTGGAGATACTGCAAGTCACTCTGGCTGTTCATCAAGTAGGAATTTACTTCCTCCAAGACAGGTGAAACTGATGTGGTTGAAATGTTGAGAAAAATTGCTTCCTCGTCCCTGTTCACATTTTCTTGTGTTACAACAGAACCTACAATACTAGCGAAGGCATCCACTTCATTGTTGAAGGAGGATACTTCTTCCTCTTTCTGTTGTCCTTCCAACCATGAACATTCCAGTGATGGGATGAGTCCGGCAGCTGTGGTAAGTTACGTATCTTACAAAATTGAACCAAAATGCTTCTCTTCACCCTCGTACAATGCTTTGGCCATAGGTCTACACTCTACAGTAAACAACTGTGCTGTCGTTCATCTTTTGTGCCAAATTTCCTTAAAATACTTCTTATTGTTGGCTGCAGGTAGCCAGCAAACATGTTTCTTTCCTCTTGAAGAATGTTTACAGCAACTGCCAGTGGTTTGATTACCTGTAATAATATTCAAAACATAAGCTACTGCAAGCAATACAAGTCAGCATATGTCATAGGAAAGAAAAAAAAATCACAATAGTGAAATTTAGAAATCAACAATTACGTCAGTACGCATAAATCAGCACGGTTAATTAAATGTTTAGAAAATGCGTTAGATATTAAGAAAATAAGTATAATAAATTAGCAGTGCATATTAGTATGCTTTCTGACAGTTGTTAATATCATAACTGGCAATCACAGTTTTCAGTCATTATGCCTAGGCTACAGATGTTTGTTAAAATACTCAACTTGGATAGTTTGCAAGCACAAAATTTTCTCTTTCTTAATGCACTAACTTTTCATGTATTAAGAGAAAACTGTATGCACAACAGTAGCACATAATAATGTTTGTGATTTAAGATTTTCAAATGCTTTAGGATGGTAATACATGCATAATTAACTACAATGCCAACGGATACTCAAACAGAACTACAGAAGTTAAGCTCTCCCAGCAGAGTCAAATTATAAGGTAATACAATAACAAAGTCTTACGTAGAATACTCTGTTAAAAAGCCAATTCTGCAGGCTGAAATTGTGGCAATCGTACCATCTACAAGCTTGTTGAGCATGTCTTCCCCATGTCGCTCAACTGGAGACAAGAATCACTTCACACTGTCATACAAACTATTCCATCTAGTAGCTCATGGTGTGGAAAGTAATTTTCCAAATATTTCCTTGACTGCATCAGCTGCAACTGTACTTTGTTTGTTCCATAGTGCCTGACAGTGAGCAAATGAAGATCTTGCCACTTTTTCGAATGCTGGATCACTTTCTGCATTTTAACTATCCTAAAAAATAATATAAATAAAATTTTTAAAAACAAAATAATTAAAAAAAATAAACATATAAAACTGTTAACATAAACTAGCAATTAAAATTTACATTTTTAATATTGAATAAAATATTACCTTTACAGCGACTAAGTTCAAGGTGTGCGCTCCACAACGTTGATGCGGAGGTAGAACATAATGGAACTTATTTTGTCCATCAAAAAGGGTTGCCACATCAATAACACAGGTCTGCGATGAAAAAGCTTTTTTAATGAATTTATGTGATTCTTCTAGATTTTTGGCTTCTGAACACGAAAATGACTTGCAATTTTGCATATCACATCACGTTGTTCTGCAAAACTTTTATTTATGAATACGTCATTTTTGTCATATTCATTACAGTAATAAACATTTTCTGTCTACATTTACTACAAAACATTCTCGTAAATAAACTGGGTTGGTAGAGAGCGTTGCATTTAACTGAAATTCCCCCATCTCTCCTTATCACACTCAGCCTCAAGCAGTGTCGCTACGTATTTTGTAAGGAACGCACGTGTTTTCTGTGCCTTTCGAATAGTAAATATGACGTTGAGACAATGTAAAAATAGTGTGCATATATATTTTGTTATGTTTGTGGACAATATGGTAAAAAAACAACGAAGAAATATTGGTGATTTCGTAGAAAAGACATATTGTGCTTATTTTGGTACTTGGTCAGCAACAAGGTTACACCAAATTTCCATGTTTTCTATGTGAATGGAATAGCAGAGCTAAAAATTTACATTGGCAATAAAACTATTGGCTAGCTCGCAAAAGTTCAGAAATTGGAAGTAAAAATTTCATCAAATCCAGTTTAAAAGATCCAAATAAACTTTTACTTCCACTTCTACATATTAGATTAGGACTGATGAAACAATATGTAAAAGCACTGCCTAAAGATGGAGAAACTCAAATATCTTTGCACCAAATTCCCTAATCTTTCCGATGCTAAACTGAAGGAAGGCATTTTTACAGGACCTGACATTAGAAAGTTAACAAAGATAAACATTTTGAGCCTGTAATGACTGATTTAGAACTTTTGGCATGGACTTTGTTCAAAGAAGTGATTTCCAAATTGTTAGGCAATGTCAAGGATCTAAACTACAAAGCAATTGTCAGGGAAATGCTTAATAGTTACAAACATCTTGGCTGCAATATGAGTTTAAAGGTACATTTTTTAAATTCTCGTATTGATCTTTTCCCGAATAATCTTTGAGACTACAGTGAAGAGCAGGGTGAATGCTTCCACCAAGACCTTAAAGATGTAGAAAGAAGAGACCAGGGTAGTTGGGACGTCAGCATGATGGCGGACTACTGTTGGATGATACACAGGGAGGACACATAAAAAACCTTTTAAGCTGAAAGCGACAAAACAAAGTTTTAAGTAAAAAAAAGGCAAGATATTAATGATTTTTTTTTTAAATTATGGTTTTGTTTGTATTATTGTTAGGTTTTTTTTATATATTTCAGTATGTAACTAAGACAAAAACACACTGATATAATCTATTTTCTTTATATTTCACAATAAATATGTTTAGAAAAATAAATGTCCTGTTTTTCTTTCAAATGTATGTAATCCCCTTACGGGTAAATGCGATGTGCTAACATGTTTTATGACACTATTTTTTAACATACCTAAGTGTATAATTAAAAATATAAACATATGAACATCAGGGAAAGTTGAGAGTAAAAATAATAAAAAAAAAAATCAAGATTAACACACATCAAAAGTTGTTGATACTGGTGAGTTGAGGAATATGAAGACCAGGAAAGCTGTGGGGTTTCAATATAAACAAAATAAAACATATACTAATTTCAAACATAATTTCTGCGCAACAGCCAGCATAAATTTTTTAATCAAATTTGTGAAATTTCAATATTGTTGCACTTTATTGCACATGCTTTGGGAAGCAGAGTTCTGTAGAAAGTATGAACTTTTGATAACAAAGTTTGTTGTAAAATGATTTGCTTTGTCGTATAGAATTTATTGGGAGAAATATATTTACAATTTTTATCTACAATTTTTTTTTACATTTTAAAAATAATTTTTACAATATAATAATTTTTTGTCTTATAAACTGACACACACTGAAATAACAAAAAAAATAAATAATAATGGTACATTGGTATTTTGATTTAATTATTGAATTTTTACATTTTACAGCACATTTTGTCTTCATGACACTCCTTAATATGGTACTATTATGAATAGTTATAATTAAGACTGCGATTTTCATATTTGCAATACATGCAAAAAGTTGTCTAGTGCTGTATAATACTATTGGTTTGTCTCCCAGTTAAACTTTTAACTGAAATCCCTAAACTGCAATTTTTACCTTCTTAGACTTGTTTATTTACAATATTTAGCCCAAAATTTTCCCTGCTATTTGTAGTCCTCCCCACTAAAGTGATGGAAGTCCAATCAATAAACGCCACCAAGATATTTAACTCTCAAAGTGGTTCTTACTATGCACTATAACATTGGTATGGCCTGTTAATTGCTTTTTCAAAAAAGCCCCAAACTTAAATATTTAAATTACCCGGCCCGATTTTGAAAGTATAGCATAAATCGTACATCCCTTCATTAACGATATCAAATCAACTTTATAAATTTATTGCTAGAAAAAATATAGAATAAATAAAATTAAAACAAAAAAAAAAAAACTTAACATGAAAGGTGTCGTCGCAAACTGCAAATGTAGGTATTTATATATACTACGGTATGTACAAAGTGCGCTTATTGTCTGGAAATATTACATGAGTGTTGAACAACTAATGTCAATAAATGTTATTAAAAACACCAAGTAGCATCACTTAATGAAGAAACAACAAAGTTAAACACATCTAATTTGTGAAATTCATTATCTAGTTTGCTTACAGTGATGCGTTTCCTAAAAGTCGAGGCAATGCCCCATGCTGACCTGAGGAACTTGTTTCCCAGACATAATTTGCACCTCACACACATATTCACCTTGCTCTCCTTCCCACATAACTCAAAATATTTTTCAAGGCAAGGAAACAGAAAACTTCTATCTTCGTTATCTTAATCAGAGATTGAATTAATTGTTTTTTTTTGCTTTGGTTACCTTCCATGCTTGCGAGTAGTGGACACAAGTAAACAAAGTACACCGGAACAAACGTGTGGAAAGTAGGCGTGGGCTTNACCTTGCTCTCCTTCCCACATAACTCAAAATATTTTTCAAGGCAAGGAAACAGAAAACTTCTATCTTCGTTATCTTCATCAGAGATTGAATTAATTGTTTTTTTTTGCTTTGGTTACCTTCCATGCTTGCGAGTAGTGGACACAAGTAAACAAAGTACACCGGAACAAACGTGTGGAAAGTAGGCGTGGGCGTTATTTCACGTCACTAGTTACAATAACTAGCTACGTGGAAAATAACCGAATCACTAGTTTCGAGTCAAATGACAAGNTAGTTACAATAACTAGCTACGTGGAAAATAACCGAATCACTAGTTTCGAGTCAAATGACAAGTAGTGATTCTTATGAATGCGTTATTATACTGTCAACTGTGATTGTTTGTAGACGTGGGTCGTTACGTCATTTTCAAGAAACGTAACGAAACTAGTTACTTGGTCGCCGTCACCAGTTAGGTCGGGCTATACAGCAAGACAGGACTTATTATCAATAACCGCCGCACACAATTAAAGACAAATAAAGTTGCCCAGTTGACATATTTAAATGTCAACCTAAATCCAAATAGATTTAAGATATAAAAAATAAAAAGTGTAAATAACCAAACAAAACTATTGTACAGTGTAAAATTAAATGTAAATAAAAGTCCAAAAACACATGACAGAAAAAGTGTTTTACTTGACATTTATCACATTTATATAGTTAGTAACATATTTCAATCAAATTAACTTCTAAATACTCCTGCATTAATGATTTTATTAAAATCATAGTTTTATAGTAGTAATCACTAATCAATCAGAATTAATATACAAAAGTAAGTTAAGTAAGTACATTTCCTGCAATCACGCAGTCAGTCCTAAGCCTGAATAAAGTATGAAGGGAAGTTAATTTGTGTCAGTATTACGTTATTGATTTAACTGTATAGCTACAAACTTAAATACTGATTTCATTTATTTTCGTTTCGTGAGTAACTATATAGATGATAGAGTTATTTATAGAGCAGAAAAAAAACTAGCTACAAAAATCACTTGTTTTAAAACTGGTGACGGCAACCAAGTAACTAGTTTCGTTACGTTTCTTGAAAATGACGTAACGACCCACGTCTAGTGGAAAGTGGAAGCAAGAAGGCAAAGATCACTAGAGCCCGACAAGCCACTTCTGTGTTTTGTCCATAGATGCGTATACGATCGTAACGCTAAGAGCGTAAGATTAACATCGCTAATACATGCATTGCGATACTTCTTGTTCTAAATTTTATCCGAAACACATCGGGAGGATAACAAGTGACGGTAAATAAATGCAATGTAACGATTACCTAATTGTAGCAATTACATTTAATGTTTTGTATTTAGATTACAAATACGAATTACTTATTTAGAAATGTAATTCATTACAAGTAGAAATTACTGGAATAGTAATTGTTACAAGTAATCTGATTACTTGTAATTCATTACTTAACAACACTGATCAATATGCGAGGTATTCTTTAGCAGTGTATGTGCCAGATGGACATTTCACAAGCTTGTTCCTGCACGTTCGCGTCTAACCAGACACGAACTGGTCAGTAGCCGAGCGTCAACAGAACTGCCCAGCAATTGTGAGGTAGCTGCGTCTTCCCCCTCTCCTGTGTGTGAATAATTCCTCCCACTGCCCCCTTCCTTTTTATGATCACACACAGCTAAACCTATGCCTGTGTGACTTCAACACAAAGTGTTTCACTGCAAGGTATAATGAATAATGAAAGTGAAGTAATTACACCAGTTATGGTTATTATGCAGTTGTACTGTGCACACTGTTAGTTACAATATTTCATACACACACACACAGATATATATATATGCACGTGCGTGCACACACACACTCACACGCAGAGTAAATTAGGAAACCAGCACAATTGAGTTATTTTGCAAATAGAATTTAATGTTTGCAAGAATACTATATAATACATACAATGTATATATTTTAAGAGTAGCCATAGTACAAAGCAAAAAACATAATTGCTAAAAATCCATATATACTATTTATCTAAAAGCGCTACACAAGTGTTCTGTTAGCATAACTGGTAGAGCATACATCTACGAATGAGAGAGTAATTGGGTTCGGTTCCTGGTCAGCCCAAAATTTTTTTAATTTTTTAAAAATTAACTGAAGTTATAGATCACCACACATATTATATTTAATAAAGTCTATGTGTTTTAATAATTTCACTAAATATTAAAATACACCATGATGGATTGTTGATGGTACAATATAATAGCTATTTATTAGACATTCATGTGTGTGTATACAGAGCCTCTTTTCTTCACCATTTTGTAAAATACCACCACATTAAAAAATTTAATTTTTTATGTTATGTCTTGAGAAAGAATCGACCGACCCCAACCAAGTTCAGGCAACAAGTTATTACTTTTATATTTCAACTAAATTTCTGTGAATTAGGGGTAGTCGCTTATTATATTGTATATAACAGCCATGAAAATATTTTATGTTAGCATGCTGTTATGTTAAAAAATAATTTCACACAAATTTGATGTGCTAGCAGTATCTGTAATGAACATCAATGTTATTTGTTCATCATTTATGAAAATGGGGCTTTGTTTTTGCTTTATATTGAGAACCAATCAACCGATTCTTACCAAATTTTGCAGATTAAAGTGACTCGGATACTTGATTTAAAATGTCTGGCCTGTCTTCCAAAATGTTGGACTGATTACAATTGAAGTTGATGCTTGTAATCCTAATCATATGCCTGTAATGTAGTTGATTGCGTGCCAGCTTACAGTAGGAGGGGTTCTGTTTTGAAGTCCTGATTAAGGCTTGCGTGTATATGTAATTGTCTCATTAGGTTTGCATATGTTTCTGGTTCCATCTCTAGTCATAACTCTGTCAACAAGACGTCAAGAGCTACTTACAATCTTCGATTTTAAGAAATTCATCTGATCTGTTTGCATCCATGTAGGGGAAGTGTATTTGTAGTTATCACAGTAACTTCTTGTTGTCAATCTGAAATTTATAACAGCCTAGAACACTGAATCAGTTGTTAACTGTAATTTAAATTGTTCTGCTATTTCTGTTTCTTTCTTATTTGTAGAAGAAAGATTGGCACAGTAGCTTGAGCTTGCTCCATTATTGTTCACTATTCCCCTCTTCTAGCCTCTCATTGATTAATAATTTGCCCCACTTCTTCTTTTTTCTGTAAGTGAAACTCTGCCTATAAACAGGCCGGTAGCCATCCAAAGCAGCGAATAGGAGGGATGAGAAGGTTACCACATTGGAAGGAGAAAAATAGCACAATGCATTTCTGTCATTTCCTTTTGTGTGTAAAAGGGACAGGAAAGAAAAAGTTGCTGTTCTTTTCAAATTTTGTGAACCAAAAATTATTACAGTACATTTAACGTGTTTTCAGCTTGTGGAAAAAGCAGTACTATTGCTATAGTGAGCAAGATCACAAAAAATTTTTCATTTTAAATGAGCATTTCAACCTTGTATTTAATATGGAACATGAAAGTGCATTAAAAATTATTACTATAGTAAGTGTCTGCGCTATTGCCCATACTCAAAATGGTGTGGTTCCACTGTGCCCATATTTTATTTTTGTGGTAATGTAATGAAGATAAAGCATGTGTTCTGTGCTTGTATAATGGCTAGATATCTCCATATTAATTTGGGTAATTTAGAATTTTTTTCTAAAGCAGCTAACTAAGGTGATTTATTGACTATTTTTGTAGCTGGTTAGACAAACTTAATTAATACCATCACAGAAACTTTGCTTACACTTTTAATCATCATTAACAAACTATAAAAAGTGTCATCAGTACCTATAACTAATGCAATTTTCTTTACATTTACTGTACATAAATTTTGAATATAATTCATAATGGCAAATGTACATTTGAGAGGAGGTGAGACACAAATTTTATACACATTGTGAAATTAAAGTCTGCAAGTTTTTAGATATCAATGTAGAACAACCACGAAGGACATGCCTACATTACAATTTTTTGCCAACTTTCTGATTCAAATTTTTGGCATCAGAAATACTGTAACTCATTAAAAATTAATCACTGTTGCATATTTGTTCACAATGTTGGTAACAACTGTAATGTAGGGCTGTCTTCTTTAATTTTTGTATATTAACTTCAAAAACCTGTAGACTTGGATTATCATGTTTATGATCAATTTTTGTCCCACTCTCTCTTAGGGCGTATGTGAAAATTAGACAGTTTCATTATTTTCTCACACACACACCTTTACTAAGAAAAGTCCTTCAATACAAAAGAGCAAAATTATTTTTTATGTATGAGAAAGTCTAAATGTATTATAGCAGGAAGTGCCATTTTTAGCAAAGTGTGAATAAAATTACTGTACAATTATATAATCTTTTTTACAAAGAAAATACTTGTTTATTTTAACCCTCTCTGGATGCAAATGGGGTGGGGTGATTAAAAACAAAAATTGTAAACTGCAATTTTGGTTTTTGTGGTATATCATACAAATTTGCAGCTAAGATTTAAATTTTTGAGTGTTTGGAAGTTTTTTTTGGTTACCCTGCCAAGCTCACTACATTGTTACCAGAGACAGTACCAGCTGATTGTACTTGTACAAAAGGACAGAAAAATACATCACAGGATATTTTTTAAGCCCACTGTGCCTTGTGTTAATATTCTTTGAATTAATCTTTCCTCCTGACTGTTTCAATGTAACCTTAAAGAACTGCATGAAGTTGTGCTGTAGTTCATCACTATCGTAGGAATTTACAGAAAGCTGTTGGTTAATGTTAACCACGGACAAAATTTAGAATATGCTAGGTGTGTTGTGCTCACCTTGTTTAAAATTGTAGTTTTTAAAAAAAATTCCCTAAATTTGAGAGTAACTTGAGTGTATCAGCAGTGCTTTCTGCACTCTTACCAGACTCTTTGCAGCTCTAAAGCAGCGCTTTCCAAACTTTTTCATTTCCCGTACCCCTTGAGTAAGATTTTTATTTTCAAGTACCCCCTTCCCACCCAACTCCCCCACCCCGTTAATAAAAGATGCATTATACACTGAGGCAACAAAAGTCATGGGATAACTTCTAATATCGTGTTGGACCTCCTTCTGCCTGGCGAAGTGCAATTTGACGTGGCATGGACTCAACAAGTCGTTGAAAGTCCCCGGCAGAAATATAGAGCCATACTGCCTCTATAGACGTCCATAATTGCGAAAGTTTTGATGATGCAGGAGTTTGTGCATGAACTGACTTCTCAATTATGTCCCATAAATTTTCGATGGGATTCATGTCGGGCGATCTTGGTGGCCAAATCATTTGCTGGAACTGTCCAGAATGTTCTTCAAACCAATCGTGAACAGTTGTGGCCCGGTGACATGGCGCTTTGTCATCCATAAAAATTCCATCGTTGTTTGGGTACATGAAGTCCATGAATGGCTGCAAGTGGTCTCCAAGTAGTTGAGCATAACCCGCATAACCCTTTCCAGTCAACGATCGGTTCAGTTGGACCAGAGGACCCAGTCCATTCCATGTAAAAACAGCCCACACCATTATGGAGCCACCACCAGCTTACACAGCTCCTTGTTGACAACTTGAGTCCATGGATTCGTGGGGTCTACGCCACACTCGAACCCTACCATCAGCTCTTACCAACTGAAATCGGGACTCAGCTGACCAAGCCACGGTTTTCCAGTCGTCTAGGGTCCAACCGATATGGTCACGAGCCCAGGAGAGGCGCTGCAGGCGATGTCGTGCTGTTAGTAAAGGCACTCGAGTCTGTCTTCTGCGGGCATAGCCCAGTACAGCCAAAGTTCGCCGCACTGTCCTAACGGACACGTCCGTCGTACGTCCCACATTGATTCCTGCGGTTATTTCACACAGTGTTGCTTGTCTGTTAACACTGGCCATTAAGTGCAGGCGGTCGGCCACTGCGTTGTCCATGGTGGGAGATTATGCCTGAAATTAGGTATTCTCGGCACACTCTTGACACTGTGGATCTCGGAATATTGAATTCCCTAACCATTTCCGAAATGTAATGTCCCATGCGTCGAGCTCCAATTACCATTCCGCGTTCAAAGCCTGTTAATTCCCGTTGCGCGGCCATAATCACGTCAGAAACCTTTTCACATGAATCACTTGACTACAAATAAAAGCCCAACCCATGCACTGCCCATTTATCCATTTTGTACGCAATACTACTGCCATCTGTATATTTTCATATTGCTATCCCATGACTTTTGTCACCTCAGTATATGAAGTATTGATTTTATTTTACAATTCAAAATTTAGTTTAGCAGTGAAATTACATCCAAGCGTAATGAATAATTTTTTCTCATTATTTTTAAAACATTATTATCATGAATGTTTTATAAGAAAATTTTTGTGATGAAAATATAACTTAATGAGATCCTTGAGCTTGGATGCCAGAGCTCAGCTTCTTAAATTCCGGTTCAAATGATGACATGTACAGCTTCAAATCAGGAGCTGCTTCAAGCTTGTTTCGATGTTTATTTTTGTTGAAAGCATACGAAGAAAAAGCCCTTTCTACAAGTACTGAGCTTGTAAAAGGCGACAAGTATTTCAGGACTTTACAGCTGAGACTTTTATATTCTGTCCTCATACATGCCCAGAAGCCAGTGAGATTTGCATATTTGAACTCGGATTGCAGAGACGAATCTGTTGACATTTCTATCAGTTGTTCTTTGTCTGAGATTGACAATTTGTTAGCGTGCTCAAAAAAAACATTGATCAAAAGTATTTGAAATCCAGTTATATTCGCAGCTTTGCTCAGGAAAGTAGTGCCTGAATGACACTTGAAGTCCGTTTAAGTGTGAGACTATATCAGATTTCACTTCTTTGGACAGTTTAAGATTGTTCTCAGCTAGGAACTGTGAAGAGTATTGAACGCTTCACTCTGATCCTTGATGATACAGGATTCCCAAAAGTGTTATTTCTTAATCATTGATTCAATTTTGTCAATAACTTTGAAGATTGTAATCAAACTATTTTGTAATCCTAAATTTAGCTTATTTATTTCTGAAAAAATATTACTTAAGTATGCAAGCTGCTGAAGCCAATTGCAGTCAAAAAACTTGCAACCCAACTCAAAAGGGTGATCTTCAATAAAAACTTGGGTGTCATTTCTCAATTCAAACAATCATGTGAGTACTTTCCCTTGAGATAACCACCTTACTTCTGTATGAAAAAGGAATGTGAAATGTAGGCTGTCCATTTCTTCACATAACAATTTAAATAGTCTTGATTTTGTTGCGCTGCTCTTAATAAAGTTAACTATTTTCACGGACTGATTGAGCACTTCTTTCAATGGACCAGGAAGAGGTTTTGAAGCTAAGCTTTGCCTACGAATGGCGCAAAGGCTCCAAGCAACATGGGGAGCTAGTTCTTTGATGCGACCGCACAAGCCTTTGTAACAACTTGACATAGATTTGCCACCATCAGTGCAAACACCACAACAATTTTCCCAATTTATTTCATTTTCATAGAAATAACCCTGAATAATATGAAATATGTCTTCACCTGTACATTTTCCAGTAAGAGGGTAGTATGGCATCATAATTTCTTCAAGCACGTTACCATCCAGGAATCTTGCAATGACAAGCAAAATTGATCAATTGGAAACATCAGTGCTTTCATCCACTTAAATAGAAAAGGAGGAACTTTTTTTATTTTTTGAACAACTGCAGATTCAATATCGTCAGACATATCCCCAATTCTTCTAGAAATTGCATTGTTTGATAAGGGAAGTTTTTCAATTTTTCGTACATGTTCTTTACCCAACATGCATCCAACAGCATCTTTAATGCAATGAGAAATTAAATTTTCAGCAACTGTATGGCTTTTACCGATGTTGGCAATACGGTAACTGATTCTATATGAAGCTTTGACTGCATTATCATTGTCTTTGTTTGCAGATGACAAAAATGAAGTCACTTTAGGGCCTTTTGATAGTCGTTGGAAGAAACTATTGTCTTTTTGTTTGTAATTTGGATGTTTTGTATTTAAATGATTCATTAACAGAGATGGTTTAATACTTCCATTTGATAATATTTCTCCACATACAACGCACAATGGTTGACAGTCATCATCACCCGTGAATGAAAACCCATACCTCAAGTATTCATCAAGATATTTTCTTTTCTTTGCGGGTGGAGGGGCATTGATGTTTCGAGATCTTTTAACAGTGAAGCACTATGTTGATCAGTTGATGCACTCTCATCCGGTTGCGATTGTAGATGAGACTGCTTTGAACTGCTGCTTGCTGCTGACAAGTCACCAGACTGAATGTCTAAGCTAGGTGCAGGAGTATTTAATGTTCCGGTTTTCAACCACTTATCCATCTTAACACTAAATTAATAAAAAACACTAGGCTTACGTTTATGTCCTCAAAACACCAGTAGGAAAAATAATAGCAAAACGTGATTGTACAAAAGACTCAAAGTCTGATAGTACTTCTCACTCACTTCACATCAAACGAGACACTGAAGTGGTGGTTTGTTTTTGAGGTAGGTGGGGAAAACCTGGACGTCTTATCACTGTATGACTCATGCGACTCGACTTCGACAGTCGTCTCGCTCAACATCCCTTGACCTAAGTACGCAGGCACATTCTAAGACCGGCACATCTGCATATTTTAGTTTCAAAATATTGATTTCCGCCATTACCAATATTTTTTTGCGTACCCCCAACAGGTCCTCGCGTACCCCTAGGGGTACGCGTACCACAGGTTCACAATCTCTGAATTTGCCCATTGCCAGAAATGTTTACCCACCCTGTGACATGGATGATGATAAACTGTAATAATAAACTTCCGGAACGTGTTCTATGCAATTATTTCAGCATCTGAGCATTTGAAACTACCTACTACACATTGTGGCAATTGCACTTTGCTCAGTAGCAGAAGCATTAACAATACTGGTTTTCACTTTGTGGGCACTACAAAAATTACCCACAATGTGTTGTTAACATTCTGGTTTTACCCACAAAGGGAAATGAGTATTCTGGTTTTACCCATAATGCATTGTGCAATTTCTAAACTAACATAGGTGAACCTTACCCAACCTAACGTTGTGGTCACAATATCCGTGTGTTGCACACCGTCGAATGAACATTGCGATGCTGTGCTGTGGCTTATAGTGGTATTTATACTGATATCTGGTGATAACTTTTGACANATACGGCTACAACATGTACCAAACTGTACCAAGTAATTACTATCCGAAAAGGCAAGCAACACTACACGGCTTCTTCCCTACAACATTTTGGTGGGACGCAGATTTCAGTTCCGATCAAAAACCAATTTGCATACCGTACCGCAACCTCGGCTTTTGGATCGGTACGAAGAACTCAAAGTTTGCCAATACTAACAAACAACAAAGCTATTTTTTCAACTTCCTCTACCAATCAGTTGGAATTAAATTGCGAAATTTTAAATTGGCTATCTCTAACCAAGCTACTCTGCGCCAACGCCTTCTCACACAAGGACAAACAAGCACAACGACCTGGGACTTTGAATCTTCTCAAAACCTTATCATCTGTTCTGCAGACAGACTTTACAGAGAAGAAACTTACACTATCGACGGACTGTTACCACCATATCACAGATCCGACATCACAGTTATGCCAGACTACGATGACCAAGACCTCCTCACCTATGAAGAACTATCAGTGGGAAACACCAAGCATTTTCACTTTCCAACGCCAGATCCTCCGGTAGGCGGCTGGTGGGACAACGACTTCACAANCCAAGCATTTTCACTTTCCAACGCCAGATCCTCCGGTAGGCGGCTGGTGGGACAACGACTTCACAAAAGACAATGTACACGAACGTCTCATTCCAGGACGAACTGGCACAACATTTCTACAAAACGACACACCATTACTAAACAAAACAATGAATGATTATTACCAATCTACACTACTCAATCAACCGTTTGACATGCCTGCTATATACCTAGCATGTCCTAAGATTCCTTCTGAAAACGGTACTATGAAATTCAAATACAGACTTCGTATTCAAACATCTTTCGAATACGACATGACATGGGCTCCATTCACCAAAACCACTCAACCAACCGCCAGAGACACATTCTTGCTGCCTAGGCCGCAAACACTCGCTGATGGTACGTACAAAGACTTTTACCCTGGATTTAACTTACGTTAATTCCTTTCCTAGCGGAACTAACTCCTCGCCGCTGTCTACGGACAAAAAAGAGGGCACTGGCAGGGCCGACAAGCACTTGTACACCACTTCGTACAAGGCTGGAGGGGTAGTTCCTCCCGGCGCTCAACAGTGTGAACCTATTCCTTCTTTCCTTTTACAATTTCCATGTCTAGTCCGACAATTCCACTTCCTAGTCCGATGCAAATATATTCTGTACTTAGTCCTTTCGTCTAGTCCGATACCCCTTCCCATGTATTGTTTCGTCCTTATAATTCGTTACACCTAGTCTGTAGTCCGGTAACACCCTGATGAACGGCTTCGCCGTCTCGTGTAGCGCAAGCTACACGAGGCCGCCCTCTGCACCAGCCCTCCACTTCAATGAAGTGGGGATTCTTAATCCCCGCGCGAGGTCGTCAACATGTTACGTAATCCGGAGTTGAATTAAGTTAGTCCAATCTTCTAGTCCGATGATGTAATGCTTAACGGACTAGACGTTTGGACTAAGTACAGAATATATTTGTATCGGACTAGTGTTCTCCTTTCGTCCTTATAATTCGTTACACCTAGTCTGTAGTCCTTTAAATGAATTATATAGTCTAGTCATCTAGTCTCTTGTGTAGCGAGGTATTATTAATACCTCACTTAATAATACCTCGCTACACAAGAGACTAGATGACTAGACTAGACTATATAATTCATTTAAAGGACTACAGACTAGGTGTAACGAATTATAAGGACGAAAGGAGAACACTAGTCCGATACAAATATATTCTGTACTTAGTCCAAACGTCTAGTCCGTTAAGCATTACATCATCGGACTAGAAGATTGGACTAACTTAATTCAACTCCGGATTACGTAACATGTTGACGACCTCGCGCGGGGATTAAGAATCCCCACTTCATTGAAGTGGAGGGCTGGTGCAGAGGGCGGCCTCGTGTAGCTTGCGCTACACGAGACGGCGAAGCCGTTCATCAGGGTGTTACCGGACTACAGACTAGGTGTAACGAATTATAAGGACGAAACAATACATGGGAAGGGGTATCGGACTAGACGAAAGGACTAAGTACAGAATATATTTGCATCGGACTAGGAAGTGGAATTGTCGGACTAGACATGGAAATTGTAAAAGGAAAGAAGGAATAGGTTCACACTGTTGAGCGCCGGGAGGAACTACCCCTCCAGCCTTGTACGAAGTGGTGTACAAGTGCTTGTCGGCCCTGCCAGTGCCCTCTTTTTTGTCCGTAGACAGCGGCGAGGAGTTAGTTCCGCTAGGAAAGG
>NQII01000046.1:1372417-1439667 GCA_002778355.1 Clitarchus hookeri
GGGGGGGGGGTTATGTTGGGGGGCCTGCGAGGTGAGGCCTCAACAGTTGATGGGTGGCGTAAACTCGTTCCAGGGGGAGTCAAGTAGCTTAAGGATGGGGCTGGTTTTTTAAGCAGTGCTTGTTTCTCGGCGATGATAGCAGCTGCCTTCCTGTCACCCCACTTACTTTCCCTTCTGTGGGTGAACAGCATTTACCAGGGACGAGGTCTGCACTGGGGAGGCAGGCAACGAAATCCCTAACTAATGTGTAGCTCATAAGGGGTAGATCCCTTCATGTCAGGCCTTGCATTCCTTCTGGCANGCAACGAAATCCCTAACTAATGTGTAGCTCATAAGGGGTAGATCCCTTCATGTCAGGCCTTGCATTCCTTCTGGCAAATTTAAAGGCGGTGGATGAAGTAGGTTAACTGATAAGGGTGATCTAGTCTGTTCATCGTGTCTCTTGCTAGTGGCCGTGGCTCTACCGTATGTGCGCACCACGTGCCTTTGCGTGTCTGGTCCACAATATGGGTGGCCGTCTAATGGGTTGTGTTTGGGTGACGTACGTCAAGGCCTTTTTAGGGGACAGGCCGCAGTCCTACTCTAGATTCGGCAAACCAGACCTCAAACCGTGGTTCCCTGCCTCTCCTGTACGGGATGAAACCAGGAAGGACTACGTACAGTTCACTCAAGAAGGAACAAACGGCGGTTAGACTAGTAACGTATTTTATTCCATCCAGAATAGAACACGGTGACCCATACTCATCTGCTGTAAATCAATGCACTGATTAACTTACGGAAGGTAAAACAAAAGACAGGGGAAGGGACTTGTCAGCTTGAAAAGCCTTGCCTGAAGGACATGCTTGAAGAGCAAGAGCAATGAATTAGGTAGACATCAGAAAAATGAAACCTTAACTGAAGCTGTGTTGTCCTGAAGGGACTGAAGATTGGAGTATGGGGTGTGGGGTTGACGGCAAGTGTTAAGTGTGGGGGGAATGACAACTCTTCAGGGCTGCAGCGTATGATTGAACAACTCCAGTGTTGGTCACTGGACGTTTCCTCACGAGGTGGAGGAGAGAAGACCGGGTAGATAGCCTTAGCAAGNAACAACTCCAGTGTTGGTCACTGGACGTTTCCTCACGAGGTGGAGGAGAGAAGACCGGGTAGATAGCCTTAGCAAGTCTGGTGCTAAGGCTAGCTGCTGGTATCAACTTCCATTCTACGGCGGTGCAGGACCCTATATTCTCCCGGGCTAGGGTTTTCTCGGGTTCCTTTGGCCTTCTGTTGGCTTCTGCGGAGTGGCTCATCCCTTCGTAAGTGGAGCTGCACTGGCTGCCATCTCTTGGGGGCGGCTGGAAATAGGTCTTCCTGGTGNGTGGCTCATCCCTTCGTAAGTGGAGCTGCACTGGCTGCCATCTCTTGGGGGCGGCTGGAAATAGGTCTTCCTGGTGTGAGGGTGGTATCAGCTGCGCGAGCTTAGGGGCAGCTTCGCTGGAGTTGTCGACTAGTCTTCCTTCTAGCGGGGTTGTTTTATACGAGGGCGATTTTTAATACTCTCTTCCTTGAGGTGTATTCCTGTCTCCAGGCATCCACCTATCTATGGGGGCGGAATACTGGCTTGGTTGGCTGCCATTCAGGGTTTGTATCACATCTGGGGCACGTGGCGTGCACATGATGATACGGNGCGATGTAGAAAATCATTACGTAAAATTTTGGTGTTTGGGTGGTGATATCGGACTGTCATCTTAATGTTTGCGGCGTTTGCCTCTATCTTTGCTGCTCTTCTGTGCGCTTTTCCGCGTGGCGCTGGAGCGTGTTGGTTTTCCTGGTTGCTCTGAGACAGAGCAACTCTCTCTCTCTCTCTCTCTCTCTCCTGGAGGGGTCGTTTGGCAGGTGGTGCGTTAATGGTTTGGGCCCCCTGGCGAGTTGTGTTGCTTGGAGGGAGTAACGGGCGTTTTGGGTGAGTCTCCGTGCCCTCCAGGGAAACTAAATATATGCGATTCTCACAAGAAACAGACGAGGGCTGTGGTTGCTTACAGAGAGGTTTTACAGTTTGACCTGGAAAGTGAAAGTAACAAGCTTGGACGTAAATTTTTAACATTCGTACAAGTAGAGTGATTACTATCCCAAACTCACATGAGTGTGTGCGGCATTTATCTCTACCTGCCCTGGCGCTGAAGGCCTGATAAAAAGTTACTTGCTCTGTAGCCTCATGTGGATCGCAGGGCAGGTTCACTTTACGTTTGACAGGTTCGACTCTAGGGAGGGAGCACAAGGCCTTCCGAACCGTATGTGCCCGGACTTTTATACTTAATATATGCTACGTGAGTTAGACTAAAATCCTATGTACACTTACCTAACTAAAAATGTGTACGGGTCACCTACAGTTAATAAAAAAAACCTAGCACTCTCAATACACATAATTCACTCTCAAATTATTTTACAATAATAANGTCACCTACAGTTAATAAAAAAAACCTAGCACTCTCAATACACATAATTCACTCTCAAATTATTTTACAATAATAATATTTCATTTTGGACAGTTTTGATATACAGGCTTCAAACTTGTTCCTTGCTCTTTCTTCCTTTACTATGCAGATCGTATTTCCTTTCCTCTTATGGAGAGTTCGGGGATACGCCATAGGTTCTTGGTTTGCTGTTCTGTGGGTAGACGTATATATTACACGAGTACTCCGTTGCACTGCTCCACACTCAGTTGCGTAAAGAGGTTCGCTGTCTACTGTCTACTTGCACTTACGGCCTCCTTTCTTCACTTAATTGTGATGTCTGNAGTTGCGTAAAGAGGTTCGCTGTCTACTGTCTACTTGCACTTACGGCCTCCTTTCTTCACTTAATTGTGATGTCTGTCATCGTGGCCTTATGTTAAGCTAACAAGTGAATAATTTAAGTACATCGTCACTGGTTGTTTTACGGAGCTCTTACGGCTGACTGTTATTTTATTTGAGAATGAGGTCACTTTCATTACGGTCTTTACTCATGCACTGTAATTTACGCTGTCAGATTTACAATTGACACAGTCTTCACTGGCATTGGTTATACTTCACTGTCCTTGATATAGCTCTTACGGCTTTATATCCCTTCCCCAACCCCGTGTCTTCACTGTTTGTTGGTTCGGGTCCCTGGGGGTGGCACTTTGTGGTTGCGTAACTGCGTGTTCCGTGGGTAGGGTCACACATAGCTCCGCCGCCGCTTTTCATCATTGCCGAAGCTCAGAGCGGGGGTAGTACAGGCCCCGTGAAGGGCCCTTGACCACCCAATTGGTGTCATCATTTGTTGCAGTGGGTTAGGAAAGGCAAGCCCCTCCACCCTCTGCCCCATATCAAACTGTGCTTGTGGCAGTTTCCCACCGCAGCTACTTTTTGTCTACCAGGTTTCCCCAGCAGAAGGGCTGTAAATGTTTACCTTACTCCCCCTGCCTGCTGGAAGGCGAGAGTAGCAAACTCCCACCTAGCTGTTCATTTAACAGGAATTTTGAATATCGTGCAGGGCTTTTCACATAGCTCTGGGTTGGCCGCCACGTGGTTTCATGGCATAAGTCTGTCTCATGTAAGTTGGCAAGATTTTGACAGTTCGACGAAAGTAGCGCCAATGTTTACTTTTCGTTTATGTATCCTTTCGCCATCAGCNTTTTGACAGTTCGACGAAAGTAGCGCCAATGTTTACTTTTCGTTTATGTATCCTTTCGCCATCAGCTGGTGCGTCTACGCACATATCATCACTTGCATTCAAACGATTCATGGACTTGTTTTTAATTACAAGCGAAGCAGAAAATCCGGTGTTCACACAAATAAGTAGTGGAGAAGAGCATAAGATAGCGCAAGGTGATTTCCTGAATTTTAGTATATGAAATTACTTTTTTACACCAAAACTCCTCAAGGGCAATGTCAGATTCAAACGCGTCCTTGCAGTTTCTATCGTTTTGCAAATCAATGAGCCCTTCCTGGACTTCGTCAGCAACCTCTCCAACATTGATACCAAAAGGGTTACGAATCAGCTTTTGGATACCTCTCGATTCGGTTTGGTTATATTCCGGGGAGTAACGATTGAATTCATCGACCAGCATTTGCAGATGACTTCAGATGTTCTCTTGGATAGCTGCTCTGAGCACAACATATTTTTCGTCATCGGTGAGCGCTTTTAATGGCGCAAACGCAGAAAAATTGTTTTCGACAACTTTACCCATCCATAGTTGAAGTTTGCAAATAAAGGCGCGACGTTTATCTTCAAAGATAATTATGGTTGCTACGTCTTCTAAATTTCTATTTCCGGAACCTTGCAATTTCAAGTTTAGCTTATTTAAATGTGTGAAAATATCCACAAGATAAGCCAAGTGCAGCTGAGATATCTGATCAGTAAACTTCTCCTGTAAATCTTTCATTTTCTTCTCTGCTAGACACTGCTCAATTTCCTCCCTTAATTCGTATAATCTTCCTAGCGTGTTTCCTTTCGAAAGCCAACGAACTTCAGTGTGAAAAACAAGCGTCTCATGATCGGAGTCCATTTCAGTACACAGTTTTTAAAAAATGCATGTATTTAAGGCACTGCTTTTGATGACATTGACCGCTTTTATGGCCAATTGCACTGTGTTAGCAAGGCATTCCGGAAGAGTCTTAGAAACTAACGCCTGGCGATGTATGATGGATGATACAATGCGTTGTTAATGCAGAGTGATTCTTCTGTTTTATTAATTTCGCGAGACTGGAGTGTGATCATAACATAGCGACAAGCTTTTCCCACATAATGTTACGCTTCTCAAAATATTCTCTTATTATGTTCATGACATCGATAGCTTTTGACGTTCTTTCCAGCTCCCGCGAAATCAATAATTCTTCTTTGATTGACTTGTCGCCGTCTAAAAAGCGGACGAACACGAGCAACTGACAACAATCAGAAACTTCTTTCGATTCATCGCACTGCAAAGTAAAATATGGCGATTTTGTTGCTCCTTGATGTCGTTTGACATTATTTAAATTCGAGCTTTTGCTGTGTTGTTCGATAATGGTATTTCTTGCATTTTCTTTTTGACTTCCATCTCTAAAACTTCTTCAACAGCTTTGATCAAACAAGGTTTAACTTGTGTTTCTCCTATCGTGTGTGGCTTATTGGATTGCGCTATCAATTTAGATATCTCAAATGATGCAGCGAATGCTTTTTCCGATGACGCAAATCTTGTACCACTAGACCCAAGTTTTATCTTCTTTAGATTCTTTAATTTTCCTTCGAAGAATTCTGGTGATTGATCACAGAAATTAGGATGGACCGTTTCTAAGTAGCGTTTTAATTTTGCTGATTTCAAAGCATCATTTCCGAGAACAGTGTCGCATATAACGCACTGGGGTTTCGTTTCCCCGCTACTTTCAATGGAGGTAAATCCATATTTAATATAACTATTGTCATATTTTATCTTAGGCGCCATATTCTGAAAATACAACAAAAACGCAATCAAATATAAAAAGTACAAAAAAACACAAAAATTATATTCTTTTTCATTGCATTTGAAATTCATTTTTGTCCTTGGCTAAAAGTTAACATGAATATTGAGTTACTGTATTAAATGACTAGGTACTTACAGACAAAGTTCAAGAACGAGAGCGCCAATTTAGATTTCACGTCCACACTAAAGAGGTTAAGACACACGTTCGGTAAATACCACAGGAACCGTGCGACTGAGCCGACTGACGCTCGCTGCAGCGTAATGTCGATCGCTTGNTTATTATTTTTAATGACGTGCTAGTGTTCAGTAATAACTTCAAAAACTTAAATGAAATTATGTTGCCGCCTGTACGAAGTTTTACTGTCACAAAATTTTATAAACGTCAAAAGATGCCTAATAGGATGCCTCTACTGTAGTTGTTGAATCTCAGTAAAATAAATAAATGTTCCGCGGACCACCGGTTAGGGACCACTGCTCTAGAGTAATAATTCCGATAGTTTCAATAATTGGGCCCCAGGTTTGGTTAAACCGTGGTCCGAAACTAGCAATAAATGGCACATGGGTGGTCCTAGACTCGGGGGAGCGCTGCGCCGCAGTGACGTCACGTGTCACCCTCCGGAGTACTGTTACTCGAAACCGGCGAGGCGGTCCGAACTTCTCTTCTCGTGGTCTTGGGTTAGCAGTACTCCGCCCATGTGTATGACAACACACATGCCAGTATGGAAGATAGGCACATTGGAAAAGCATATAGTTAATACTTTTTTGTAAACCTTTTACTGTTGATTACATAGGTTGGGAGCATTTAAGATTCGCTATTTTTACTTGTATATAAAATTATGGCAATAAAAATGTACATTTGTTTAAATCCACCGATTGAGGTGTTTGCCTGAAATTACAATGTGTCAAACGGCAAGTAAGTTGCTGTTGAGCAAACAGGAACGAATGCGAATGCGTTTTCATTCGATAATAAAACTTATATTGGCAGTATTTATTTTCGGGAAATTTACCAAAAATTCTGTTATTTTCACGATGTTAGTGCATAATGTTTGCACCAAATATCTTGTTCCGTAATTATATAATGTAAGCAAAATTTTTTTGTATTTAGAAATGTAGTTAAAATGTTTTTAAAACANTTTTCACGATGTTAGTGCATAATGTTTGCACCAAATATCTTGTTCCGTAATTATATAATGTAAGCAAAATTTTTTTTGTATTTAGAAATGTAGTTAAATGGTTTTAAAAAACATCAGCAGGGTTTTTTAGTCTAATTATCTGCTGATGCAGTAACACTTCTAACACTGTGTTAGTACAAATTTTGGTAATATTCTGATATGCATTTTACAGAAAAATTGTCCGCAAAACATTTCGTAGCAACGAATTATTTTATTTGATGGACTTATACGTGACGATAGCGCCCTACTGGACAAAATCGTGCACAAAAAAATATTCATTCTAGTAACCTGCAAGTGTTACACTTTAAATTACTAGGGATATTTAACGAGAAACCTATGTTACTTGTGTTAGCTTGAACGTACAAATATAAACTGCCATATTTTAAATCTGTAAATGTAAGAGTAAAATAGCATTATAATAAGGTTCTGAAATATGTATCACTACAAACGTCTGGAGCTTTTGTATTGCATTAAAAGTACGTAACACTTTGTTTTTCTCTGTGCACTATAAATAGAAAGTTTATATTGGGGTTTAAAAGTGTGCAAGTAAGGCAGGGCTGCTGCCTCAACTTCGCCACCAAACAAAAGACTCATAAATAAATTATATACCTCGTAATTTTTGTTTACATATAATTTTAAAAAATTAATTTCTTTGCCCTGTGCATAGTAATAAGTAACTAATGTAATGGTTTATAATTTACAATGTACATATATGCTGAAGTGCAAATGGAGCTTTTATACCTCAAAAAATACGTCAGACTTGAATATAAAACTTTTATTTCGAAAAAACAATTAACAGGTTACTACTTTCAAGTATGTTAACATATTAAGTAACTTTTACGTTATATGAAAAGCAGGCGATTATTTACGTAAACGGCTTAAAGAACAAATAGCCATACAAGACNAAGTAACTTTTACGTTATATGAAAAGCAGGCGATTATTTACGTAAACGGCTTAAAGAACAAATAGCCATACAAGACTTTTGTAGATAGAAAATTTAAAACTTTACTTAAATCAGGTGACCTTATAAACCAACTAAGTTGCGTTTTCACTGCCTAGCGAAAACAGCTTTTTCTTTTCTTTTTTTATCTCGAAATTTATTAAAAGTTTTAAATGGAATTTGGATAGGCTTTGTGGAATGCTTTGGTAAGTAATTCGTGCTCGAGAACGCTCTATATTACAAGTGAGAGAGGCCACGACAAACGCATAAACTGAAAGTGATCTTCAGTTATGTAACGCATGGGAAGACGCAGTATTTTTTATCGCATGCTAATTTTCTTCGCATACCTCACTCTTTTTGAAGAGGTAGTCTTATGTGGTGAATGTATTCTTATGTGTACTGTTATGTGTGTCAGGTGTGCGCGATACCAGTATTTACCTACATGGACGTATGTCTGCANTATTCTTATGTGTACTGTTATGTGTGTCAGGTGTGCGCGATACCAGTATTTACCTACATGGACGTATGTCTGCATACATACGTACGCATACTATGCATGCATGTATGTTTACAACCAATAACACTTCCGACATAGCCATCTGACAACACCAAATAAGGTACTGAATCAGATGTAATATTTTCAGTCTTTAAAAGTTTTTAAATAAGCCTGAAGACTTTTTTAATAGTTACATCGAAGCAATAAAACGTGTCTTGAATTTTGAACGCAAGAAAAAACTTTTTTTTGTAAACAGGAAGTAAACGACCCTAAATAATCTAGATTTGTAATTTTTCTCGCTGATTGAAAAATAGCAGCCGCCTGGTTCGAAAGTATTTTAATGTGAAATGAAAGAATATATTACTTATTTTGCCGTTCAATAAAAATACAACTAAATAAGGGAATGAACCAGTAAGACTGTACATGACAAAAGATTTGATCCTTCTGTAGTAACTTCGTGGGCCAGTACTGAACAATAAAAGCAGAGGGTGTGTTTGCTGAAGACAGTAAAATTCTCTCAAAATTAACACACAGTACATGTAACGCTGAAAATAAAATATATACACTTGCGATATACTTCGTGAAGCTTCCGTAAGGCACTAAGAATTCTGATGATCAGTTGGGGATTGTAACCATACTTACGTAAAACTTAAATTAAAATATCGAAAAAAATAATTAGTTTTTATTTCGAATGTTTTGAAAGATATTATCAAACATTTAATACATAATGGGGAAAAAATATAATTGTTGTCATTATTTCCATATNGTACATGTAACGCTGAAAATAAAATATATACACTTGCGAGATACTTCGTGAAGCTTCCGTAAGGCACTAAGAATTCTGATGATCAGTTCGGGATTGTAACCATACTTACGTAAAACTTAAATTAAAATATCGAAAAAAATAATTAGTTTTTATTTTGAATGTTTTGAAAGATATTATCAAACATTTAATACATAATGGGGAAAAAATATAATTGTTGTCATTATTTCCATATGAAATATTTTGGTTTTCTTGGTATAATACAGCAATTCGTCTATTTCCTACATGCTAACCTTCACACGTGGAGTCTGTTACCATAACAGCCGGAATGGCGCCCATGGCTATGCTCCTCAACATGCATACTCAACTGGCTACATTACGATACCTCTTCAATGCGCAGTATGAGCAAACAAGAAGTTCCTACTCCTACAAGAAGTCGCATCTGTGTGGAGCCTGCGTCATTCTACTTCCAGTCAATCTTCTGCACTGACTGCAACGATGCCAGGAGCACGAGTTCTTTATGTGATAGCGTCACGTTGGCGGCAAATTGTTGAACATTAGGTTAGGAATTTGGAAGGAGGCCGTTATTAGTGGTGACATGCATCNTCACGTTGGCGGCAAATTGTTGAACATTAGGTTAGGAATTTGGAAGGAGGCCGTTATTAGTGGTGACATGCATCTGGTAGTAGCGTGTTTACTTTTTTAGTCTCTAAAATGTTTCAAGGAACTATATTTAATGCAGCTAAGGTGATGTGCATCGGCTGATTTAAGGTGTTCTAGGTGGAATGTTGTTCATATAATTGATGATACACCACTATGCACTGGCTGTAAGAAAGGTGCACTCGTTCGTGAAATAGAATAAACTGTAAATCATGAAATGTAGAATTTCCTATAAACCGTATGGCAATTAGTAACAACAATTTTGCAATTTGTAGGGCACTGACCAACTACGTTCCTTTGTTTCTCCGCTATTATTTTGGNCAATTAGTAACAACAATTTTGCAATTTGTAGGGCACTGACCAACTACGTTCCTTTGTTTCTCCGCTATTATTTTGACAATAATAACTCTTTGAAAATGTATTTACTGAATTATGTTAATTTTAAAACATTTGGTATAACGCAAAAAATTTCAATTAATATATTTTTGTATAATTAAAAAAAAATTTTTTTGAGACTAAACATCTTGCAATAAATTCATATCACTCGCTGTTTACAATTACTGACTTAAATCAATCAAATNTTTTTTTGAGACTAAACATCTTGCAATAAATTCATATCACTCGCTGTTTACAATTACTGACTTAAATCAATCAAATTTACAATTATCTCAAAGGAATTAACGTATATAAATAATTAGAAATCAGTCCCAATAGACAGTGTATCAAAACCTATTCCGCTATAAATTGTGTGTCCATATTTGACAGTTCCAATATTTACAATAAAATACGTATTACATGTTCATTCAGTTCCACCTCTTTTTAGTCCATGTCCCACCAATCCGCGATGTTATACTCCGAGCGCCCTCACGCACAGTAGGCTTCACTCATCGGGTTTCACNGTCCATGTCCCACCAATCCGCGATGTTATACTCCGAGCGCCCTCACGCACAGTAGGCTTCACTCATCGGGTTTCACGCCCTCTCGAACATTCGCACCACGAACCTCTGGTCCGCTTTCGTCTCGCACTTGACTTCGCGCCCGCACTCAGCCATACGGCTCCTACTCAGACTCTCCGCAGTCCCGCGGTGGCTNTCGTCTCGCACTTGACTTCGCGCCCGCACTCAGCCATACGGCTCCTACTCAGACTCTCCGCAGTCCCGCGGTGGCTGGCTTGTAGTTATAGGGCCGTAAGCCGTCATCCAGAAATTTCGCTAAGTCTCACGTTTCGCCGAGGGTCCTAATTCCCAGAATATGCTTGCGCCTTCTCTACATTTGTCGGCTCCTCAAGCTCATTCCCTTGGTACCAGGATGGGAAGGGGGGATGGGCGACGAGGCAGCGAGCAGGTGAGCCGTTGTCAGGGGAGGGATGAGGTGGGTCACCACAGATCATAGAATTTCAAAGGAGCAGTGAATTCGATTTTGTGTTTGTCTAGTTTGCGTTTTCTCATAGCGATTGCGACAAAAAAAAACCTGCCCATTGGATAACATTGAGTGTCCACTCCGTACTAGTACTTTATATAGGTACTCTATGCATACACGCAGGAGGCGAAAGGCATTCCTTAGGCCTGATTTATAAAAAAAAACGCAATAACACAACATTGGCAAAATGGCAGCAACGTAAGAAAGTGAACTCTGAAAACTTAAGGCACCAGTTTATAAAAGTTCCTTGCGACTTTTATAAACGGGTACATACCTAACGATTTCNAACTCTGAAAACTTAAGGCACCAGTTTATAAAAGTTCCTTGCGACTTTTATAAACGGGTACATACCTAACGATTTCAGAGTTTGATATTCTGCGTCGTTGCGATTTTGCTAGTGTTGCGTTGTTGCTATTTTTATAAACCAGGCCGTAGCCTTGCCTGCTTGGCAGCTCCCGTGCACCCGTATACATATTGCCTTGCATACGTCACTTGTCGGCACCAAGATTCACGAATACGGGCGGCATTCTCATAGAGAAAGAATTTGTAAACAAACATTTGCTAGGGTTCACGGGGGGAAAACGTGTATGCGCGGTAAGTATTATCTATGGCATTGTTCATAATTATCCTGTATGTTTCATCTTGAAGTATTGCACAAGATTGATAAGTTTTGTACTCAACACGTATTCGTTCATTACACTCTCATAATTGTGAAATTAGTTAGAAAAATTACACAACACTCCATATCGCTATGCAGTAACACGATTTATGGGTATAGTGCACTCATACCTATACTAATGCATTTACATATGCTGTATATGTACGCACACATATGTAGAAGTAAATAACTGTACATGCATCAAGTGTTATACTTCGTTCGGACGCAAACATCTGGCCGGTATCTGTAAAAATGTGTGTCTGGCCATTTTAAGATGAAACGATTTGTTTCTGTCAGAATCCACGGTGTGGTGCCTACAAAGATATACACTGGATACCTAAAAAAAAAAAAAACTGGTTTAGGCATGCGTATGCAAATAACAGAGGTATGGAAACAATCAGAGTAACGCGATGCGGTCCCGTCGCGGATATATTCTGTTGAAGCGTCTGGCAAAGTTGCTAGATCGGTTACTGCTGCTACAATAGCAGGTTATTAAGATTTAAGTGTGTTTGAACGTGGTGTTATAGTCGGCGCACGAGAGATGGGACATAGTATCTTCGAGGTAGTGATAAAATTGGGATTTTCGCGTACGACCATTTCACGAGTGTACAGTGAATATCGGGAATCCGGTAAAACATAAAATCTTCGACATCACTGCGGCCGGAAAAAGATCGTGAACGAACGGGACAAACAACGACTGACGAGAATCTTTAAACGTGACAGACGTGCAACCCTTTCTCAAATTGGCGCAGATTTCAATGCTGGGGTATCAACAAGTGCCAGCTTNCGTGCAACCCTTTCTCAAATTGGCGCAGATTTCAATGCTGGGGTATCAACAAGTGCCAGCTTGCGAACTATTCAAAGGACCGTCATTGATATGGGCTTTCGGAGCCGAAGGCTCACTCGTGTACCGTTGTTGACTGCACGGCACAAAGCTTTACGCCTCGCATGGGCCCGCCAACACCGCCATTGGACTGTTGATGACTGGAAACACTTTGCCTGGTCTGAAGAGTCTCGTTTACAATTGTATCGGTTGGATGGACGTGTACGGGTATGGAGACATCCTCATGAATCCATGGACCCTACATATCAACAGGGGACTGTTCAGGCTGGTGGAGGCTCTGTTATGTTATGGGGCGTGTGCAGTTGGCGTGAGATGGGACCCCTGATACGTCTAGATACGACTCTGACAGGTGACAGATACATAAGCATCCTATCCGATCGCCTGCACCCATTCATGTACATTGTGCATTCTGACGGACGTGGACAATTCCAACAGGACAATGCGACACCCCACACGTCGAGAGTTGCTACCGAGTGGCTCCAGGAACACTCTTCTGACTTTAGACACTTCCATTGGCCACCTAAATCGCCAGACATGAACATTATTGAGCATATCTGGGATGCCTTTCAACGTGCTGTTCAGAAGATATCTCCACCGCTTCGCACTCCTATGGATTTGTGGACTGCCCTGCAGGATTAATGGTGTGAATTGGCTCCTACATACCTTCAGACATTAGTCGAGTCCATGCCACGTCATCTTGTGTCACTTATGCGTGCTCGCGGGGGCCCTACACGATATTAGGCAGGTGTACCAGTTTTTTGGCTCTTCAGTGTAAGTGTTCAGGAGTTAAGTTTTTTTTCCAATTTTGGCGATTGTTACTGATGTTTACGACATCTAACAGCATATAATTTAAAAATACAAAGAAAACTGTATACTACTGGTAACAATAGCATTGCAGCTTTCTCTAAAAACTCCAACATCAGAAATCAAAACTTATTTCGAAATAGGAAGAACAGACCACACATATTCCAATTAATACTTCTAACATACTGACTTGAGTCCGTTTTTGTCCAACAAGTGGTGAAAAAGTGAACACATTGGGACATCCCAATAAACGATGTACACCACACGGTGGACGGCATTGTGTCGTATCGTTTAGAAATTGTTGTCGGGAAATCAACGGCGGCAACCCACAGCGATTTTCGTCCGTATTATAGGGAATGTGAAGGCATCCATAAAACTACCCTTGTCAACTGTGAGCACGGCTTCATGTATGGCGCCTGGGTTTCCATTGACTTGCGGCAAAATTTGTTGTTGTTGGGTGTAATTTTTCCGAATTGTTTGGTCTTTTATTTTTTAATACTCTTATGTATGGATGATATGAAGTCACCTAAAATAAACATTTCATTGTAGGAGATTCGCTGAAAAGAGCCGGATGCGTTTAAAACGGATGATTGAGAACAAGTGTTTCACGTGGGTGGGTATCCCTGAAATCACAGTTGAAAGGCTGATGGAAGCAAAAATTAGGCAAAATANAACAAGTGTTTCACGTGGGTGGGTATCCCTGAAATCACAGTTGAAAGGCTGATGGAAGCAAAAATTAGGCAAAATGTTCTTAATTTAATGGAAAACATTTTTATGAGGTAGGTTGAATCTCGTATTATTGAGTGTTGAGCATATATGTAAAGAGAGTAAAAGTATATTACTGTATACTTTATATTTACTGGTATCCGGGAGTTTTGTCNTGTTGAGCATATATGTAAAGAGAGTAAAAGTATATTACTGTATACTTTATATTTACTGGTATCCGGGAGTTTTGTCTGCCTGTGAAAATGGATGGAGACAGCATATTTTAATCAGGACTTACGGATGGGCGAAACGTTCCATTATAAACATAACTTTGGTCTTTTTCTGCCCACGTCTAACAATGTCGGCGGAATACACTCACCGTGTTGGTTTTTACAATACCTGCTTAGAATATATTTTTATGTGCAAATGTAAAATCGGCATTGTCATGGACCTCATCACTTTATTCATGTATTAGTCAAGTTTAACTGGGAAAATGGCGTGCTTGTGTATATGTTGCTAACGTGTTTACTCGTATACTTAAGCGCATAAAGAAAATAAACACTTCATTTTAAAAATCACTTTCCACTGGTTCAAATGTTACACCTGTGATTCGACGTTGAAATATGGAACTATTTATCTTACTCATTCCCAACTCTACAGAGACCATACCAGTCACAATCTGTCTTCTGAAATATAGCGCAGTTAAGAACAGAGAATTTTTTTTCCCAAAAGTGATTACTTTACCTCAAACACTATCACTTAATCATTAAAAAATAAGAAACTAAACTGTATTAGTGAAATTACTTTCCAGTTACATCTGCATTAAAAAAGTTTTTGTTTAACTCGTTAACTCACTAGTTCTATCTTCATGTACGCATGCCTTGCCCGGTCCTAACTCAACGAAGTTCGTAGATTTGTCGGCCCTGTTATGAATGACNTATCTTCATGTACGCATGCCTTGCCCGGTCCTAACTCAACGAAGTTCGTAGATTTGTCGGCCCTGTTATGAATGACACTGGTGTGCTACTGCGATATTGCACATATAAACTGCAATATAACCGGGGTAAGAAATACATAGATATCCAACACCAATAGTAAGGCTTCAACTCTTCTCAGTATGTTTGTGAGCGTGTGTGTGTGTATACACGCTACGTGAATGCACCATTTCCTAAGCCATTTTTTTTCTCCCTCTCTCTCTTATGCACATGCGCGCACACACAAACACACAATTTTTGAAAATAATTGTGTATAATAATAACTATTATGTTGTACCTTACAGGTGTTTCTTTAGGATATTCAGGTGTAAGCCACTTCTGTTTTTCTTTTTTCTTGAAGGGAAACCTCGTGCCTTTTTTGACTGGACCCTTCTGGTGTACCCACATTATTTTACTTTCATCGCACAACCACTGTAGAGCGTGCGTCACCCCCATCCAGTCCCTTCCCCCTAGCAACACAGTACAGTCACTTCAAATGCTTGTCCATTTTCCGTACAGCCAGGCTGTTCATGCGGACTATTCGACGTATTTTCTTTCAGTGGACAAAAGATTGCAGCTCGAAATGAAAATAACGCGTATTTAGCTTCTCTTTGAACAGAGTATATACGTATTTGGTCACTTTATACTCTCCAAAATATTTGCGTTAGAAGTAAATAGTAACGTCTATATCCTTACATAAAAAAATGATACGTGAAGTTATTTTAAATTATGGCATATTACAAATAAAATTCAAAATTTCACAAAAATATTTGTCAAATCAGTTATATAACACGTTAAAAATACTTTCAGGCTATAATACTATAACTTTAATAAAATACTTACATTACTCTATCACATATAATACAATCAATAAAAGAAATACTACTTATTTTCTTTTAAATTATGACAGCTGCTCTAGTATAGTTTGGTAAGCTATGCATTTGTTGTGCAGTTAGTTGCAGCTCTATGAAGAAAGTGAGTTTAAGGAAGACTTACAGAAAATTATACATTTTTTTATAAATTGTATGAACAATAAGATGAATTGTATTAATCGCCCACAAAGTATTATTCCTTTTCAATCACATTTCCATTGATTTTACACATAGCCANACATTTTTTTATAAATTGTATGAACGATAAGATGAATTGTATTAATCGCCCACAAAGTATTATTCCTTTTCAATCACATTTCCATTGATTTTACACATAGCCATTCCTTTCAAATGCCATTGTATAGACAAGTACATACATTAAAATTTTTGTTGTGTGCTGTACGTACATTTTATTGTGTTTTACGTATGACAACCTCCATAATTGTAAGTTTACAGTAATAAATCATTAAAATTTCAGTTTTTAACTGAGATGAGTGAAATGCGTGGGATTTACATAATAAAATGATACTTTTTTGGCTGCATGGCAACAGGCATAATAACATAGACCTGCAATGGTCGGTTGCTGATGATCGCATTACTTGCATCACTGTCGTTTTCATAGGCAGCAGCAAATGCTCGTGGCGATAGCCAGCCAGACACACAGGCATACACGCGTCCCCTCCGCTTCTGCTGGTTGGCAGGTGCTCAGTCCTCTTCCAACTGTTCACAACCCATTGCCAGGCCTGTTATAGCGCACATCATCACCTCGCCCTCCCTGTTCATTCGTCTTTCAACATCTTCACGTAGTTACACTTTCTACCACTGTGATATGAAGGCAGCAGCTTCCTAGGTATATTTTAGAACGTTTTTTGTATTTCCAAGATTGTACGGTTATTTGACACGTTATAGTTACTGAGATTGATTTATATGAAATTATACATTAATATCTTTAACTTTGTGAGAAAAAACTGCTATATTTGATAATATTTTTAATTTAAAAAAATTAATAATTCGGTCAACAGGTGTAATGTATTGTAACTTATTTTCATAAACTTAACTTTTAGCACACCTATAAAATGTTATGTGAATATTTTCTCACGCAAAAGCATTGAAAAAGAAATACTGCTAACCTGGTTGGATGAGGTATTTTATATACAATCAATTTTGTTATTTATCCAGAGAAGAAATACTCCCATTCTTGGGTAAGAAATGGAAATTTTCGTTATTAATTAATTTACCTATCAAAGAGACTTACTGCGGTGACATTTTTTACACAAAATAAAGTATAAACATTTATCTTTCATATGAAACTCAAGCCATATTTTTATTACGATTTTGGAAGTCCGTACAGTACTTTTTAAAAAGTTGTGCATTTACTGTGACGCTGGTTGCATCACTATAAGGAGATCAACTGTGCTTCTACCTTAAATGTCGTATAGTGGCCGTACAAACGAAGAAGCTGCATTCCCTCGTACGATTACATTAGTGTATTAAACATTTTGTTATATATTTTTTTCAATCAATGTATATATGGCTCATAACCACATTTATTAGAATTTTTCAGTTTAAATTCATCGTATTTACCATTTCAAAAACTTTTAAAAGGCAAATGATGTATTAAAAACATTTCGTTATTTTCAGCCGGTGTCTGAATCATATGTGCCTATGCTCACATTGAATGTTTATATATGTATATATATTTCTTAAATAATTATGTAGCATACCACATATTTTTGCAAGTAAGCGAATATGTACCGGCATTTAGGTAGGCGAATATAGTTTGCGAACTCTTAGGAGGCATGCTCGTAAAATTCAGTTTTCAAGTATAATATCTAGCTCCAGGAATGTATGTTTATGCCCTTTATAACCATAGTAATTAGCCTATATATTTGCTTCATAGTGATTTTTTTTAACGAAAACAGTTTATAAAAAATTGGTTACAGTATAAAGTTAATAAAAAAGTACATTATTTGTTTTTAAAATGTATTAAAATATATTACTCTAAAACACACAAAATTATTCATGATAGTCCATGTAAAATGTGCATCCTTATACAAATCTCAGTCCTTCGTTAAACATGGAACCAACTATTCTGCCACTTATAAACTTCGTGTCATCGTGCAGTAAGCTTGAAGGCAAAGAAAGTCCTTGCAGCAAAAGCGACACCAATATGCCACTGGAAGTTCTGTAGATGATCCACTAGTGGACCCAGAGGTTCGGCGGTCGTCATGTCGGAAGGAGCGGGAACCAGGAATGAATTTGTCGTCATAGAAAGAGATGTTGCACCCGCTGATGAGTTGTTGAGTGATACATTCATACTCATTGTATGCATTGAAACGCAGAAGTTACAGGAGTGAAACGAAGTTACCGTTGTCAATCACGCCGACGATGGAAGTTGCAGCAACCCAGATATAAACTTCTCAGCACTGTAGGCCCCTTAGAGACGTAATAATCGTCGATCCATAGGCTTCTTACTTACCTAGTCACCTTGCATGTACGTATACACATTGTGATATCATGAAATGTGGATATTTTCATGTGTTCGTAATCCATACCAAAGACGAAGATATCAATATATTGCCTATGTGTTGAGTGGGCAGAATCCGCGCTTTCTCAGTTGTAGATGATCTACCGAATCGAGTGTCCAGTTAGAGCCCTTCATTACCATTTCTTCTTCCTCGCGGCATACCTTCTTCATGCAGTTTTCAACACTTTCTTCGATGTCATGTACATTATAGACAGGTACATTCGAGGTCTTAATGCCTTCCTTCCGCGCTCATGTATGGCTCTGGTTTACTATAGCTGCATTCCAGCCATATATTATATTTCACACAACCGTATTTTTACACCACCTCTGTAAGTTGGTTTTTAAATTTTGTTTCATAAATGCCAAAAATGAACAAACATCTTTAGTGGAAAACGTCAGATTCGGAGCAACATAATTTTTTAGAAGACGCCTGAATGCAGATTGCTTCAGGAAAAATCCAAATTTGGCTTCATCTCACAGGTTATTTTCGTAGGTTGCGATGACGAATTGATAAGTGTAGCATCTGATTCACCAGTCGAAACTGCTCTAGGGCGATTTTCGCTGTAAACCACACAGAGGAAAGATGATCTGTTCATTCAACGTCGGTGGATGATACCACTTTTATATCGTTTAAAATGTCTATTTAAACTGCCGGGTTGTGCAAACAGTTTAGAGCACTTTTCACACCAATATCCCATGCAGAAGGTACTCCTTACACATGCGTTATTTTCATGCCGCNAAACAGTTTAGAGCACTTTTCACACCAATATCCCATGCAGAAGGTACTCCTTACACATGCGTTATTTTCATGCCGCCATGCTTCAGTAGTATTTGCGAAAATCTTGTCGCAGTGGCTGCTTGGAAGTCTTCATGAAAGCAACGAACTGCCGGTGGCATTCACAGCTGAAGTTTTCTGCTTCGATGATTTTCTAGTGTTTGACGCGTCATCATCTCAGCAAAGCTCCGATACAATGTTGGCAGAAAACGCTTAACAGGAAGTGAAGGTAGACCAGTACAGGTTTCGAGATGTATTTTNAAACAGTTTAGAGCACTTTTCACACCAATATCCCATGCAGAAGGTACTCCTTACACATGCGTTATTTTCATGCCGTCATGCTTCAGTAGTATTTGCGAAAATCTTGTCGCAGTGGCTGCTTGGAAGTCTTCATGAAAGCAACGAACTGCCGGTGGCATTCACAGCTGAAGTTTTCTGCTTCGATGATTTTCTAGTGTTTGACGCGTCATCATCTCAGCACAGCTCCGATACAATGTTGGCAGAAAACGCTTAACAGGAAGTGAAGGTAGACCAGTACAGGTTTCGAGATGTATTTTCAGATTGTTACTTCGCTGACCAAACTATGATTTGCATTTTTCACATTCTGAATACAGTCGACCTCATGTCTCCAAGCATTGTAGCTTTTAGTAAATATATTCTCGCAGTAACAGCAACGAAGCCTTGACGAAGTCATTTATGACTGCACTGCTGTAGGTGTCCCATCCGAAGAAGTCGATGGTGCTGTCGGTGCCGAGCCTGAAGAAGAATATGGTTGTGCTGCTGCCACAGGTGCCCCATCTGAAGAAGTCGATAGCACTATGCCAACCTCAGACATTGATAGACCAGCGATCTTTGGCTCCATAATATATTCCAGGTGCTTACACGAGCTGAGACGAAGTGTCTTTCACGACTGCCACTGTCAAAATAAGCGTATTAACTGGAACCCAGCTCCTTATATACTCGCAAACAGGCTCCATACCATTCAATGTTTCACCCACCATAACTCTAATTTACAGAAACTATAGAGTTCAGACCAGCCGAAACACAAACATCCCTACCATCTGTCAAACTAAAAAAACTTAACGTACTAAAAAAAAAAAGAAAAAAAAANCAGCCGAAACACAAACATCCCTACCATCTGTCAAACTAAAAAAACTTAACGTACTAAAAAAAAAAAGAAAAAAAAAACTTATCTAAACTACTAAAGCCCAGAAAAAAATCAAAAATATCCTAACCTAATCTACTATTTTCCAGANAAAAAAAAACTTATCTAAACTACTAAAGCCCAGAAAAAAATCAAAAATATCCTAACCTAATCTACTATTTTCCAGATAACAATCATACTTATGTTAAGCACTCACGTGTCATACATGCCTAGCATTATTTCAGCCACTTAAGAAAATTTGACTTGTCCAGACATCAGAAACGCACTTCAAACAGACTATGGCCAATAAGCACTTCGAGTAACATTAACCTTACACTTACAGTTGAACAGTCAGATCAAGCAAAATTATATTTAAAATCCAATATAGCCAAAGATAAATTCAAACACTATCACGTCTAACCAAGCGACCATAAATTCAAAGCCAGCCATATCACAATAATCCTTACCATCTCTCAACATAACATAATCGACTGATACCAGACCACCCAATGTACTAGGCACAACATCTTATGTGACCCAAGAATAACTCAGCCTTTAATAATCAACGACACCACCCAACATGCCAATCAAGCATCCATAATACCTCAAGTGTACCAAGCAACTGTAGAGTTAAAACCAGCCCATAACCTAACACCCATTCCATCTGCTCTGCCAATCTACACCACCCTTACCACACTCTATAACTCAAGTATATCCCAAAATATCCAGTCCACATTGGCCTTACCAAAAAATATACCTGTTACCCATACCATCTGTTCTACCGACACTAGACGAAATATACTCACTGCCCACTATAATTAAAGCATACCTCGACCATTCAGCCAACACAAGTCTTACCAAAATTTTCCTACTGTCTATACCTTCTGCTCTACCAGCCGACTCCAGCCAAATATACTAAGTTAGTCATGATGCTACCCAATATAATTAAAAAATACAAGAACCATACANCCAGCCGACTCCAGCCAAATATACTAAGTTAGTCATGATGCTACCCAATATAATTAAAAAATACAAGAACCATACCAATTAACATACATTCCATGCCATACAAATCCATTAAAAAAAGTGTGAGACAATTAACTTTTTCCCATACCATCCACAGTACCGACTGACACCAACCAAATAGATTGACCATCCATTTCAACCACTTTAAGTCCANACCAGCCGACTCCAGCCAAATATACTAAGTTAGTCATGATGCTACCCAATATAATTAAAAAATACAAGAACCATACAAATTAACATACATTCCATGCCATACAAATCCATTAAAAAAAGTGTGAGACAATTAACTTTTTCCCATACCATCCACAGTACCGACTGACACCAACCAAATAGATTGACCATCCATTTCAACCACTTTAAGTCAAACGGGCCTTAGCAGTATAGCACTCATTGATAGACACACACACTGACCATTCCAATTTGACATACACCAGTTATCTTTAGACAAGTATACTGGAAATCATACTACCCCACATACCAACCATATTATCCATCATAACCCAAGTGTACCAAGCAACTATACAGTCAAGAGAAACCCATAACAAAAATTCGTAACATGTGCCAAATTTTCATTACCGACTGATATTAGGGCACTGAACATAACATTTCCTATAACCTAAGAAAATTTCAGTCATACTAACAACCATACCACCCAACTCACCATTCATACCATCCACCATAACTCAAGTGTACCAAGCAACCATACAGGTCAGGCCAAACCATTACACTATCGCCTTCTGCTCTACCAGCAGACACAAGACAAATATACTAGTCATCATACCACCCAAAACTATTAAAAAATAAAACAGCTGTAACAAGCAAACGTACTGTCCATATCACGGAAAGTCATTTCAAACACTGTGACACAGTCAGTTTCTTCCCATATCATCCACCATACCAACTGACAACAGCCAAATACACTGACCGCCCATACCAACCACTTTAATTCAAGCATGGCTTAGCAGTATAGAACTCACCTAAACACACATACTGACCATTCAATTGGACATACACAGGCAATCTTTAGACAAGTATGCTGGAATCCCTACATATCAACCATACCATACATCATAACCCAAATGTACCAAGAATCTATATATTTGAGACCAGTCTATAATCTATCAACCATTCGATATGTCCTATCAATAAACATCAGAACAAATATACTCTCCATCCTTACCATCCACTATAACTCAAGCATGCCTCAACCATTCAGTTCACACACAGGTCTAACGAAAAAAATATACCTATTGCCCATACCTTCTTCTTTT
Organism: Clitarchus hookeri; assembly: GCA_002778355.1. NCBI lineage: Eukaryota > Metazoa > Arthropoda > Insecta > Phasmatodea > Phasmatidae > Clitarchus > Clitarchus hookeri. Next base: position 1,394,906 of record NQII01000046.1, read on the forward strand.
CCGACCGACACCAAAAATATATATTTAGCAACATACTACCCATAATACAGTACAGACCACACCTACTAAAAGATAAAAAAATCATAACTCTAACATGTTTGTCATAGCATCATTACCAACAGACACTTAGCAAATATTCAAGAAACAATACCAACAATATACCCAGACATATCAACATATCAATACCAATAAACCAGCAGATTATACCAGCCATCCATACCATTAACAGCACCGACCAAAACATAGCATGTACCATCCCTCCAGTATACCAAACATCAATGTATATCACTATATCAAGCAAAGATCCAGTCAATTATACCAACCATCCATACCAATAACCCATCGAGAAAACTTACCAGGTATCATGCCTCTTGCATGTGAAATAATTATTTGTATCGATAACTCCAGCAGTACTGAGTATCATACATATCATAACTTTCACCATAACACTAGCTTACCAACATGCCATCTGCCAACCACAGCGACCATTATACCAGATAACCATACCAGCCATATCAACATGAACCAAGCAAATACACTGATACCGAAAAAAATAGCATCCAAACCAAATATATCATCAATTCTAACCCAAGCATACCTCATCCATGCTAAAACGATACAGACAATATTAAACACAGATTCCAGACATACTGACAACTCATAACAGTCAAATATATTGACTACTGTATCGAATGACATTTCTTATAATCTTACCAGTTATATATATTAACAAGCCATACCATATGTCCGACCAACCAAATATTCCAATATTATATTCCAGCCAAGCTATCATAACATCCATACCATCAATTTAACCATCTACGAGAGCCATACATGCCCTCACATAGCATACTAACATACCATACCATCCAACCATGCTAACCAACCATACCAGCCAAGCACTCTAGCCCTCTCGCACTAACTAAACATTCCATGAAACCATTATTACAATTATATAAATTAATCATACCAATAGGCCATTCTGTCCATGCCATCGAAAATAATTTCTTATCATACCACCAAACCAACTGAACATGTGATCATGTCATACCATTTCAACATAACATATATACCTACCATACGATAAAACTAGTTTTATATCAACCATACAGTCAGTCAGAAAGTTATGAAAACATTGTAAATAACCCTACCATTGAACCAACCATACTATAACTTAATACTGATAGAACACTCGAACAAGATGTAACAACTATACAATAAAGACCAACTGCACAATCAAGTCATACCATTAGGTCATGCCATCAAGATGTACCAGCCATGAAAGCAACCCATCCATACAGATAAGTCATACCAATAAATATGGTTACCTTTGCTGATAGATCATATGAGCAGACCATTTCAAGAGACAGCCAAGGAGACATGCGCCCAGAAACCATACCAACAACTGGCATATAATCATACTACTCAGCTCTAACAACCAACATTTCATCAAACCATTCTGTCCATAACAACAACAAAGATAGGGTGCAGAGCAGCATAATTGAAGTGCTAACTGTGGTGCACGAGGATGTGATTGCATTAGCATAAAATCAGTGCTGTAAATGTTAGACTCTCTCTTTAAAATATCACTCCAAGTAAGCTGACAGCGACAAAGTTATGTGTAGCCTCACATGTTAAAAACATTTCAGTTTTCTTATACTTCAGCACAAGGCGAAAAACATTACCAATTAAAAATAATTTATTAAGTTTCTGCAGCTTAAGACAATGTTTCATGTACTGTACAGAGACCCATCGTTCATTGTAATTTTAATTAAATATGACAACCAGCATTCCCACCAACCAACTATATTTAAAACAATATTATCCAACCATACATCCAGATATTTCAACCATTACACAATATCCACTGCCAAAACATAACTTTTGTCAAGAAACAAACCAAACAGCTATCCCGATGAAATATTCTGATTAATAATTCTATCACGCGAAACCTCGACTACATGAACGGATCACGTCATCACTCATTACCCACACAGTCCATTCTATTAGAAGATAACCAGCAAAACAAAAAATGACACATCAGTAGGTCATATCAACATGTCACACCAGCCATACCACAAAGCCAACAGTGCTGACTCATCACTGCTGACTCTTGACTTCACTGCTTTCTCCTCAGCACTACCTTCACACAATACCGACACCTCATAGGTGTGTTTAACAACTGAGCGATTTTCGTTAGTTGCAGTAATTTACATCACCTTCCTGCCGGTCGAAGGCGGAGCCATGTAGTAATTTCCTACAGTAAGATAGGGGAAATCAGTTCATGCTTATTTGCTAAGTGAATGTTGTCGACTTGTTCTCAGCTCTGGATAATTTTACTGAAGTCAGGGTCCAACCAGAACCCTTGGTAACCATTTGTTCTTCCTTTTGAGATAACTTGTTTATACTATCGTCAACAGTGCTTTCTATACACAGCTACATCCGTGGTCTTAAGGGCTTGTGGCATCTTCATACAAAAAAAAAGTACTCGTACACCTATATTTTTTACAAGACTGACTCACAGCCACAAACTCCTCACTGCCACTTGTTGACTGACTCCTGTCGACTGACTCCCGCGGACTGACTCCTGTCGATTGAATAGCAACTAATCTTTAAGTCATGCATATATAATTGAATATATGCATGATTGTTATCCACAAACAAGAAATGTGCATATATTGCACCACTAAAAATTCTGTTTCTCTTCGTTTTCTTTAATGTGATATTTCTACTTTTTAAACTTTTCAAACGTTACAGTAAAGATAATAGTTCCAGTCAATGCAGCACAAGGGTTTCAATTGCTCTATCAGGTAAGAAAGAGGTTCAAATAAATGTATCATTGCCACATTGAAATGGGGGTGAAAAAGGACGCATAAGTATAGAATACTTCACTTGAGTCTAGTTTTCACACTCCTGGCGTACAATCTTTAGAAATATACATGATTATTGTGTTAATTTAGTGAGTGACACCTTACGAAAAAGTCAGTTGTAAGTGTATTATGAATTTGTACATAAAGTAAACATTGCGGAAGACATGCACCCTCTGAAAATTAAACTCGCTATTGCATTTCCTTTAAAAAAAAAAACAACATATTAAATTAAGCAACAAATCTCTGAAGATTGTTTCATAAATGATGCTCTTAATCTCAGAGGAATTTGATTGATAACATAATTCTCCTTAATTAATTAAATAAAAATTAATAATCTCCTTCAGCCTCTAATGCCATGCTATTACGTTTCACGACGATAATTTAATCGAAGTGTGAACATTACAAAAAAAAATAAGATCGTCTTTACAGAAATTGCTTAGGTCAACCATTTTAGAGACAAGTTGATACGGCCTGAAAGCAAGCACACCGTCAACCATTCCCCTCGACACTGCGATTGTATTCTGGTGAGTAAGGCATGCAGGTACTTGCTGATTTTCCGTCATGAGGCCTTCTCTTGATGTTCCTGTACCATTTATTCGGTATTATACCAGTTTTCTCAGTAAAACATGTTCTAACCAATTAGTAGTATTCCGAATTTAAACATAGAAACCTTTATCCGAATATTCCTTTGTATTTATCTTCCAGTCTTTTGCGATCGTGGTAACGAAATCATTCTTTACTCTATGCACATCTAAATCCTTCAGAATAGTTTCTGCTTACAGACCCAGATCTCTCATGTTTGCTGTTCCCTGGAACCACATTATTATAATTTACTTTGTCTTGAGAGATTGTGTCAACGCATGCTCCAGTGTGCCGTCCACTACACAAACATCGCAAACCTGAGATAACATAAAATATTAAAAGCCATAGAGTTTACTTTGAAGTTGCTACGCCCTGTATGTAGCTGGCTGCGGTATTGGTTTACCATAATCCACTTAATATTTCAGGCGTTCCCTGATGTCCGGGATATATTAATCAGTGACTCTTCCTTAGATATATATATTTCAGCTTATTTACTATTGTGTTAGAGCTTCTTCTTTTTATTTAATGTATTCAAAACTAAGTCTTCTTCTCCGTGTTCTCTCCACCAAGAGCACGCCCATTGGTTACACATTACCCAAAGCACACACTGGAAACGGTTTTATATGCCGTAGTGAAAGTCAACAGTGCCACCTTCTAAGCACTTACTAGCTACCTTTTATGCCATACAAGTTCAGCTCTGTGGTACTAGACCATAGCTCTATATTATATTATTGTCTCAAATAAAGCCTTATAAATGGCACTTATTATCTTATAATTGAGGCTCCATCATGTATTTCCTATACATTTAAGCTATTTAAAGACCTTTATTGCTTTTCTTGAAACACGTACAATATGCTTCACAAAGCTCATGTGACTCTGAGTGACTCATGCTCATATTGCACTGAGCCCCCAACAATAGGATACAGTCGGGGGCCTTTGCAGTTTACACCTGAGAAGCATTATTTTAGTTTTGTCTATATAAATTTTTAATATTCATTTGTCAGTAAAATTTCTGATGTCTTCCGCAACTGCTGCTACTTTAAGTTAATATTATCGGTAATTACCAGGCATAAGACCATCATCTGCATCTGCAGACCGCACACCCTGGCGGTATCTCCGACTGCAAGAATCTTTCAAATAGGATGTTCCGTAAGACCGGCACTGTGCTCGGCCCTTGCGGACATCCCTTTGTTAGTGGCTTCTGCAGGTGTACAGTTTTCAACTTGCACAAGCTCACTCTGCCATTAAAATAGTCCAGTTTATGCTTCAATTGATACATTAATTACAGTCACCAGGCATTGACAAAAGCTCCAGTTATATCATGGGACAATATTAGGATGTACTTTTCTGTTCATCTTCGTACACATTGCATCACATCATGTAGTGTAATGTCTGTACTTTGGCCTCTGCAAAAACCATACTGCTGTTGGTACAGTTAACCTTCAGCTTCCAAAGCATCGATCACTTTTACCTATGACTAGAAGCAGCTTCAAAATCCTATATGTTACGATTAAGGAACTCTTGGATTTTTTCTCACCTTTGCAAAATATCCTTTAAATCCCTATATTTTTAGGGTGAGGGAATACGCCATTGCTGATACAGTTATTCAACTGTTTCCGTTTTCGAGACAACCTCGTGTTTTTGTGTAAGTGGACATTTGTGATATGCGACCATTGCCGCTGTGTTGTCTGATTGTATAACCCAAGAACCCGTAGTTTCGCAGATGTATGTACATCCAGAGTCCTGAATTGTATCGGTAAGCGTAGCTGTAAAACGTAATATGTTTGTTTACAGATTACCATCAAGCACTTAGCATGTTCCTAGGTATGTAAACCCAGTAGCCACCATTATGTAATGGGAACGGAGGTGTGAAATGTTTACATATTTACATTATCAAGAATTAAATGATATGAAACAAAAATTTCACGATATTTTTTAAGGAGCATATTGAAATTCTGAAGTTTTCTCTACTCTCCTTAGTACGGAATATTAAAGCCCTGTTATAGCAATACATTTTTGAACCATAAGAAATATTCATTACGGATTGTCAACTATCACGACCCAACGTAACACAAAATGTTTCAGGCTGCGTATCTCTCAAGAGTTTAGATTTTATATAAGGCACGATTAAAAAATGTAGATTATTCCCTAATAGGAACACATGTCGGTTGCTTGGTGGAAGGACTCTGTGCCACATGACGCATTTCAAACCAGCACCAGCATCATTATGTGACCCTGTCGACGAACAGTCAGTTACAACGAGAGACGGGATAGCACCGCATTAGATCTATTGGCTTGTTAGGAGGCTTTGCTGGTGGTAAGCCAACTAGAGTTTCGTTGCTAGTGTTCTTAGATGGTACTGCACATTAGTCATCATGGAGCAGGGTAATGTGGAACCCAGTTACATTATTTCAATATATGGTGAAATTATATTCAAAGAAGAGTAGGCACTTCAGAAATATTTCGAAAAATTGTCGACGCGACGGTTACCAACTGTACAAATATATTTGAGGCTTGTGTGAATCCCGAAGTGGGCACGCAAAAGGGTATACAAGCGGTGGTCGNACCAACTGTACAAATATATTTGAGGCTTGTGTGAATCCCGAAGTGGGCACGCAAAAGGGTATACAAGCGGTGGTCGCTGCCGACTAGGCAATGGAACGGTGACTTGATTGTGTGACTGACCACCCGCTCATCGAAACATGACGTATTGCTACTTGGCTAACCACATCACAATATAACGTGACACGCATAGTTTGTTGAGAGAGATACCTTTTCCATAAAATCACTTCGACGCGTCGTCCAGAATGCCCAGCACGGTTTTAGTACTGTTCATAGTCTCTAACTCTAAATCAGGCAGCAGGAAATGCTGGTTCCTATACGCTATTCATGATAAACTGAGCACTTTTGAAAGTCCTGCTTAAGATATACTTGCATGCGCATTGTGTATTCTTCCGTTTTATGTAAAATTAATACTACCATGGCCTCACCACTTTATTCGTGCGTCGGTCAAGTGAAACTGTGAAATTATTAGCAACGTAAATATTTTACAAATCTGCTAATTCTTACACCTACATGTATATATAAAAAAAAACAAAGAAATCATTTCAGTTTTCGAATTTTTGCCGAACACTTTTAATTCTACGTTAACACGTGGAACTACTTTCCCTCCCTCGTTACCAACTGTACTGGGTGCATGCCACTCAGTGTGCATATTAAATAATATACAGGTAGGAGCTGTGACTTTTTTCAAAGGTTTGTTTGAAAAGTGCTCCCTTTATCGTGAACAGACTTTATAGTACTGCACTCTTTGCTGACGAAGCGTCATTCACAATTGATTGTCTATTTAACTACCACAAGAACATATNTTTCGCTATAAAAAAATAAGGGTTGGTGGTAGAAGGGTGAAAATTTAGGAGGGTATGCATTTTTTGATGCCACATGATAAAAAAATTAAAAATAAAAATTTTGTTCAAACAATAAAAAAAATTGTTTGAGGGTGGCAACCCTTATTACTTAGGGGTGTAAAAAATAGATATAAATATATTCTCAGACCTACCGAGTATACATAAAAAATTTCATAAAAATCGGTCCAGCCGTTTCGGAGGAGTTCAGTGACTANTGTTTCGGAGGAGTTCAGTGACTAACACTGTGACGGGAGAATTTCGCTATAAAAAAATAAGGGTTGGTGGTAGAAGGGTGAAAATTTAGGAGGGTATGTATTTTTTGATGCCACATAATAAAAAAATAAAAAATAATTTTTTTTTTCAAACAATAAAAAAAAATGTTTGGGGGTGGCCACCCTTATTACTTAGTGGTGTAAAAATAGATATAAATCTATTCTCAGACCTACCGAGTATACATAAAAAATTTCATAAAAATCTGTCCAGCCATTTCGGAGGAGTTCAGTGACTAACACTGTGACGGGAGAATTTCGCTATAAAAAAATAAGGGTTGGTGGTAGAAGGGTGAAAATTTAGGAGGGTATGTATTTTTTGATGCCACATCATAAAAAAATAAAAAATAAAAATTTTGTTCAAACAATAAAAAAAAATTGTTTGGGGGTGGCCACCCTTATTACTTAGGGGTGTAAAAAATAGATATAAATCTATTCTCAGACCTACCGAGTATACATAAAAAATTTCATAAAAATCGGTCCAGCCGTTTCGGAGGAGTTCAGTGACTAACACTGTGACGGGAGAATTTTATATATTAGATATATATATATAAAACAAAGAAATCATTTCAGATTTCGAATTTTTGCCGAACACTTTTAATTCTACGTTAAGACGTGGAACTACTTTTCCTCCCTCGCTACCAACTGTACTGGGTGCATGCCACTCAGTGTGCATATTAAATAATATACAGGTAGGAGCAGTGACTTTTTTCAACGGTTTATTTCAAAAGTGCTCCCTTTATCGTGAACAGCCTTTATAGTACTGCACTCTTTGCTGACGAAGCGTCATTCACAATTGATTGTCTATTTAACTACCACAAGAACATATGTGACCAAACATCAATTCTTACATCGTTCGTGGGACATTTGCGTCGGCATCAACAGCACACTTCACTCTAGAGAGGCAGTATCTGGATACAACATACCAAAAACGCTAAATTGGACAAGGTGATGCAGTAACGTGGCCACATATATCACAGAACCTAAACTTAATATATTACTACTTTTTGACAATTATAAAGCCCAGGTGTCATTCATGCCAAACTGTAAGGACAATCTTGGTATACTAGAGCAAGTTCTCCAGTTCCTACAACTTCGTATTTACACATGCGAGGAAATATGAGGCACGGGCTTCAAGGCCGTTCAATACACTTGCATGCAGCGCACAATAAAACTGCACCATTTGCTTCTCAATTTCGAAACTTTGTTACATTCAAGAAACTTGCTAGCTCTACAAGTATAATCGTGTACTATTTAAATTGATAAACTCACTTACCAGTTTAACGACTAGTCCACATTCGGTTAAAAAGTCAGCAAAGCAAAACTCGCTGCGTTCCTCTCGGACGTGTAAAGCAAAGCACCTCAATGTCTCGAAAACTGCTAACATGAGCGAGATTTAACTTTTCAGAGGCTCATCAAATTATCGTAGTTGAGCGAAATACTACAGAGAACAAATTCAGACACTAAAGCCCGCCGCACATGCCCACACTCGCATTGGCCGTCACGAGCTGCGTGCGAGTGGCAGTATTTAAAACCTATGGCGCAGTACCAAACTCCGCATTTGCTCTCACGTGTCGACGCAGGCACGTACATGAGCGTGTACGCGCGTGTCGGCTAGGTGACCGAGACATTGTTTTCGAGTGGCAGTGGCGCGAGTGTTTGCAAAATGGAGGAACTCATTGAAGCTGTTCGAAGCGAAAAATGTTTATACGACGTAAAACACCCAGATTATATGAATACAAAATTAAAGGATTCTATTTGGAAACGAATCGCAGAGGCGCTGTATCTCAAGAATGGTAAGTATTATTTGTATAAATCTTACTGATATTATAAATGAACTGAAAATGTTGTGTAGGTAGATATGAAATTCTAACATTTATTTAATATACTCATATGTGCATTTTACAAAATGATTAAAAGTTCCATTGTTATTTGTTGTATTAATTGTCGAACGATATCAATACGCGCCCCGTTGCACGCTGTGGTTTTGCCAGGTCACTCGTCCTTCTACGGAGTTAAAATAATCAGTAAATTGGTCTCTTATTTCAAATGCTCTTTTCGAAACGCGTCCTCTCAATGGAGGCAAAGGCAGTAATTGTTGAAAATTTGGTAAATTATCATTTTCCAGGTCCAGGTCCTCATTCATATTTTTACTTATACGTTTTGTGCGTAAATAGTTATGCAAGACACAACACGCCATAACAATNTCCATCTTGTTTCGTTTTCGTCTACGGAATGGCAGAAGAGACACTGACTGATGTACGACTCGTGAAAGCAATTGCGGACACACACGTGTCCACCAATGTCAATGCGACGTTGGCGCAGTATCGTGAACGAGTGCGAGTGTGGGCATGTGCGGCGGGGCTAAGACATTTTTTGGGTGAAAACTGCTAGCAGCGCTCCTTCAAACAGAGCGTGCTGCATGTTTTATTTAACTTTCACATACCTTGCGTGTTACAAGACGGCATTTGTCTGTATTTCAATAGAGAATTTTCTTAAAAACTTTTAAATCATGAAATATATGAGTCATGGCATGTATAAGGTAGGTGTTTGTGGTGGAATATGCACAGCAATTGGATGCAATTAAAATTTTCTGTAGAAGAGTTAATTTTTTTATGAAGATAATAAATACAATTGCAGTCTTATTTAAATTCTCTTCCCCATACAATTTTGGCAATAGCTTGATATGGTATATATATTCCTATGTATGTATTAGCAGAATGTAATTTCGTGGTGGAACCATAGTCCTATCCCATATTTAATCTAAAAATCTCAGTTTATTACTGTATTGTAGTTCGAAATATCTAATAAAAAATAACTGCAACAAATAAAGATCAGTTTTTATGTACGTATTTTGTAAAGAACCACGAGACTAAATTTTTTTTGTTCTACTATTTTCATGCTTATTAGTTAAATCCTATAGAGCCAAAATACACAAATAAGTGAATGATTATGTTATTTAATGCAGTAAACTATGTGGATGTTTACTTTAGATACATTCCCGAAGAAATGGGGAACATCTATAGGAAACTTTGCTTTCGGGATGTACGGAAGTAGCTTGATTATACCTCGAACAGTTACATAGCTGTAATGGCAAATCAACACTTCAGGAAGGTAAATAAACCATTACTTCACACAAATGCCCCTATTCATGTTTTGTATGTTTGCAATCAGCAGATGAAGTGATAACATCTGCGTTTTTTCAGAACCCATAACTTCAGAGCACATCTCCTTTAACAACAGGAAAGTCATGAACAAGACGAGAAGTGTGCACAAATATTTAAACTCACACTTCAGTATGTCTGAAAATAAGTGATGTTCTGATGGCGCTGGCTGGTCTTAGTTCTGCAGCCTACCTAAACGCGCAATTACAAGCACAATTGTAACGAGTCCGGTCGGCAGCAGATTGCTGCAACCAGGACACTGTTGCTCACATGTATGTTATTATTCGTAACAGAATAATCACCACCACCAGACTGAGAACCAGGTCAGGATTGCGAGATGTTCAGACGATATAGGGCACCGTAGCACTTCAGGCAGTGTCACTTCTGTGCACGACGTCGGCCGAGCAAGATGGACCAAGGCGCTTCCAAGAAGACTGATGTGTCGACCGTCGCGTCCACATAGTATACTGTATGTTTACTTTACAAGCCTTCGGCATCAGTTTCAAGTGGAACTCTTTGTACCCAGTAAAAACTTTCAACAGACGCATGTGGCTCATTTGAAGTAATTTAACAAAGTTTAACTATAATATAATACAAAAGCTCCTCGATAAGTAATAAATGATTGCTCTAATCCTGTATATCCTTGTAGAATCAATAGTAACTCCAGTTTAATTAGTCGCCCATGCCTTCAACTCATCCCCAAACAGTAAAATTTAAATTACTATGCAAAATTAATCAATTTAAAACAATAAGAACTATTTTATAATCAGAGTGGTTTTAATCTCACTTTAATCACGTAGTTGGAAAATTTTTAGTAAGTATGGTACACAACTTTTATGTGAATTAGAAAGCCATACTTACAATGTCAATATGAACTACATACGTTTAATTTTCCAATATACACACTCGAGGCCCAAAAACCTAGGATTAGTTTCAATACTTAATTTTTATTAACTTTATTTAATTAAGTATTTCACACTATCGGCTCCCTAGATGCCACGATTTAAATTCCGCCATCCTTTTGAGTATCTAAGTATATGCGATTTCTTGTATTGTCCAATACTGTGTATTGTTAATAAAACTTAAACACAGTACAGTTTTTCGAAATTAAAGTTATAATAGTTGTCAGACCGCATTCAGATATTGAAATGGGGAAGATATTTCCAACTTAATTCTTAAAGGATTGAAAATTTTTTGTAAAACAGATTTTTTTAAGAGTTGCTTAATCTCGAGTAGTTTATAATATTTATTAACAAATAGAATTGGGAAATCGAATTTCATGGATCATAAAATTTAACAATATTCACTTTGGGGTCAAAGCCAAAATATATATTTTCGACTTACTTTCTCATTAGGAATCGCCTCACTAAATTAATATAATGCTTCTCAAGAAGCACTCACACACGTTTCGTACATACTAAGTAGGTCTTGTGTATTGTAACCACGAATAAGTATTAAAAATTAACTCAGATAAATATTTATATTAAAATTAGAAAGCAATTTTACGTCCTGTAATAATTTAAACAAAAATAAAACAAACCAAAGTTATAAAATAAAACTACCATAAGAGTAACTGGCAACTAAAATAATGCATGAAACAATTAAAAATAATGAAATGAAATTAATAATAAACAAGAGAATTAAGATATGTATAAACGTTGTTTAATGTATAAATGTTATCTGTTCGTTTGTTTTTTAAAAGTATTCTGTTTATAAAAATTGAGGCCTCGGTGTCTGCGATTTATACGCAGACTTTCGAACACAGTGATCTGGGCATCATGTTCTACTCGAATTGTTTGTATATGGGAAGCAAGGCGGACGTTGATGACGACAAGTGGGTTTTATCGGGGCACTCCAGCTTTCTCCACCAGTCTATTTCATTACCTCTCCAGCCACATGTTTCTTCAACTTATTCCTTTTTCAGTTTGGCTGGGGAACGACAGATCTGATTATGGCACAGCAGTCAACTCACTCATCAGTTTTCCTCATCTCGTTCAGGATGACTCTCGGAAAACCTACCAGACCTAAAAATGAGCTAAGTAGGCTACATGCTTTAAGAAAACGCAAGCTATTTAAGACTTTATTACTTAATAAGTTAGTAGGTATTTATCGTCTAGAAGAAAATCTGACTTGGAGCATTAATTCATTCATTGCCTCAAATATTGTCACATCCAAAAGGAGATATCTTAATCGAATAAACGTTATAAAGCGATATGAACGATAACACAAATAACTGATTACATCAAGGCATATATACCGCTTATTTGGGCAAAAATTTACAGTAGAAAAGTAGCTTAGTACATAATTGCACCTCACTTAACATGGATACATGCAGCAATATGGTCCGGCTGGAATCACTAAGATGTCTATTGATAGCCTGTGAAAGATCAAAACCATGCTGTATTGGGTGAGCATAATTCTGCTCGAAAATTGTCCTTTGGAGTTGCGTTATGAAGAGGAGCACATGCATCCACAGAAATTCCTTAACATACAGATGTACCATTACATTTCCGCTTATTGCTACCAAGAAAGTCCGAGAATCATTGAAGATTGTTCCCCACATCATGACGGTGTTTCACCCAACAAAGAATTCCAGATTTGTGCGCCTTCCAGTGCCCATACAAACTCAAGTATGGTTGTCATTCATGCCCAGGCAAAAGCTGGATTCATCGCTAAAGACGACGCAATGCCTTTCGTCAGTCGTACATGCCATTCGACCACGACAAAACAGCAAACCAATTCACCGTCGTCGGGGTGTCAACGGAAGACAGCAAAATGGAAATCGGGAAGGAAAATCTATTTTCTGCAAGTCAGCTTGCTACAGTGCAAGTGGAACAGGGAGCGCTAGTGATGCGGATACATAGATCTGTATGTTGGACAAAGGCTCCATTCTAAGAGTTCGCACCTGTAGGACAATAAAACGTTCCTGTCTTTTGGTCTTCATTCTCTGATTATCCAGAGCCTCCCGGTAAGAATGTGTTCCTTCATTTTTTCCACTGCCTTGAACACCGTGGCATAGTTCAATAGTAACATTCCAGCTGGCATGATATTTGATGGAACACTCTCTGCCTCCCATGGTCCAACGATTCTTTCTCTCGAAATCTGTAATTTTTTTATGCATGTGTCAAATATGTTGCCAAGGCACGACAGCTATTTACTCACATTTACTACACATGCACATTGGTTAAACATTACACAGCTTCGTCCTTCAGTAGTTATGTTTCCAGGGTTAGAGTAACTACCTGGTAGTATTTCTACATTGCCAATCGCAGCCGTACTTACATTAATTTCATTAGTGTGCANTCTGTAATTTTTTTATGCATGTGTCAAATATGTTGCCAAGGCACGACAGCTATTTACTCACATTTACTACACATGCGCATTGGTTAAACATTACACAGCTTCGTCCTTCAGTTGTTATGTTTCCAGGGTTAGAGTAACTACCTGGTAGTATTTCTACATTGCCAATCGCAGACGTACTTACATTAATTGCATTAGTGTGAATGATAGTGCTTTAAACCAGCTTCAACTCTTGTTGATGACTCATTTTGGATTAATATATTTATGTGGCAACGAATGNATGATAGTGCTTTAAACCAGCTTCAACTCTTGTTGATGACTCATTTTGGATTAATATATTTCTGTGGCAACGAATGCGGTAGGACATGTTTGATAATTTAGTTGACTTGAGTACTCACTGATGGCTTTGTTGATGCAGGATGTGAAGAAACTCGAGGAGAAGTTGCCGAATGTGAGAGCGTCCATGCGAGTGTCTCGCGACAAATTCAACCATATTGACTACTTATGGGCCATTGGCATCGTGTCTATTGTATACAACAAACTGCTCGTCCTGATGAAAACCATATAAAAAAAAGAAATCTGTGGGTGGACACTAAATGACAGTCCTCGTTCACACATGAACTTATTGAATGTTCCTTTGTCTGTATATAAAAAATAACCTCAACGATGTAGCAGGCAAAAATGCTCGAAATGCTAGATTCCATTGAGAAATTTGAACACTTTTAATTAAGGTGAGGGAACTTTTGTAGTAAACAGCATTCATACTTTTATGTTCTATGTTTTTGGTGTAGGATTTGTACCTCAGAATGATACCGCTAAAAGGTCTTGGAAAGGAAATAAGCACGTAACTCCAAGCTGAGCAAACATTAATCATAAAAATCTTATCAGTTTTAAGGAGGTCGAGGTATATGATAACATACATTTCTAATTATAGTTTGTTGACGGTAAGCTAATCACTTTTGAAAGCCCTGCTCAAGATATGCTTGTATGAACGTTGTGTACTCTTCCACTATATGTAGAGTTAACATTGCCATGGGCCTCATCAATTTATTCATGCGTCGGTCAAGTGTAACTGTGAAATTATCATAAAAGTAAATATTTTACAAATCTGCTAATTTTACACTTTGATTCATTTAAAAAAAAAAAACAGGAAGAGAAAGAAATAATTTAAGTTGTCCCCATTTGTTGCTTAAGACTTTTATTTCGACGTTAAGACATGGAACTACTTTCCTTCCATCGTTACCAACTTTACTGGGAGCATGTCACTCAGTGCACCCGTTAAAATGTATGCAGGTAGGGGCAGTGACGTTTTTCTGAGGTTTATTTCAAAAGTGCTCACTTTGTCGTGAACACCCTTTTGCCAGCTGGTGTACAGTTTACACACTTGTATACACAACACACAGTAAAGTTTCTCTTGCCCAATGATATTCCCTCATGTTAGTAAGATAATTAATTAGAACGTAAATAATAATAAATAAATTAAAAATTACCTAAAATAAGCTCAATTAAACAACATTGTTTGAACAAGATAAAAAAAGAGCGAAAAACAACGAAAAATGTGAACTATATCCAAAGTGAGAAAAATCAACGAAATAGGGGGGGAAACAAGGAATACAAGCAAAATGTAAAATAAATAGAGCGAATCCGAAAGAATGGAGTGAAAAACATTCTAAGTAAGGAAACATTAACGAAATTGAATAACGATTGAGGGAAATGCAATGAAAATCAAAATAGTATGAAATAAAAAATTGCGAAATCGAGATAAATAAAACGCAAAGTAACTCAAACAAGCCAAATGTAACGGAATTTAAAAGAAGAATTTATCGATATAACTAATAAGCCTACTTCCCTGTACATGGCTGCAAATAATTCTTAATGAAGATCTTAAAAGCCTAGATGATAGGTAGCCCGCCCTTATGTCTCGTTGACAGCAATATCATAAGAGATCAACCCAGAAACATATGCAACGGTAGTTGCCAACATGGAGTCTTCGCTTCCATCATCATCCCTGAAGTCTCATGTTCTTTCTGTGGCAAAGTTCGTTACCCATCGGGCAACCCAACATCGTAACGCGTAATGGGATATTATCTGGGACCCGGTGTTATGCACGTTCACAATCAAAATGAACTTACAAAACGTTCAATTCTTTAAGCGTAAAATTAATTTTTAAAAGTTCAAGTTCAGTTTTGTATTAAAAGTTTAAATTCAAGTTCAAGTTCTCGTTAGAAAGTTATTACGCTTATCAAAAATTCTTTGGCAAAAATAAAATGCAAACATAAAATGAATGGCTAAGGTGAAACAGACACATTTACATGCAAACATAATAACATTTATTACTTTGAATTTTTATCTACACAAAATTTCCACTAATGTGGCTACAGAGATATAAAGGCATCATCCCAAAAAGAATACGCATAAACACAATACATCATTACAAAATAATGCACTGCAACATAAAGCACCGTATACAAAAAATTATTTTCGAAGAAAAAATAATTTTGTTTAAATGTTTTAGACTGCCGTTTGAAAACAAATACCAACCAACAAATATACAATTACTGCAGTGTCTAAATTACCTAAAAGCTTTGACAAAATTGCTTCCATTGTCTGTAGTTGTGGCAACTATTTTATTGTGTATGCTACATTTTTTGTTGGTCTCATTGAGAACTTCTGCAATTTTCAAAAACGTGTGGTACCTTTTCCACCCAAATGGCTGCCATTACCCAGGTAGCCACTGAAATCGAAAACAATTATGAGAAAATAGTTAATTTAATTTAATTTCATTTTAAGTCAAAATAAACTCATACTCACTAGCCGAAGACCTGCTGAAATGAGTAAATATATTTAAAATCTATCTACAAACAAGTTGTATACTTAGCGGTTGAAAGCTCCCCAGTTATCTGAAGTTGTTGCAACATATTTTTGTTGGTTGAGTTCCTCTTTAATCTGTATCTTCATCTGCTCAGATTCATCTGAGATGCGGTTTGCCAATGATACCCTCCACAGTTCCGAACGAATGTAAACCTCTTACTATAAAATTTGTGACTAATGTGTGTACTTTTTTTTTGTTATGTACACAGATGCTACAGTATCAATTTTTGTTTGGATTTGTTTCGTGGAGTCTGAGTTCTCGAATTCATTATGCTTTTTTCTCTTCCCAGTTTCAATGTGTTCAATTTTATAAACTTGAGATGAGTGAACTATCTGAAAACAAGCCCATTAAATATTTCTGGTAATAAGGATGGTTGTCGTATAATTTCAATTTCATTACTGCGATTACAAAACTAAACATCCTTAGTGTTTGGGATGGCAAAGCGTAAGTACTGTATTTCATAACCAATTCTGACAAATGATAGGTGTTATCATTAAATCAATTTTCTTTAAGAAAAAATAATTCTAAGAGACCTTAGTTGGCTGGTCGGCGTGATCGGTTGGTGTGGTTGGCTGATTTCGATAGTCGATAGACTGGCTGGCTGGAATAGACGTTTGGTATGGTCGGATTTTATGGTTTGCTGATATGGTTGGTTGGCATGGTCGGATCTTATTTTTAGCTGGTATTGTTGGCTTGCGTGGTTGATTCGTATGTTTTACTGGTACTGTTGGTTCATATGGCTGGCTGTTATGGCCTTCATGACATTGCTAGTGACATTATTTGAGACACTTTTCGTAGCTTGCATCTTGATTTGTCACATGTTTATGATGTACATGAAGAATGTTTCGTAACTCGCATATTGGTTCGCGACATTACTCGCGGTATGCATCGTATCATTTTCCAATATTCACTTCTGGATTTGTTGCATAATCGGGATGAGAGAGATGTTTTGTGAAGTTTTTGTGAAGATTTTCAAAGTAATGCACGAAGAGGTTAGCAAAGAGATTCTTCGTATTAGGTGACTTGTTTCGAGATTAGTCGTCATCATCTTTGTTATGAATAGATAATATGTTCGGGCTGTATGGCTGTTTCGTACGGATTGTAAGGCCCGCTGGTATGGGTGGTTGGCCTGTTCTTGTTGGTTTGTCTGATGGTTCAGAATGGGCGTTAGGTATGGATAAATCGTATGTATAGCTTGTATAATTCGCATGGCTGACTGGTGTGGATTGACCATATGTTCGGTCTGTATGGTTGGTTAGTTTAGATGGCTGGTATAGTTGGTTCGTATAATCGGCTGGTTTGTGTGGTCCGTATGGCTGGCTGATATGGGTGGTTGATCCGTTAGTGTGGGTTGGTCTGATCGCTCAGAATGGGTGTTTGGTATGGTCAGATCCTATGGCTGGCTGATGTGGGGGTATGGTCGGTATGGGTGGTTCGAATGGGCGGATGGTATGGAGAGTTGGTATGGTTCGTTTGTATGGTCGGTTCGAATGTTCAACTGGTATGGATGACTTGTATGGAAGGTTGGTATGGTTGGCCCTGCTGGGTCGTTGGCCTGGGGGCTGACTCCGTACAAACTTCGTTTACCATCGATTTAACGTTACATCATCACAAGTGATGCTCATCGAATTTTAATGATGTCACGTTTCCTTCGGCTGAATTTATACGGTGTTTGGTGGATTTTACTCGTGCGCTCCCATCTTGACTGTTTATACAGTGAATCAAGGAAAAAAATCAACCAAAGGAAACGTGACAGCATTAAAATTTTGGTATGTGTCACTTGTGGCGATGTAATGCAAAATCGTTCGTGAACGCAGTTTGGTGTTTGGTGCTTGGTATGGTCAGATCTTATACCGAGACGGCCTTGTCGGGCTGATGGCTTGGTTGGTATGGAGGTTTGGTATGGATGTCCCATATGGTTGGCTCGTATGGACGGTTTGTGTGGGTGTCTGTTATGGTGGGGATGGTTATTCGGTGTTGTTTGGTCTGGTTTCTCGGAATGGCCATTTCGTATTGTAGGGGAAAGTTTTTGCAAAGATATGCGAGGTTTTAGCGAAGATTTGTGAAGATTTTGCGAAGTTTCGCAAAGTTTTTGTATGAAGAGGTTAGCAATGAGATTCCAATTAGGTGACTTGTTTTGAGATTGGCATATATGGTGAGTATGACCAGTTGGTCTAGTTGATTGGTCTTGTCCATTGTTATATTCAGTTTGGCAGGAGTTGGTCCTGGCAGAAACCAGTCTTGGGCGGAGTTGGTCTTGGCTGGAGTCATTCGTTGGCCAGAATGGTTGGTCGGTATGGTGGCCTTGTCTGGATAGTTGACCTGGATGACTGGAACGGTCGTCTGGTATGTCCAGCTAGTAATGGTCAGTCTATATAAGTCGGTTAGCCTGGTCGGCTGGTAGAGCCCCTTTGTATAATTAGTTGTGGATGAGATGTTTTTATAAATTTTTGCGAAGATTGGCGAAGTTTTAACGAATATTTGTAAATGTTTAGCTCGATATTTGTTTAAATTTTTATTATACTTACGATGACAACCGTGTTTGTTTGCATATTTATCAATGCCTAATAGCATCTCAAACAGGCGCAACGAAATAACTTTAATTGAAAAGAAAAACAAAGTTAATAAACCTGAACGTATTTGACGTACATATCATGCTTTAACAATGTACGAAACTGAAAAAATATGTCACTTGCATTAGTAGTTACCGTGGGCGAGGTGGCTAAGCTGTAGTACTCATGCGAAAGCGATCTGGGCTCGAAAATCGTTGCTGCTTCCTACTTTTTAATAACAACCGAAACTCTTATCTGTGTAGCCACACAAATACAGTATTTAGTTGCGCCAACCAATTCATACACGTTTTGGGCAACCAAATAAAAAAAACAGTTTGGTTTCATTGATAAAACATTTAACTGTCCCTACACCAACAATACATTTTTTATGCCGTACAGAATTTGTTTAATTCAACAAAACCATTTTCTTAGTGTGTTTCGAGGTGACCAACATTTTTCGGTTGGGTATTTTGGGTATAACGTCACCAAGAAGCCTAAAATAATTATTTCATATCAGATGCCATATTATGTTTAATAGTACTTGAGCTATGTCAAGACTATAAATGTTTCGAATTATATCTTCTTACCTGCTGTTACTTAAGGGAAGGGGCACATGTATTTCGCGAAAAGATTTCACAACAAGTTGTGTTTCAAAACCATTTCGTTCAGAACCACTTTCGTGATTGGATAATTTGAATGGTTACGCGTCTTATCTGTATGCCAGCGAATCACGGATGGTCAATGTCGGAGAAACTTTATTCTGATTAGCTCACTCATGAAAAAGACTCTCTTCACACAAAGACAAGCGGGCAATAGCCAAAGGAGGCTGCAAGTGTGCGCATAGGATATTGAAGTCTAGCCAGAGCGTAAATATTTTTGCCAAAAACAGATGGCCCTACTTAAGATGAAACAATGGCGAGGGTGCTAAGTAAGGCATGTAAATACAATTTATTTAAATATTTCTATCAGTAACGATAAACATTTGTGGGTATACTGTGTATTTGAAAGATGGAACTCATTGACATATGGGTGCAAAATAAATAAATTCCAATGAACAGTAATGAAACTAGTCACCGAATACTGTACCACAATCTGGCCCAACTCGAACATTGTCGAGGATTTCGCCCAGTCTTGACTCGCTACAGCTGGATCCAACGCTAGTGACTCCACACGACTTCTACAAGTGCTAAATCTTGCGAGAGAAATTTATTCCTGACAATGGCAATATCTAGCAACATCTACTAGCACTAAATCTTAATTATTGCCATTCGAATTTACCGCCCTCTGGTATAACCAAAATAAGGGCTAGCCAACAAATGGCAGTTCATACCGAAGCATCAGTTACTTTTGTCTACATATTTTACATCTGGATAAGAGATTTACTAAACTGAAAGGTCACTATACAATTTAAATAATTTCAAGCTGGAATTCAGCTAGTGATATGATTATACCCATACCTATATTTGGGGGATAACAGCATATTGCGTAAAGGCGTGTTCCCTAATGATGTTTATCCTAGTGGCCTTTCTGCTAAAAGTAGTTTGCCTAACGGCGTTTTGACAATCGCGTTTTGCCTGACGTTAGGCAAAACTTCGCTATGAAAATGCCGCACCCCACAAAAATAAGCACTTTATTTGAGTGTGTTTGAGTGATTGACATGCTCCGTTAAAAAGTACGTGTCAGCAGAGCAAATTCCACACTCAGCTCTATGCAGAGAGCCTTGGTATATATATTTCCTGTTTGTCTCGCTGCTAGCGAACCTCATAACTTTTTACTTCTAACAACGCTGAGGTTAATGATCAGCAGAAAACCATTTAGGAACGTCAACAGCCATCAGTGGTCTCAGTGGCTGAACACTCGTCAGCAGTACCAAAAGTAGACATTTTCTGCAGATAACAGCAATAATACAGTCTCATGGTTAGAAATGTTGTTTAACACCGCCATGTTCGGTCGTCTGCTACTGCCGAGACCACCTGTCCTGCACATTCTCAGCAGGAAGTGTAGCCTCCCACGCAGACGCCAAAACACCTCTATTTACTGATTCATTTGCAGCATCGGTGAATAAATGAACACTCGACAGTCATCTCAGCAGCTGACAGAAAATATGGGAACGTCACCGAACTCTCTGTAATGGCGACAATATTCTCGCCTCCCAAGGGTGACGTGTCGTGTGATGTGGTGTGCCACACAGTACAGGGCCTACACCGATGCCTCGTGGTCGGGGTCATGGAGATAGTTTTCTATTTGGTAGCTCGGGGCAGTACATGCAGGCAACAAGGGCACGACAGACTGGTTTTATTCCCACAGAATTGTGTGTATTGGTTGCGAGGGCAGGGGGGAGGGGAGACGGTGGAGGAATCGCGCATGTAGCTCATGGTCGCAGCAGCAGGTTATTCCGATACCCAAGGTCGTGTCCTTGTGGCTCGGAACTGGTCACACTGCCTGATGCAATTTACCTCTGTGGATCTAGAGGTCTGGATTTCCCTGTGCTACATAGCGAGTCCAGGCTGTGCCAAACTTTGATCATTGGCGAATGGGCGTGTGTCCATGGCATCGTTATTTGTAGTCGTAACGCTTGAATACTAATTAGTATCAGCGTTTGTTTTAGAACTCTGTGTATTATTTCCCAAGATTGCTATGTCGAAAGCACGGAGATTTGTTCGGAGACAAGGAAGTTTTACTATCCTCCCCACAGGGCCACAAATTTTCTAGAAGGCAAGACAGGTTTATGAAGTCACAATCCTGTGTGTGTGTACCAAAATGTCCGTGTTCTTGTGTGTGTTCTCCCTGAATTTAGCCGAATTTCTCCAGATCTGTTACGCTTATAGTACTTAATGGGAACACTCGAACTTTATAGTTTTCGGTCTTGTGTGATGCTTTGATTTACAACGGCGGATTTTAAAACATTTGTGACTTATGTTATATCTCGGGAGCCATTCTACTTATTCTACGCATTCGGAATGCAAGGGTGGGGGAAACGGTATTTTCCCGAGAAAGCCCGCCGACCAGCGGCGTCTCAGATGTGCAAATCAGGGAGCGACTCCAACGGCAATCGAAGCCGGTTTCCCTAAGTGAGAGGCGAGTAGTATGACCACTACACCACCGCGGTTCCCCAACACAATCCTATGAATTCAGCGTAAAAGGATCTCAATTAATTTTTGACCGAGTTCCTACAGATTCTGCATAAATGTATTAAAATTTCAGGCCACATAAATATAGCCATTCACCTACAGAAGGGCGTTCTTAATGATTTTATTGTTTATAAATGTTTAATGCAATATCTCTTAACCACTTCAATCGATTTAAACCAGATTTATTGTGACGAAATACATGCTGTGCACGTGAAATTCACTAATCGATAGCTTTAATAGTCCATAAATATTTACAAAATTTGGTGGAGAATTATTTTCTCTGAATTATTTTAAAACACATTTCGTGTAACGTCTAAGCCTATAAGAAATATAAAAACTGCTCATGAATATAAACATACAGCTGAGTCACATTTTTAAGATCGCCAGCTAACACCCAGCCTCTTGTGCAACACTGACATCCAGAAGGGGTGGTAGTTATTCAATAAGATTTAAGACGGCCAAGCAGTGCAGACTGCATTGATCTAACATAGCTGCTGAAGGGTGCATGGTGGACGATCTACCAAGCGATCATGGGCGTCTCTGTGGACCGAAAGATGCTCGATTGTTTTCAAGTATGGAAAGTAAGGGGGCGAGGGGAATACTGGAAGATCTTGGTCGTGCTCTCCCCACCATTCCTACTCCCGGACAATTCTGGCCGTATAACAAGTCACACTGTCCTGCTTAAAAGATTTCATACGCCCCAGGGAAGAAAGTCATAATGCACGTGCGTCACTGACAAATAAATCAGTTGAAAGTGGCTTTCAGAGTTATCGTTGTACCGGAACAGTGCCAGGAAAACATTCATCCCAAATAATAAAGCTCTCACCAGTAGCTTATGTTGTTTCAAAAATGGTTGCAGGATGTTTGTTTTTGGTTTCTCGCCCGACATGCTAAAATCTATTTGATCGATGGAGCAGAAAATGTGACTTGTTGTACAGGACAACATTTTTATCACTTAGAATATGTCTAATTACGGTACTTTCGTGCAAATTGTATATCGTCAGCATAAGTTGAAGTGATAAGCAGTTTCCTTTGGAGCCCCATTCGCAAAAGTGTTCGCTGTGCTGCCGTTTCAGACACCTACGTCAAGCAGCCCCCTCGTTCGTTTGGATGGTGATTTGCTCAACTGTAGCATGTCGGTGGGCCGTCACCTTGGTAGCAGGTGTGTACCTCTTGCATAAGTAGCACGTGTTGCTCCAAAGTTTTCACTCTGTTCATCTGCAGTGATGCCGTCTGTCCAGTCAAGACACACTTTAACAACAGCAGCACAACAGATTACAAACCAACACACCTGACCAGCAATCCGATGATCACAGTCTCTTATCAATCGCGCATTTTGTCCACAGTAAAAAAATATGGTTGATATGTTTGATAAATGCTAACATTTCACCCTACTACCACCAAGCCTGCTCACAACGTACACTGTAAAATTTCTCATGAAATTACATTTACATGGACAGCGTAACTTTACACAAGAAGTTTTGTAAAATGCTTGATACAAAAATATGACGTTGTAATCTAAATCACCAAGACTGTATATGTAAAATTACGTAAAATAGTGTGTGCTAAAGCACAAATGATGTGAGCATACACAAAGTCATGCTATTGTGTTAAAACATCGAAGGCTTGTTGAAATGACCGCGCAGTTGCCATCGTAAATATAAATATACACATAAGGGTACATTTACACATATCTTATTATATCGCCTCACAAAGACTGTGTGCATTAACGAAACAGATGCTTCAAAATAACTCCACTTATTTCTGCATGACATCTCCTAGATATGACGTATTTATATTAAATGCGCTACCTTATTTTACTTCGTCATCAACTATTTTTATTCATGGAAAGTTTGCATATTTGAACTATTTCGTCATGTTAATATTATATACCCTAACGTCTTTGTAAAATTATATTAAATTGCCGCTGTCAAATTATACATGTTGATTAATTTCACGAAGTTATATTAGAACAAAGTGTAAAAACACACCAATATGGAAAGTGTAATTTTACACATTCTGTTGCGTTAACTGGTAAATACACCAACAAGTAGTGTCAAATAAAAATCTAGAACTGTTAGATGTGAAACCACATAAATATTTTTTGTGGTTTCTATTGCAAATATTGATTTCTGTTTTTTCACAGTTACATGTTATTGCACTAAAACAAAGCTGTCATTTTGAAACTATACTACAATTGCTTGTGTTAATTGTGAAAAATTGCGGCAACTCACTGTAAAAAATAAGTATAAATTTGACGCAATGCGTAATTAGGAGTATTAATTAGAAGTTGCGCTGTCACCAACCNACTCACTGTAAAAAATAAGTATAAATTTGACGCAAGGCGTAATTAGGAGTATTAATTAGAAGTTGCGCTGTCACCAACCCCCCTCCCAGCTTAAACCAGTGAAGGGAATTCCGACACGTGTCTTTCGTTCACGCATGTCGAGGTCAAGCCGGGATTATGTAGCGTGTGCAGGCCCTTACATGTGTCCTGCAGTGCAGGCCTCCCACCCTCCTCTCCTCTCCTCCCCCTAGCAAGTCCCGTGAAATTTGTAAATGCCGAGAAATGACGAGATAGTCAGTAATATTCCGCCTAAAGTTGAAAACTTGCACCGAGAAACAGCTGACAAGCTTGGAAAGGGTGCCACCTCCTCCCCCCCAACCTTCACGAACCATGGCACATGTAGAAGTGCATTGTACGGCGCCTCCGCCATCCCCCCTCCCCCAACAAGGGGACATGCGTAGGAACACTTAGGGAGAGAGGCTAGAAAGGATATAAGCCTCTTTGCGGGGAGTGTGGGATGACAGTAGATCAGTAGAGCAGTTCGTCAGTACAGCAGTGGAGCAGTTCATTATTACCGGACAGAGGAGTCAGTCGTGATCACCGCAGAGTTCGTCAGTACCGCACAGAGAGGTCAGTCGCGCCGAGAGAGAAGGCCGGGAAGATCGGGACCCGGCCACGTCCGTCAGTCGAAGCAATGAGCAGCATGTGGCGTGGAGTTCGGTACCACCACTCCGGGATGTGCAGGTAGTCAGTCGCATCATTAAGGGGTCAGCCAAATCGGGATGCGAGATGCAGGGCAGAATCAGATACGGTTACCAGAGTCACGTCGGACGAGTAGTATCAACATACAGGGACGCGAGTCAGCCAGTCAATTACTGCATCAATTAGTTATCAGTTACCATATCAGTCAGTTAGTTAACACGCACCGAGAAGGCGGATTCGAGTGGTGAACTTCAACGGAAGTGCCATGTCGAGATAGTGGGATTGTCCAGTGCAACCCGTAGCCGCGAAGGACGGGTGGGGGCCCACACAGGGTTCCTCACCAGGACATGGTAGGGTAGTAAGCAGTCAGTTACTACCCTACACCGAGAACGGGAGCGAGTGGTGAGCTTCAACGATAAGCGCCATGTCAAGAGGAAGCCATCTGCGTGCAACAAGCCAACCACATAGGACCTTTAACAGGGCCATCCAGTTCACCAGACCTCATCAACTGCCGGAACAAATACCACGCAAAATGTACAGATAAGTGACCCCGTCGTCACTCAGGGACCTGACATGTCACCTAATGCCCCTACAGCGTCGGAAACGTAGCCAGAACAGTGTAACCAGCCCTTCAGGCCTTGAACTCGCAGGGCGTTAATGTATGAGTACATCCTCGGCAGCAAGTATGTATAAAGTCCCACAACAGTGCCGGGAACGAGTAAGACAATCCCCATTAAATAAACCTGTTCAAAACTAAGAAGTCGTGATGAAGTCATTGTGTGATATACCCACAACTCCAAGGCACCTATAGTCTGTGCCATAAACATTAACCGTAGACCCTACGAATTATTCTGTACACCACAAATGAGGAGTAGCGTCTTGTGTTAAATTTACACGTACAAAAATGTGGTAATTTTACATTTTTTTGTTTCATTTGTGAAAGCAACAACAGTGTGAGTAATTTCTAGACCAATGTTTCTAGGAATCCAAAGACGACTAAAAATCTCTGTTAAAAACACAACAACGTTTAGATTATTTTACAGTATCGTAGCGTTTAACTACATATTTTGAATAATGTGTAAAATTACACCTACTTTGCTGTTTATATTTCAAGCATGTATTTATTGTACTATGCGGTCATTGTATAGATACGCTATATCACTGCAATCATACATAATATAATGTGTAATTTTACAACAACAAATTCTACATAAAAGTATGTTACATATTTTATAAAAAGAATCATATGGATGAATTTGAAGTGTATATTAACACGTACAGAGATTTGGTTATTTTACATTTTATTTGATAATTGGCGAAAACAACTACAGTACTTGTATTTTACGAAATCGTTTTAGGAAACCAGAAGGGACTTTAGTGCCTCTGTCCAAGAAACATCAATGTAGGGGAGAAGCGGGTAGCCCCGGCCACATAAATAAAACTCATGACATTTTGAAAATCAGCAGAATTAAATCTTAATATTTATACTAGAATGGAAATACAACATATCTCTCACAATTATAATTAAGTAACAATCTGATAGGTTAATTATCTTAGCTTATATCAAGTCTTGAAATCAGGCTTCAATTTTCAGTGAATACATTTTTGGAGGGTAGCCCCAGACATAGATTTAACGATGATCAAACCGTTTTTTGGCCTTACATACATCACAAAAGTAGTATTCCTCCGAAGGGTCAATGTCCACACACGCTTCGTGCGCCCAGTCTTAGCAGTTATGACACTGGATCCGGTCTTCTTGGAACGTTTCTCCGCAAATGATGCATTCTGTATCCTGGTCTCTTTGTTGCTGGACCAAACTTTGAATGCTCTTCTTTGTTTTCATTTTATTAACTGCCACCTTGTTTTTATTGGTTGCAGCCTTTTTCTCTGCCAGCGCGTTTTTGAACGGCGAAAATGTCAGAATCTCACTCTTTTGTGTTTATCGGAAACGCACTGCAAGACGTTTCTTAGAAGCATCAGGAAAAGGGCTCAACTGTTTGAGTAATTCATTTGCTCTAGATACCTTATATCTCTCAGCTGCTTCTCTCGCAGATGTAGTTTTTTCCTGGACAGATAGCATAGTCTGTGTCATTTTATTTTCATTCCAATTACCTCTGTGTGTAATACTTCCCTTGACTTTTGGCAATTTGGAAGTGATTCTGCAAAAGACAACAAAATTTTACACACTTGCTTTAACATTGCATTAAACTAACTAAACATTTCTCCATCCAAAAATGTCCGGGGTTACCCGACAACATCGTGTCCGGTGGTACCCGACCGCCACATTCTATGTTTTTATTTGAAATCAACAATGTCAATAAAAATAACCTAAATTATTACCTTACTTATACACTTGAATCAATATCTTAAATGATAATCAATAAATCATGGTAAAGTACTTACATTTTATAAACAAAAACTGTGTTCAAAATGTAAACGGCGCACATTACAATATGTATAGGCACAGGTAAATGAACGATTGTAACGTGTTGTTCGCTCGGTGGTCGCGTCCGGGTTGATTCGATTAAACAGCTAAATGGCGCTGCGGTCGTTGTGGCGTGTTATTTGTTTACCAATGTGCGCGGGATTGTTTGGAACTAACACTGGCCGGGGATACCCGCCGGCCGGGGCTACCCGACTCTCCCCTACACATTTTATTACTAGTTATGATTATGTCAATTTATAAATTATGAGGAGTGTGCGAAAACACACGCAATTGAAACACAAAGTTCTTGAATAGTGTATTTTTTAGTACTACGCGATAGTTATACTGTATGTATACTTATACTGATGTATTTATACTAAGTCCGCAGTGTAATTTTACACAACTATGTCTGTGTCAACTTTTATCAACATCCTGACTGTAGAACATATTTATAGGTGCAGTATTTGCGAATAAAATGTTTAGCAATTCAACACTTTGTATGTGTAATTTACGTAACGTTAACTGCCGCTGATAGAATATATTTTGTTTTGCGTATAAATAAATTCAGAATGAATGTAACTTCGAAGTTAGTTGTTATTCAGACTTCGAAGAAGGTCATAATCCCACATGTTGACAGACGAATAGATAAAATGTGAAACAACACGAAACAATCGTAAAACATATAAGCAAATATGGTAAAATTTTTATATAGGCCCTACACAATATGTGTAAATTTACACGGCATGTTAACAAATTATGTAGTGCCAAGATATTATTGTACACTTACAGCAAACATGTAATTTTACTTAGAATAACTAAAAATATATAGAAATGATTGTTGTAAATTTACGTTTGCATAGTTTTTGTAAATTCTCTTGCCGTGGAGTAAAAATACACTAACAATATTAGCATAATTCCTGCTACACGGTAATTGTAAGTTTAATCAAAACTGTGTAAAATTAGTAGCAAAATGTAATTATACTTTAAACTATTTTGAGGGAATTTTTACTTCGACGTAGAGTAAAAAACCATTGACATATGTAGGTGTAAAAATACACCAACATTGATGGATGCAGTTCTGCCACATACATTTGTGTAAAATTACACAAACAAATTTTACAGTGTGAACACATGTCGTGTAATTTCATGTCACAATGGCTGCATACATTTACGCATGTTACGTAGTGGCTGAATATATTCTTATGAAATGTAGTAGTCACATTACATCTGGTATGCGCCAATTCAACACACCATCGGTATTTATAGATTATAGAATAGTTTTGTATTTAAAGAGTTCGTTTGTGTGGATATTAAAATTAGGTTGAATAACAATTACGGCAATAATAAACTTGTGAGTAGAGGGGTTATGGGGACTTTGGCACATAGAGACCTGGGATCGGAGCGTCGTAGCTGTTGGTGCTCTGCCACTCCGGTCGGGCGGCGGCCTATCTTGGACCCATGTCACCTTTGACCTTTACCTCAGTAACCTTTAACCTTGAAAACACACAAAAAATACAAAAAATTCAAAAGATTATAAAAATATAAATAAATTAAATATTTATTAAAAATTTATTATTAGAACTAACTAAAAAAAAATATTAATAAAATTACAAAAAAAAAAAAGATTCTTAAAAAAAATTACCTATAAAAATATAATTCCGAATGTTCCCACACCCGAGCACCCGCACAATAGACGACTGGCCCTTGCCAATTGCTGTTGGCTGTTTAGTCAGCAAGTCTCCACCTCCACCACTCCCTCTTCCAATATATTTAATTTCCCAATTGCCCCACCCCACCTCCAATTACTTACCTTCGTTCTACCAATTAGTCGCTTTCGCATCAACCCCTTCCAATATATTTGATTGCCCAATTAACCCACCCCCTCCAAACCCATGCAATTGCTAATTCCGTCGTATGGAGCCATCTCGGTGGGTTTTCCGTTTGTCATTTGTTTATACATTGCTGGAAGTGGCCATCTTGGAATTCATATGTTTATATTTTTAACACCTAGGTGGCACTAGTGTATTAATTACAAAATTACTCGCCAGGCACTTCTCGATTAAGGCACCAGGCGAGCTGATGTTCTCTTTTACCTTTTACACAGCATCTTATTATTTTCGTTTTTCATTTGTTTATATTTTGAACACCTAGATGGTTCTAGTGTATTTATTGCCGATTTCGTCACCTGGCTAGCTGCCTATTTAGCCACCAGGCAGCAGCCATATTTGTTTATGTTTTTAAAGTATAGGTGGTGCCATCTGCACCCTCCATACTGGATTCTATTTAAACACATAGGTGGTGATAATCTCTCGTTTTCACTGCAAGGCGAGATGCCGGTACCTGCTCATGCTGTCTATTCAGTAGCCAAATGAGCTGTCGGCACTCACATTTGTTTCATAGACATAAAAAAAANGTACCTGCTCATGCTGTCTATTCAGTAGCCAAATGAGCTGTCGGCACTCACATTTGTTTCATAGACATAAAAAAACATATACATTGTCATCCTATTAAAAATATATTTTTCCAATCAGCGGTATACCTGTCAGTATAATTTATAAAATCAATACTTTTTTGTAATAAAAACTTTAATTCAAATCGATTTAAAACATTTTTAGTTTAAATGCTAATTAAATTACCACTGAACTTTAGTATTAATTCTGTTACCCTTNAAATCGATTTAAAACATTTTTAGTTTAAATGCTAATTAAATTACCACTGAACTTTAGTATTAATTCTGTTACCCTTCACCACACCACTTTACACCGAACAATTATTCACCCTCGCTTAATCACTTACCACTACGGCTCTTGTTTAATACGCATATATTTTCCCGCGAAATTACAAATCTGCTCAAATTTTGAGTATCGGTTTCGGCCTGCTAGCCTCTGGAGAAATATATAACTTCATAAAATACGGTGCTTAAACTACGTTTTTTTTATATTTATAGATTTACCACTTATTTAAATTGCAAAGGAGTTAACTCAGTAACCGTGGCGTTACTGTAACACTTCGTTTGCATTCAACAAATGTATTCGAAGACACAAAAAATATGAATGTTCGATTAATGCAGATGGAATGACATACAAGAGTGTTAATTGTGGTAGTGTATTTGCTAGGCGCGATAAATTGCAGGGGCATGCAAAAACCTGCGTAGCTGTAGGACATTCACCTACCAAAATACCGTCGTGTACAGTCTCGTTCTTAGCAGGGTACGAGTTTACTTCCCACAATACTAAGGGTTTTGGGTTCTCATCCACCATCTTGCCAGCAACCATCACGCCCAAGAATCTTGCCAGGGTCTGGGTTGGTTAATGACGATGGTTTCGTGGAGACCCAAACTGCATTTGATCACAGTCTAAACATCTATGCCCCCACAACGAGATCAGGTATTTGAAGGATATTTACACATGCTTAGCTCGAATGGGGGAAAACATCGCTGTTGGCTCTCCACATAAACACATCACCAATAAAATTTAGTACATGGCTCGAATACAGCATAAAAAAGCAGACCCATTCAACGAAAGGAAGGTATTCGAATCGAAAGGCAAGATAAAGAACATACTGGAACCTCATAGTGGAAATATACATCACGAGAAAGAAGAATACAAAGATCGTGTTTCGGGGTAAATATTAACGAAAAATCAATCACCGAGTGCTCCTTCCCCTCTAAACATCATGCCTACCCCCCTTCAGCAAAACATTTGTTGAAGTTGTATGTTGGAAAAAATCATATGCCTTGTCCAGATGCGTTATTCATCTTTCCAGAAAGTAAGCATGGCTCGAAAAACCCAAAGACAGAGTTAAAATTACTTCGTTACCCCCACGGTATGCAATATGCACAGTGAAGGATCCCATGCATTCCTCCTCACCAATGAATAGACGCTGATCATTAAAAAACATTTCCTACCAAGTTTAAAATCAGTATGTTAGGAAATTTAAGGCACGGGAAAAATATCCATATGGTTACTCCACGCGCAGCGGTATTTCTAGCTCCCAGTGTCCCGGATATACTGAGGCGACAAAAGTCATGGGATACCTCCTAATATCGTGTCGGAACTCTTTTTTCCGGCGAAGTGCAGCAACTCGACGCGGCATGGACTCAACAACTCGTTGGAAGTCCCCGGCAGAAATATTGAGCCATGCTGCCTCTATAGACGTCCAAAATTGCGAAAGTGTTAACGGTGCAGGAGTTTGTGCACGAACTGACTTCTCGATTATGTCCCATAAATGTTCGATGGGATTAATGTCGGGCGATNGAGTTTGTGCACGAACTGACTTCTCGATTATGTCCCATAAATGTTCGATGGGATTAATGTCGGGCGATCTTGGTGTCCAAATCACTCCCTGGAATCATCCAGAATGTTCTTCGAACCAATCGCGAACAGTTGTGGCCCGGTGACGTGGCACANCCAAATCACTCCCTGGAATCATCCAGAATGTTCTTCGAACCAATCGCGAACAGTTGTGGCCCGGTGACGTGGCACATTGTCATCCGTAAAAATTCCATCGTTGTTTGGGTACATGAAGTCCATGAATGGCTGCAAGTGGTCTCAAAGTAGCTGAACATAAACCTTTCCAGTCAATGATCGGTTTAGTTGGACCAGAGGACCCAGTCCATTCTATGTAAAAACCGCTCACACCATTATGGAGCCACCACCAGCTTGCACAGTTCCTTGTTGACAACTTGGGTCCATGGATTCGTGGGGTCTGCACCACACTCGAACCCTACCATCAGCTCTTACCAACTGAAATCGGGACTCATCTGACCAAGCCACGGTTTTCCAGTCGTCTAGGGTCCAACCGATATGGTCACGAGCCCAGGAGAGGCGCTGCAGGTGATGTCGTGCTGTTAGTAAAGGCACTCGAGTCGGTCTTTTGCTGGCATAGCCCAGTACCGCCAAAGTTCGCCGCACTGTCCTAACGGACATGTCCGTCGTACGTCCCACATTGATTCCTGTAGTTATTTCACGCAGTGTTGCTGGTCTGTTAACACTGACCATTCTGCACACACGTTGTTGGTCTCGGTCATTAAGTGCAGGCGGTCGGCCACTGCGTTGTCCATGGTGGTAGGTTATGCCTGAAATTAGGTATTCTCGGCACACTCTTGACCCTGTGGATCTCGGAATGATGAATTCCTGAACCATTTCCGAAATGGAATGTCCCATACGTCTAGCTCCAACTACCATTCCGCGTTCAAAGTCTGTTAATTACCGTCGTGCAGCCATAATCACCTCAGACACTTTTCACATGAAACATTTGACTACAAATGAAAGCCCAATCAATGGACTGCCCATTTATGCATTTTGTACGCGATACTACTGCCATCTGCATATTTGCATATTGCTATCCCATGACTTTTGTCCCCTCTGTGTAAAACTCTTTATATACGCAAATAATGTACATATAGAAAGTTTTGCGGGGAAAAAAATTATATACCGTGAGAAGACGCTAGCGTAGAGGTACACCCACCACATGTACGAAATCATAAAAAAACTGTTACCTTCGGCAAACAAAATTACTGTATTTTCATTCATTCGCATGCACTCGTTCCATAAAAAATATACCTGGTCCACGTTGAAACACCACCGTTCTCCTCGGCAGAGTCACACCATACTGCTACGTGACTTCAGCCGAATGAAAAGTGACATTCGGACATGTGTACGTACATATGTATATATATTAAAGTGTCTCTTTTAGTGAGCCAAATTGCTACAGAATATCAATTCGCTTCAATAAATTAGTAATGTATGTATAAATGAAGCAATTCCTTTTTATATTCAGCCGTTTATGTAAGGCCCACTCATAAACACGGAGAAGAAACCTGTAAAATTCCCTTAATTTTTTGGCAACAGGCTGGACTTCAGAATCTCAATTTTTTAATGCTTTAATCGCATCACAGATTATGTGGCACGCCCTGGCAGATTGTAAGAAAATAAAAATTTTAAAATAAAATATTTTAATCACGAGCTACCCAGTTGGAAGGTAAAATCGCTGTGGCAGCAGTCAAATTAATATTAAAATAGCCAGGACTATTCAGAGTTAGGGGGAGTCTAGCTAAGCCTTTTTCATTTTATGTCACCCTGCATTTACCTCATACAAGTCTATCTTCGCTATATAACAACTATCCTACTTTCTCAAGCCCTGATTTCAGTAATTGAAAAACTAGTTTTAATCTTCGCGACTGTCGCACAGATTTCCCAGTGCCCTCTTCGCTTTGTCCTGGTCTGCTGTGCCCTACCATCAAGACTCTTCTTCTTTCGGGGTGTGGCACCAGACAACTCTGTTTGACCTAAACACGACCTAAAGGAATTTATACAATAAAAAACTTAATCAGTAAGCAGTAAAAATTAAAGTAGCATAAAAATACAGATGCAAAATCGTGTCACCATTTTTGTATCATTTAACATATAAAAATTACAAAATTACATTTATAATTTTAGTTTCAAAAATTTGGAATTAATTCTCTATTTAAAATAAACATATATATATATATATATATATTTCCAATTTCACACAAGTAGAGAGATTATGGAAACTTTGGCACATCGGAACCTGGGATCGGAGCGTCGGAGCAGTTCGTGCTGTCATTCAGGTCGTATGGCAGACATCTTGAATCCATGTGGCCTTGACATGGACAATTGACCTTGACCCCGGTGACAAATAACATAAAAAAAAAATCCCAAAAATCGTAAAAAAAAAAAAAAATGAAATTAATTAAATACATATTAAAATTTTATTATTTGAAATTACTAAAATTTTATTATTAAAATTATAAAAAACTTATTTATTAAAAATTAACTAAACCAATACAATTCCGAATGTCCCCACCCCCGAACACCCGCACAACAGACGACTTACTCTCGCCAATTGTTATTGGATTTTTAGTCAGCAGGCCTCCACCCCCACCACTCCCCCTTCCAATATATTTAATTGCCCAATTACCACACCCCACCTTTAATTACTAACCTTCGTTCTACCAATTAGTCGCATTCGCATCACCCCCTTCCAATATATTTAATTGCACAATTGACTAAACCCCTCCAACCCCTTGCAATTGCTAATTCCGTCGTATGGAGCCATATCGGTGGGTTTTTCGTTTGTCATTTTTATATACACTGCTGGAAATGGCCATCTTGGATTTTCTATGTTTACATTTTCAACACCTATGTGGCTCTAGTGTATTCATTACAGTATTACCCGCTAGGCAGTGCTAACTTCTCGATTAAGCCACCAGGCGAGCTGATGTTCTCTTTTACCTATGCTCAACACACCATCTAATTTTTTTCGTTTGTCATTTGTTTATATTTTCAACACCTATATGGCGCTAGTGTATTAATTACCGATTTCGTCAGTAGTAGGGAAATAGGAGTTCAGAAACACGGCATCGGCGTCGGGACGCAGGACGAGCGGCGGTCATCTTGGATGACGTCATTTCCCTCCCTCTTTTTCCCTTTCTACCCCAAAAACGGCCAAATGTGCCAGAATTGCTTCAAAATTTCCCCGAATTTCCCTAAAAATTTTCCAAAATTTTCTTTAAAAAAATATCTCATGCACAATCCAGCTGGTTTGCACAATAAGGCTGGAACCGACTCAAAATTGTGCAATGTCAGCTGGAATGTGCAAACTGGTACGCGAGGCTCTCGTCTCTGATAGGTTATGCGAGGCTCTTGTAATGGTCTTGTCTCTGATTGGCTATGCGAGGCTCTTGAAGCTGACAAGCCAGTACCATTCATATTAGCTGAAGAATGTACGTGTTCATTGCCACCTGTTAAACAACTTCTCGCATCATAAGCATAGTTGACCCTAATTTCCGAATCGTATAAGATAAAGTCACCCAATTTGTAACATGGGCATGACCCCCCCGACAACGAAAATTATCGCAGAGGCATTTATGCCTTATACAAACTTATAGACATAGTTGACTGCAATTCCCGAACCGTTTAAGATACAGCTGCCAAATTCGTAACATAGACATCACCCCTGACAACGAAAATGACTGCATGGCCAGTTATGCCCTATGTGAACTTATAAAGTATAGTTGGCCGTAATTACCGAACCGTTTAATATGCAGCCGCCAAATTCGTAACATAGACATCGCTCCCGACAACAAAAATTATCACAAGGTCATTTATGCCCTATGTACACTTATAAGCTCTCTGATTGGCTATGCGAGGCTCTCGAAAGGATCTCATCTCTGATTAACTACGCAAGACTCTCGGAAGGATCTCGTCTCTGATTGGCTATGCGAGGCTAAGGGGTATCAACACTGACAAGCTAGCACCGTTTGTCATGGCTGAAGAATGTTCGTGATCATTGCCCCCTTGTTATGCAACTTCTCCGATCGTATAAGCATAACTGGCTCTAAGGTCCAAATCGTTTAAGATACGCATCACCTCCAACAACGAAAAAAAAAAAAAAAACAGAATCATTTAAGCCCTACAAGCACAGTTGCTCGTAATTTCCGAACTGTTTAAGATACAGACGTCAAATTCATAACATAGACATTGTCCCCACCAACGAAAATTATCACAGAGTCATTTATGTCCCATAAGCACAAAAATTATCACAGAATCATTTAAGCCCTATAAGCATAGTTGCTCATAATTTCCGAACCGTTTAAGATACAGGCGTCAAATTCATAACATAGACATCACTCCCAACATCTCGATAAGATATGCACCACCCCCGACAATGAAAAAAATTATCACATAATCATTTAAGCCCTATAAGCATAGTTGCTCGTAATTTCCGAACCCTTTAAGATACAGGCGTTAAATTCATAACATAAACATCGTCCCTGGCAACGAAAATTATTACAGTCATTTATGTCCTATAAGCATAGTTAGCTGCAATTTCCGTCCCGTTTAAGATACAGTCGCCAAATTCGTAACATAGACATCACTCCCGACATCTCTAAAGGGCCACGTCTCTGATTGGCTATACGAGACTCTCGTAACTTAGAATATTCCGACGACTCACGCAAACAAAGCTTGACCGAATCTAGCTCATAACATCAAAAGGAAAAATGCTCAATATTCATTACTAGATATTCCGAACATATATATTCTCTCTGTTGTTTAAAGTTAAATATAATAATTTATAGATAAATATAAGGTCCCCGACTGTCGGTGGCCGACATTATGTCAGTCAGTACCGATGGCGGTGGTAATTTTTTTCCCCTTCCAGTCCCTGCCACAACATGCTTGACTGTCAGTGGTGGCCATTTGATCAGTCAGTACCGACGGTAAAATTTGTTCCCTGTCAACCACTGACACGACGTCCTTCCGACACACACACACACACACACACACACACACACACACACACCTACCACACCATAACCAAATAAAGTTACAAAAAGAAACACTCACCAGTATAATGTCAGCAAAGTAGGCGATGGTAATATTAGTTCCCTGCCAGCCCCTGACACGACGTCCCCCGATACGCCCACGCACACACATGTACACACACCACTTACATACACCTTGCAGCAGCGTTGCCCTCCTACTTACTGTCCACATGGTATGAGCATGTGGATGGCTCTCGGACTTGGGACCGGGCAGTACACTATGCTTGTGACGTCACCAATATGTCCTTGGAAACATCACAAGTATAGTGTACAGTTGGGTTACAATGCTATAAATGAAAGTCGACCCACCTAAAAGAAAACAAAGCGGACAGATGAACGCACAGACAGATTACAGCAAAGGGAAAAGTACAGAAGAGAGTGTGAAGTGGGGATAGCACTACAGTGTGTCACTGGTCGCCAATACAGTGCGATGAAAAAAAAACAACACATACTAGTCACATGCCTGACAAGATAAGGATATCTCTTGCATGCAACCAGCCAGCATACCTGACCATATGAATATGACTCTGGCACATGCTACAGTATGCTGGAAACAACCACCAACAGCAGTGGTGGGATACCTGGCAAAACGATGCTTGCATGTGCTACAGTATACCGCTGGAAAAAAAAATGTACAGGACATACTGGTAACACACCTGACAAGATAAGATTGTCTCTTGCACGAGCTACAGCGTGCTACCAGCCAGCATACCTGGCAAGAAGAATATGGCTCTTGCATGTGCTACAGTATGCTGGAACAGAATGCGCGGAACAACAGTATACCTGACATGACTACTATTGCATGTGCTGCAGTATACTATAATATTGCAGGACATACTGGTAACATACCTGACAAGATAATAACATCTCTTGTATGAGCTACAGCATGCTACTAGCCAGTATACCTGGCAAGAAGAAGAAACGGCTCTTGCATGTGCTACAGTATGCTGAACGGGACATATGGCTACTAGCACCCTCAACAATATACCTGACAAGAGGAATACGACTCTTCTTGCACATGCTCTAGTACACTGCTGGAAAAACACTCTCTCAGGGGACATACATGTATATAATGATACGCCCTTGCCCCAGAGTTTTTTTTTTATTAGTTATGATAACCATAGGGGCAGTAAGTATGGCATCGTCCAGGACCTTCCGCTTGTCGTCCATCCACGAAAAAGCCAACTTGTTGGTACGATCAGAATATGGTACGATCTAATGCTACTAACCTGTACTCCCATAATGCGCTGGGACAAAAGGATACGTCTACAATCGTCAAGTGATACTGTATTCTTAACAATGCTCTTTTGTATCCTTTTCACGCGCTTCACTACCTTATCATGGCAACAACAACTATATGCGTACAGCTTCACCCTCAGCCCAACAAACTCGACCATATCGTTACCCTGCACTCATCCTTGAATTTACCAATCACTTTAGAATTGACAGGTGAGTAGCAGGGATGAGTGGGAGGGTAGGCACTGGTGTCGAACTCAGACATAAGTGTCGGGTCTGAGGCGAAGTCACTGTAGAAGTCGGGACAGGTAATCTCCATGACGAAGGAATCCGTGTCTGTATAGACGAGACCCACGTCACCGCCATACCATGCCCTCATCATGTCGTAGTAGAAGCGATACATGAGAGTTTTGGACAGGTCAAGTACGGCAAAGCCAGCGTATATGGGCTTATCAAATGTATTGCTTAAGTGGCCTAGCTTTATGAGGGATAACGACTCGTCATAAATCGTCCTACATCTGAACGATGGTTTTGCAATTAGCTTCTTCACCCGAACTTCTCTACATACGAGTTCCACACGCTGGCAAATACGCTTATTTTCCATAAACTTGCCATACGTAGCATTATTCATTAACTTGAAGAAGTCCTTCTCAAAGGCGTTCGTGGCTGCCTGGCATTTCATTGTATTCATATCAATATATTTCTTTAGCCACACCTTCTAAGGACACAGCGAATTACCTTCAGCCGCAACCCATGACCGCATGCTTGCTTGAGGTTCACATAATGTACGATGTAATGAGTCTTTGTCTCCAGGGTGGTCATGAGTTTCGGTTGTTTGGACCCGGGGGAGACACTCGTTCACTGGCAGGAATGGTGGATCTCTATGTTCCTTGTAAAGAGTGCTAGGGTACTCTACATCCACCTCCAGCTGTGGCGGTCCATTAAAACCTGCTGTATGGTAGCGGTAGGGGCATTGCCCACCTGTATAAATTATTAGCATCAACATACTGGAGGTAGGTAGAAGGCCTGTTGGCATCATAGGAGGCAGGAATGTTCTTGTTGTTAGCCACCACATGGTGTTTGATGCACTGGGCCACCCCTCCCTGGATACCAGTCTCAATGAACAGGTGGACGTCGTAGTCGACAAGTAGCTCCAACTCCACCTGTGTCTTGCGCAACATCGAATTGATCGAGAATCCAGGAGCACTCACTTAATGAACACAATCAAGCCCGTATGTGGTCAGACAGAGCTACCGGAAATTCTCAAAGACGTCGCACAGAATCAAGACATCAGTCTTCAGATATAGCTCTGTGTAGTTCGGGAGAGTGCGGCAGCCGAACACCATCCAGATCCATTGAGTGTGATAGTAGTTTGTTGCACTAATGTTACATCCGGTGAGCCTGTTGTAAAATGCATCGATTGTTGGCAACCACGGCTCGGCGAGCTTCCCCCAAGAGTCAACAAAATCGTAGGGGAACACGCCTTTGCGGATCACCAACTCGAGCTGTTCTGCTGTATAAAATCTGGTCGACGTCTTGAAGTCGTTGGATGGTAGATTCTGTGTGAGTGTCACGAGGCTGGCAGACATAAATCGAAAAGTATCGATAAACTGAATGGTAAATTGTTGCCCAAACTTTTACTGAAGGTAATTAGCTTTTCTTCAGTATGCGGAATAATATATATGTCCTGGGTATCATAGCCAAGCTGTTTAATAATAAAATTGGCATCGTATGTCAAGTTATGGAAGAGAAGTGGTAGTCTTTGGGGGTGGTGGCGAAGCTTGTTGCAGTTATTACACGCCGCCCCGATGAAGTTGCCTGTGAAATGGTCGTGATCGTGCACTTTCTGATTTGCACTGGTGAAGAGGCCGGAATAGTAGCAGCAGGTGGTGGCTAGCATTTAGCCAGTCCATTCGCCAGATGTTAGAGTACGCATAGGCTCAGACTGGCTATATATGTCTTTCGGCAGATTACCTATCCTCACGACTTCTTCCATGAACCGCCTCGATGCACCTTCGCCCGTGTAACATATTACACTTGTAGCTAGGCTGGTCGTCTTGGAGGCCGGTATAATGCCAGTATCCACCTTGATGTAGATGCCATAGCTGTAGGACTTGTGCTTTTGGTACCTATAGGTGTAGGATGTGTCCAGATTCGGCTGACACATCCGGACCGGCACCAGCATTGCCTCAAAGTCCGCGTACATGACTATAGGTACCTTATCACCATTCTGGTCATTCTGGAACTCGAGCACAGGAGGCTTGCCATTCTTGTCCGGTTGTGGCATTTCGGGCAAGAACTGTTGCGTGTACATTGCAGTACCTCCTGTGCTTGGCCAGAGTCTCAGCACCTGTCAGCCCCATCACAC
Organism: Clitarchus hookeri; assembly: GCA_002778355.1. NCBI lineage: Eukaryota > Metazoa > Arthropoda > Insecta > Phasmatodea > Phasmatidae > Clitarchus > Clitarchus hookeri. The sequence continues at coordinate 1,435,420 of NQII01000046.1, forward strand.
ATGACTCATTATCGTAAGCCTTGAGCCATCTTCTGCAGATATTAACATAACCATTGTGTGATGTCACCTGGGAGCATACCAGGTGGGAGAAATCAGCTATATAGCAGTAATGAGAGTTTGGGTGCTCCACTGTTGAGAGTAGTAGCAAGTCATAAGTGCTGGGCCAGTTCTTCCCCTGTCACCCGTATTGGCACTATCTTGGTATTTTCGTCGAGTGCGTAGATATTTACACTAACCCCCGGATTGGACCTCTTGAATGGAGCTATTTGCCATAGAGGGGTGGGGAACTCTATTGTACTAAAGCTGAAGTGCGTCTCCAGGTCGATGTAACGCTGGTACACTTTGCTAGTATTCCCGCCCTCTACATAGAATGCCAGGATCGCCCATTTAAAGCACTGTTGCTCCGTGTTTTGCGGGTTAACAATCGCATGTTTATCTTCAATGCTCGCAGGCAGGGCGATGTAGGAGGACGATCTCAGCGGGTTGAGATTATTGATGCACAGCTGAAACCTTTTCACAGACGTGACAGTCCAGCCACTTCCCTTCCCCATGTACTCGTCCTACTCCTGGCGCAGCTTGGCAATGGCGGCCGACACGGCATCTTCGACATCAGCTACATTGAAGAGGGGCACGTTCTTCGTCTTGAAGGTGCGGTGGTCCGTCTTGTCGTCATGTGGCTCCGGTTTTCCATATACGCACTGGAGGAAAGTATTAAATTTAACCACCCCCTGGTCCTCAATTTCCTGCTCCAGCTGGCCGATGATATTATTCTTCATCTGCTCGAGGTAGTCGCAAATATCTATGGCTACACTCGAGGTATTCTCGGCAAAGTATGCTTTCATATCGCCCCGAAATGTGCTCTCTGCCTCTACAAACCCATAGGTATTATACTCGCCGGCACTTGTGATAATGTTCCCACGGCGAGTGCGGCCCTCGGCAGCAATAACGTGAACTGGTGTGAGATGGGATGGGCCTGGCTGGGTGCTCACCATGCGTGCCCTTTTCGCCGTCCGGGAGGCTGTGGCAGTTCCATTACACTTAGCACTATGTGCACGCAGTGTATCTTTTCTGGTAAACTGGCTGCTGCAGTTCCCACATGCCAATGTCTTGGCATTGGAATTCGCCTAACAGCTGCGTTCATGGTGACGAGCATCACAAGAACGGCCGAAGCCTTCATTACAGAATGAGCAGTGGGATGATGCAGCCTGTCTGATCAGTCCTGTACATGCTATGCAATGGCTGTTAAGATTGTCGGTGCAGGCAAATGACATCCCACACCTATCGCACATGTGTTGTGCTGGCTACCTGAAGGGATTGAGGGAACAGTTGCATTTATCGCGTAAACCATTCGTGCGATCGGTAAACACCCAGTCGCAGAAACCACACTGTAGTGCAGGTCGATGTAATGTAGGGGCAATAAGTATTGCGTGTGTGGAAGAAGAAGCTAATGATGTGAAAGCTGAAGAACTACCAGACTCCATCTTGTCTCGACAAGTAAGTGGTGAGGGTGGCCTTGACTGGACGTATGGAACTCTTGATGATATGCAGTCGTTGTAGGCCAGGAGGTATCCTAAGGGGAAAAGTTTCTAGGGTAGTTAGAAAAAAATGTATATATATATATTGAGATATATATAGTACATCAATCCTAAACTAATATTGTATGTTACATCCCCATACAGTAAGTATAGAGTGAATGTACAAACGCAATGCGCTCGGAGTATGTTCCATGGACCTGTTGCAACCAGGGACGCATGCGTAAACAGAGCGGTGGAGCATAAGGAGAACGTAAAATAAACAAAATGATTCACATGAACGATAGTTATGTATGAAGGAGAAACAGTACTATGTCGCAGAACATGTTGGAGTAGTTTGTCTCAAGTGTGTGTAAACAGTAACACACACATACACACTAGCAACGCACATGTGTACAACGTGAATATATATATATATATACATATATATATATATATATATATATATATATATATACACATATATTAGTATAAGCTGACCGACTCAGTTACTATTNAGCTACATAAAACATGCTGTTCTTCTTCTACGATGGAAAACAATCGGGAAAGTTATTTGTGTTGCTACTGTAAGAAGACTTTTTCTCAAAGCTATCATGTCCGTCGACACGAGACTGGTTGCTTACGAAATACGAGTCATGTTATAATATCATGTGAAAAGTGTAAATCATATTTTCGAAGACGTAATATCTTAAAAAAAGACATATTGGAAAATGCAAATATCTCCTTCGTGCGCTTGTCAATCTGTATTTGCTGAGATTTAAGCAGAAGATTTGTCCATATATAACACGAAATTGATGGAATCGACTTAGTTGTTATTCGAATTTCGAAGAGTGAACATCGTCTCGACGATATTTATACATATCTTAAGCATATGAAACAGAATATATGGTTCCCTTAAATTTTTTTATTAATGTATGCATTAATGTGTAGTAGTACTGACTTGATCGTACCTATGCTTCTCAGCTTTGTCAAATTTTTTTCCGACTAACGTGAGGTATAGTACACAATGCTTGTGCAATATAAAAAGGCTGTCAAAAGGTTATAACTCTTTGCATTAATAATTATTTTTACGACTACCATGAGATACAGTACACGATGCTCGCGCAATATACAAAAGGTTGTTAAAAAAATTATAACTCTTTGCATTAATGTCTGTTTGCATCAGCTAGCTACCTTGAAAACATCCTTGGCATGGGAGACAGCTAAGAATTTCTTCGCCCTGCTGCAGTTATAGAGATGGGTGTTTGTAGACGGATTTTATTTCACGTTGTACATTTATGAGACTGGAATTCTAGGCAGGTACGCTAGCTCGTTATCTGGGTGCTGCAAGTGATTTAATCGTTCTGTTTGTTGTAATAACAATGTTCTATCGTTTACACTATGTCCCACACTTGACAGCGGAAATTTTTTCGCCTGTCATAACGTACAGTACACGATGCTCACACACGCATGTATTTGCCGGCAAATGCGAATAAAAAAATTATTTATATGTATATATATTTTTTTTATCTGTTTGTCTCAACGCGTAGCAGTGTTACCTCTCTCTCTTGCATGACTAATGGTTTAAAGGCTTGTTGTATCATATATGCTTACAGTTATGCTAATATACATAAATATAAATGACACATATTCAAAATAAGTACATATATATATATATATATATATATATATATATATATATATATATATATATATATANATAATTGATAGTTTTTAGTGTCTAACTGAATGCCTCTCGTAAATGAAAAGTATAATGTGTAAGAGTCGGCTGGTGTGTGGCAACACAACTTTCTCTAGCGTTTAGGGTAATCTCCCTTCGCTGACATAATAGACTTACGAAAGGTAATTTGTTTTCTTACAAATATTATCGAGACTCCTACATGCTGGAGGTGGGAGGCTTGGTTAATCTGCACTCAGTTTATTAGTCTGGTGGTAAATAAGACTGTTGCCATATCCGAGAGAATGTTAGTTTCAGCGTTTTATGTACATACTTGAATAGTTCGCACCGTGATTGGCATCGTGGAAATTTATCCCTTTATGACCGACTCTCTTAGACATAGGGCACTGAACAACTAAACGTATGTATCCTGAAAAACAAATACTTCTGCTGTGAATTTTTTTTTCTGGAAATTACCTATAGGTAGGGGCTGCGCGTTTTTTGGATGGTGTTAACTCACATGTCTCTTCGATGTCTGCCTGTTAATCTAACTCTGATTGGTTAGTCGAAAATAAGCAAGGATTCTCACAGAGACACATTGTCAATAAGCAAAAAGAGACTAGATCATTGTGTCGACTTCGAAGTATTATTATGTATGTACATTCAATCAAATTAACGATAAATGCATAGAATGGGCTAATGCCACAGAATAGACAATTATATAGAGACGAACTATCGTATCAGTTCCATTGTGACCCGTTATTCTAAGCTCTTTCAGTAGCTCATCAATCTTTTTTCAATTCACTAGCTTTGCGTTACGACGAGTAAACTCGAGAAATTAAAATAAAATAGGTGTGAAATCAACGATCTGAAAAGTAAACTTTATGGCAAGACATTGAATTGTATGCATTATTATTATTATTCCTGCTTACATCTTGTAAGTTTCATATTTTCTTGCTTACCATATGGCTGACTGGCGCTCGTACCTAAGTGCGCGCGTGTGTGTGTAGGTGAAAGCATCCGGGTGGCGTGGGGGAAAAGCGTACCCCGTTATGTCCT
>NQII01000046.1:1439692-1460116 GCA_002778355.1 Clitarchus hookeri
CTCGAGGGGGGGGGGGATAATCCCGTTGTTATGGTATTCTGGTTTTCCCTTATATATACAAATGTTACCTGAGTTAGACTGTCATTCATAGTTTTGTACGCGTGAAGATGGCAGCTCCACGCCGACATGATGAAGATTCGTTTCTCAGGGCAGTTGATGCGGCTGAGGCTGACATGACTTGAAATCGGTGTAACTTAACAGATAGACGACATCGACCACGACCACCATCGGCACTTAGTATTGTTAATTATGGTGCGAGCACATCATCGTCATCATCAAATGACTACCCTCATGGCTGGCGAGGTCGCGGTCGAGGTCTCCTCTGATGCATTCTGCGTCCCTATATTTTATTCGTCAGAACACACGCTCTGGTGAAGCTCGCGGGCGTACGACCGCAATAAGGATTAAGGGTTTGTGGACGTGCCGGCAGAGTGACGCCAGGAACCTCGCAGCTGCAAAGGCACCCTACCAAAGGTTTCTGCACGTGCAACTGTTCCTGCACGTGCAGACGACATCCGGAGACAACGGAAGGCACCAGGGCGCGGACACAGCTGCATTTTGCAGCTGCCCAAGGGACACCGAGATCCCACCACCAGCTGCGTCTGTCCCGGGCTTGTACCGCAATAAACCATGAGAGCTTTTAGCGGACGTGCGTGCAGAACGGGACAATAAACTTCCAGGCCAGAACCAAGGGACGACGCCACGCCGGCTGCGGACCACACGAGCAGCGGCCACGTGTTTTATGACCCAGGGGGACGACAAGCACCCCGGACACGTGCAGAGATGGGGCAAGTCGAATATGGTGATCAAGCCTACATAACCACGAGGAGCAGGACCAAGCGGGGCAGTCGGCCGACGGAAACGGAAGAGGACGGAGCGAATCCGCGAGCAGACGTCGACGGCAGCCGGCCGTCGTCAGGCGCAGAGTACTGCGTGGACCCGGGAAGAAGGAACTTCGAAGCCAGGCGCCGAGACGCCCACCAAGTTCGAGAGCAGTTCCAAGCCGCCAGCCGAGGGAAGACAGCGCAGCAGTGTCAGATAAGTAGTTCTACACCAAGTGTGAAGAATCTCCCCCCCCCCCACGACGCCAGTCGCGGCGTCAAACCATACGTAGCCTACATAGAAAAAGGGGAGGGGAGTTTGTCTCGTGAGTTCATGTACCAGTTAACCTGTTCAAGCAACAATAAAACTCGATTATGTGAACACACGTATAAAGTGTATGTTATTAGTAAATTGGACCTAGATACAACAGTGTCGACGTATTTGTACGCCCTATCACTGAGGGCTAGCATGTTCACGACCGCGGAGTGCGGCGTCTCGAGAATCAATACCTACTTCCAAACTTCAGCATTTGGCAGGTATCACCTCTTACCCCACGTCACGCTGTATCTAGCAGACCTATTGCCGTCGTGGCGCCTCTGGTACCTCAACCGGCTGTCCCAGAGGCACCGTTGTCGCCTGCCTTATCCGAGGCTGATACCTTCTCCTGCCGGAGGGGGGTAAGGTAGGCAACAACGGTGTCATGGCTAACCTCGACCTCGAAACGAGGATGACTCGTGATAATGAAAGCCCCATGTCGCGTATTCGATGCGAGAGAAAATAGTGCAACGCCCTTCCTCTTCAGTGTGAGCTTACATTTTCTAGGGGGCGTGCACGCTAAAATAATAATAGAAGTAAATTGTATACTATTTAGAGACGGAGCGAGTTGCTAGGGCAAACGGGAACAAGTAAGAACTCGGCCAAGAAACCATACCGGCTTTCACCTGGAGTTATTTTAAAACGAAATTTGGGCCGGACGAGTCAAGAATAGAACCCGTATCCCCCCGAATATGGATCTCCCCAGGTGTTTACTTATGCGTGCAGATATATGTGTTTATTAACATATGAATTAAATTTGGCATGTGTGAGAAATAAAACATGCTGCTGGAGCGACAAGCCTCCCCCCCCTCCTTTCCCTACTCGACCAACATTCAACTCTCCAGTGGTCAGTGCGCTAGGGTAAAGTCCACTTCAACACCTGGTGCAGCGCGACGGGACGTGTGCGCGAGCTCAGATTACGACTGCGCGTGTCTCTCGTTTACTTCTGTAGTGGCACTCGTATCCACTTATTTAAGTATGCTTTTGCCTTATTGGTTTTTTTTTGCGTCTATCAGTCTCGCCTGCAAATTGGGATATTTCGGGTTCTTTGTGTGTGTGTTTGACGTATGAGCAAGTGGAGAATGTACCATTTTTTTTTTATTTTTTTGTTTTTACAGAATCACAAAATATCTTTTATATCACCGGAATTAATAAAAAAATATCACATTTTATTTTTATACAAAAAAAAACAGAAGTGCAGTTCAAGTCAGTATTTATTTACAAAAAAATTTATTAACACAGAATTTATTTTGTAGTATTCTAAATTTATTAAAATAACATTAAAAACTCATGGCATCCGTAATGCACTGGTTGCAATATGCTCTAATTTTTTCTCACTTGTGAAGTAATTCTCTATATGTCTCGACGAGGTGGTCCACGGGTGGTAAATGAGAGCTGTATGCGCGTGACTTTGCTGAAATTCGCAGTGTAGTATAAATTTGCATGGTGGGCTAGCATCTCAGCAATTTTTTTTGGCGGAATTCATAAAGAAGGAATATTATTGACACTTGCTGGATTAGAGGCCGCACATAGACACTGAAGAGCCAAAAAATCTGGTATAAGCGTGCGTATGCAAATAACAGAGGTATGGAACCTAACAGAGTAACGCTATGCGGTCGGCAGCTAGATCGGTTACTGTTGCTGCAATGGCAGGTTATTAAGATATAAGTGAGTTTGAACGTGGTGTTATAGTCGGCGTACGAGAGATGGGACATAGCATCTCCGAGGTAGCGATAACATTTGGATGTTCGCATACGACTATTTCACGAGCGTACCGTGAATATCGGGAATCCGGTAAAACATCACATCTTCGACATCGCTGCGGCTGGAAAAAAAATCACGAAAGAACGGGACAAACGACGTCTGATGAGAATCATTAAACGTGACAGACGTGCAACCCTTTCTCAAATTGGCACAGATTTCAATGCCTCCTGCATACCTTCAGACACTAGTCGAGTCCATGCCACGTCGTCTTGCGGCATTTCTGCGTGNCTAGTCGAGTCCATGCCACGTCGTCTTGCGGCATTTCTGCGTGCTCGCGGGGGCCCTGCACGATATTAGGCAGGTTTACCAGTTTTTTTGGCTCTTCAGTGTATATATATGTATATGCTCACATGCCAAGTAGTAACGGCTACACAACTTACATAATTCAATATCAAATAAGAAATGTGGACTATTAATTTATTTATGACTTGGAAAACATGTCCTTGTGTCTCAAACGCACTGTAAAAAAGTGCAAATTTACACACTCTTTAGATTTAAAAATTTGTGTATTTGTGATTTTCGAAATATGTGTAATTTACAAATGTTTCTAAGAATCCAAAAAGGAATACAAATCAAAAACACGCAGATATAGAGTTATTAACTATAACATATGCGTTGAATTACACATTTGACAGTAGGGCTGGTGTACAAAAATTACAGACCCCCCCACACCACGTTTTAAAACAGCACCATGCTATGTAGATTTCACAGTCTTCTATATCTCGAGCAGCAGGGTCTTCAGTTCATTGGCTGCTGCCACAATCATGACTCATTCTCATGTTCGACTCGACCACATGGAACTCGGCTACCCGAGTGTTAAATATTGACTACTGTTCCAGAGTTGTACATGGCATGTCTGTTGAGACAAGAAAATAAAATATCATATAATGGTACTAAATGATTACGCAAAATGATACTAAAAATACGCCAACGTAAAGTGCAAACCTACTATTGGAAATATTAATTTACTATTCCGCCATTGTATTAACACAGTCATATCCATGTAAAAAGATAGTACCTGTTCCGCAGTGTAATTTTACCAAAACCACAAATTTTTAAATTTAAATTAAAAACATGTGTGAAAAAACTACAATTGCAAATAAATAAAAGTGGAATTTACCTGTACATATCTTAGCAAATATCAAAGTTGTCTACCTCAATATTAAACACCTGTACAGTTCGTACAGTTTTGTACAAAACGTTTTAGGTATTTAGAAGAAACCTCTAACTTCTGTTTGAAACAAGTACAAGGTGGTATTTTGTACGAACACATTTATGCCAGAGAAAAAATTATTTAAATATTACAACTTTAATTATTATAATCTCTGGAAGAAAAATATAAAATTACGCATTCACTGCGCGACGCATTCAAAATTTTGTCCTGGAACGTGTTTCATTTTAAAAAAAACTTTACTTTTTATTATTAAAAATCTATAACATAGGGTGCATAATTGAAATAAAACTTATGTGTACCACTTAAATTTAAGTTATTGGGAACATTCTGCTTTATACGGCATGAGTTTTGTAATGTTTTTACATCACTAACATTTTTTGTGTATAGGCTCTGGGAGGGGTTTTAACACCCAGCTCACCCCCTCCCCCCTCGCTATGCCCCTGAGTCTTATGTGCTTTTTTTTATTTTGGTACAAGTAAATCAATACACACTGATTTTATATAACAAAATCATAATTGAAACTTATCGCTGATAAAGTAAAAATAAACCTTTTTACGAAATGTACTTTCACTTTAAAGTTGTGAATAGCCAGCCTAAAAAAGGTTTTGTTTTATTTAATTCCCTCGGGAATATTTTTTAAAATGTTTTACACAGCTTATTAATTTCACTAGTTTAACTCGACGAAAACAAGTATGCTGTGAAATAAAAACGTGTTTCGCAAATGGTGGACGGAATTCGAAAACAATACCAGACGGCAGGTCAGAGACGACAAATAGCTTACAAAGTATCACGAGTGTTCCGCATACCGTAATAAGCCTATTATTAAAAATTCTGATCGGTAATTATTACAAAGTTGTGGTGGTATAGTGGTTACGACGTCTGGCTTATGTTCAAAGCTAAGTGGGTTAGATATCCGTCAGGTCCGGGCGGTTTTGGGGATTGTTATTATTTTTACGATTTTCACTGAAACTGTAGTTGTAATATTACTGTACAGTAGGTATGTAAAAGTGCTTGACGTAGGGGAGAAATACAAGAACATTTAAATTGTATATTTTCCCCCTCGCAGTGCATGTAATTTGCCTCAAAGACATGTGTAGAAATAACTATAGTGACATGGAATTTTTTTACAAAACTCTTGTTATTATATTCTTTCATTGCCACATTAAGTGCACGGACATTATAGGTGTAAAATTACAGCAATACTAGATAAAAACACAGTTTTTTTTTTGTGAATTAAAACTAACATTATATTTATATTATTATCTTACCATCGTTTTAAATTACAAATCTATGCTTGCATGTTTACAACTACAGTGTGGAAATATTTAAACGCCACGCAAGTGTTTTAATAACCCCATTTCAGCGTTAAATAACATGCATTATGTTGTAAAAATTGACATGCTCACTGAGTAGCAATTTTTGCTGCCACATACATTCTGTGTAAAAGTACATATATAAGGTCATTATTATTGCAATGCATGTCAATATAAATACATTTACAAAGTTACGTGAAATTACAATCATCCAGTACGAGTGTTTAAATTTCTGCTTTGGCTCAACATACACAACAATGTGCGCAATTTTTCAGAAACAATGTTGGGATATTTTTAATATTCTGTTCTTGTCTTCATACCATCCCCAATGTGTAAAACTATCGATAGAACTTTACGAAATTTTGCCCCCTCACTAAGTGGCAATTTTTGCTGCTACAAACATTCTGTGTAAAATTACACACATTTTTTACAGTGAATGCCATATTTTATTAGCTGCGTGCTGCTGGCGTCAATTATAACATGAGGTAGTATAATGTGTGTGCATGTATTTATATTTGTAATGTTTATATTGCAATAATGTGGTTCTGCTAATATTTACAGGTGTTGCTCAAATGACAAACTTCGACCTGAATACATGCCTCCAGCTGTCTTATCATAGACTGTCATATTCCTTCAATAATACCAGGTATTAATCGAATACGTTGGCTGGTTACTTGGATACGCTGACGAAGTCTTTGTTTTCAAGTTTCCGCGCAAATAAAAATCTAACGGATTAAGTCTGGAGAATGCATAGGCCCCTAAATAGGTCGGGCACGACTTATCAGTTGGTTCGGGAATATTTCGTTCAAGTTATTTCGTGCTATTTGGTTAAAATGTTGCGGGACACCATCACGTACAAATTAAATGCGACGCGCAGCAACAGGGAAAACGTCTTCCAAATGATTTGTGCGAAAATCAAGGAAAAATTTGCCTGTTAATCACCCAGCAAGAAATACAGGTCCGATTAGATTGTCGCCAAGTATTTCTGCCCATACATTGACACTGAATTGTTGTTGGTGTCGCGATTGACGAAAACACGTTTTTTCCTTCAACCCAATGATGATTGTTCTGAAAATTGGCGATTCCATAACTGGTGAATCCAGCTTTTTATGTAAATAATATGGTAAACAGAAAAGAAGAATCACCGAGAGACATCCGCTGAAACCAAGTACAAAGCTTGACTCTTGGAAGAAAACCGTCGTTATTAAGTGCCTGTACCCGTTGCACATGGTAGATATAAAACAGTTGCTGTCGCAAAACTCTCCAAACTGTCGCGTGTCCAACATTATTTACTGCTGCTATTATTCGTGTACTAGTGCCAGTATTGCCTTCAACATGCTGCAAAATCCGCCCCTAGAGATAGACAATTCTAATACTTAGAGTGATCAGTACTTGCCATCTTGGATTTACGGAATTTTTGCCACAACTTGCGTTGCAGAATTCGTACTTTATTTTAGGCATAAAAAGGGCATATTACATTGCTTTGTACATTTTCTAAAACACGTATTACTTGTCTACTGCTATTAGTATCATTTCTGCAAACTCCCTCAAGGAAAACCTACTTGTATCTTGGTGGCAGTCTCTAGTCAAGAATTGATAAAGACAGTGCCAATACACTGATTGATAAAGCTTCAGAAGCTATAATTTTTGCTGTGTTGTTCGAGAATTTTTTTTAAACATATTTAAATGGAACTTATGGCAAAAAATGGATAATTTCAAGATGACAAATACTGATCTCCCTTAACGGATTGGCGACCGTCTGAAACACTTTTTTTTAATGAGCCTCTATCTCGTTGGCGTTCAAGTAAATGGAATATTTTCTTGAATGGAGTATGTCAATTAGGGAAACGATTCGCATAAACGCTTGCATCTTCTGCATTACATTCCGTTAGCCCATATACCAAATGAAGGCCTGTCATTTCCTTGTTTGAATTAAATCATTATCATATTAAATCATTCACAGTACATCCAAGTATAGGCTGTTCACGATTCTTTGAGCACTTTTGAGAACCATTTTGAAAAATTTCACCACTTTTTACCTGCCTATATTTTAACGGGCACACTAATTGACATGCGCTCAGTAAAGTTGGTAACTACAGGAAGAAAGTAGTTCCATGTCTTAATGTTAAATTAAAAGTGTTAAGGTAAACATTTATCAATACTGAATTGATTAATTTTNGAAAGTAGTTCCATGTCTTAATGTTAAATTAAAAGTGTTAAGGTAAACATTTATCAATACTGAATTGATTAATTTTGTTTTCCGTCGTTTAATGCTTATAAGTGTAAGAATCAGCACATTTGTAAAATATTTATTTTTCTAATAATTTCACAGTTTCACTTGACTTACACACGAATATAGGTGAGCAGGTTCATGGCAATGCACATGGCGTAAGTGAGTGAGTGAAGAGATTTGGGCTGCTCTTAGCATCGAGGTCTTGAGAGTCGATGTATTTGATGGAAGAATAAACAATGTGCGTACAAGAAGTTCTTAATCAGGGGTTTCAAAAGTGCTCAGTTTACCGTGGACAACCTATATTAACTGCTCTTGTCAAGAGGCCAAACAGGAATAACTCATAGCATATAACAGGCTGAGAGATGTCAAGCATGTAGGTTTAAATCGGAAACAAGGTCAAATAGGTCACATGACTATACTAACATTTTTCATTGTTTTGTCTCTCCTGTCCACCAGTGAAGTGGGTCGCACATGTTAGAAATTAGCATGTATATACATATACACATTCATGCATGTAATTGTTTTGTGTATACGGGGTGGAGTGGAAATGGACATTCAAACGTTGTTAGGTGATTCGTAATTCAAAATAAAGTGGGAAATATAAAGGGAGAATATTGAGTTTGTAAACTGTATTTTTGCGAAATATCGGAAAGGAAGTAAAGTTAAATTTCAACTCTCCAAACATTGTTTTATGTTACCGCGATCTTCAACCTAGGAGTAATCTCTAATACCTTCCACCATGATGAAAATAAAAAGGTTTCTACCCTCTTATTGCATACAGCTTCTTTACCGCTAAGACTAATGAATGCTCGATTGGTGTTGGTTTTTTGAGCACCATGATCTAATTAACAATAATGGTCGTCTTGTTGCAACTGCCCAGAACCAATCGTTTTCGTGTAGAAAGGCACACAATCTTCGGCTGCAGTGATACAAAGCCTATAACGTAGGCAATTCTAACTACTGTACCTCGTCTATGGTTTGCATCTGTACCCACTGCGCAGACGGCGGAGGAGGACATTCTTAAAACTTACTGTAAACAACAGCTACAATTCATTTAAAAGCGTATATTACAGAAACTGATTGTTTGTTACTGGAGGTAGTCAGTGTGTGGTGCCGGCTGAAAGTATTCGTATTGCCTACGTGCTAGGAACTGTATCACTGCCGCCAAAAATTTTGTGTTCGTTTTGCACGAAAACAGAGCGTCGTGGGTAGTTGCAGCAAGAGGACCATCTTTTTTGTTAATGATGTCATACTGTTCAATAAACCAGCTTCAAACGTTAATAAATCGTGACGGTAAAGAAGTTGCAAGCTATAAGACGGTGGTCAGCGCTTTTGTTTTCTTTACGGTGGGGGTATTAAAGAGAGCTTGCTCTTAGGTTCAAGATTCCGATAACAGGAAAAAATCTTTGGAGAATTTAAATTTAACTTTACTTCGTGTCCAATATTTCGTAAAACATATTTTGAAAACTCAATAGTTAAGAAATTATATCTCCCTTAATATTCAGTATAGTATAAAGCATTCCATATCCACTTTATTTTGCATGAGGAATCACCTAATGAAGTTTGTCAGTTAAATTCAGCCCCATTATTTGTGTGTGTGTGTATATATATATACACTGAAGAGCCAAATAAACTGGTAAAGGCGTGCCTATGCAAATACCAGAGGTATGGAACCAATTAGAGTAACGCGATGAGATCGGCAGCGCCTTTATAAGACAACAAGCGTCTGGCAAAGTTGCTAGATCGGTTACTGCTGTTATAATAGCAGGTTATCAAGATTTAAGTCAGTTTGAACGTGGTGTTATAGTCGGCGCACAAGAGATGGGACATAGCATCTCCAAGGTAGCGATAAAATGTGGATTTTGGCGTACGACCATTTCATGAGTGTACCGTGAATATCGGGAATCTGGCAAAACATCACATCTTCGACATCGCTGTGGCCGGAAAAAGATTGTGAACGAACGGGACAAATGACGACTGATGAGAATCATTAAACGTGACAGACTTGCAAACCTTTCTCAAATTGGCACAGATTTCAATGCCTCCTGCATACCTTCAAACATTAGTCGAGTCCATGCCACGTCGTCTTGCGGTACGTCTGCGTGCTCGGGGGCCCTACACGATATTAGGCAGGTTTACCAGTTTTTTTGGCTCTTCAGTGTACATGTTAAGGAAAACATAGGTTTATTATTTATATAAAGTTTTATTTTGTTAATTTTATAATGTGCTGGCTAATTGGTCTGTGGAAGATGCGGGTAGAGGTGTACTTCTTGTTGCTCATGTGGCGCTTTCTTTGCTAGAAATTTGGAGAAGCCAGTTGATGAAGTAACATTTTCTCGCAGCACTCAGTCCAAGAGTGGCTCTCAACGTGGTGGAGCGTGAGTTCGTCTCCCAGATGAAGTGTCTGCCCCACGATTCTTACAGTAAGCCTTACCTCAGGTTTTAGAGTGCATTTGGGTTGGTCTGTTTGCAGCAGTTGTGTCCTTAAGAACACCACCTACTCTGTCGCAATTAATCGCACTGAGGCGTTTANGCTAGAAATTTGGAGAAGCCAGTTGATGAAGTAACATTTTCTCGCAGCACTCAGTCCAAGAGTGGCTCTCAACGTAGTGGAGCGTGAGTTCGTCTCCCAGATGAAGTCTCTGCCCCACGATTCTTATAGTGAGCCTTACCTCAGGTTTTAGAGTGCATTTTGGTTGGTCTGTTTGCAGCAGTTGTGTCCTTAAGAACACCACCTACTCTGTCGCAATTAATCGCACTGAGGCGTTTATTCCGATGTCCGTAGTTTTCTACTGAAATCCCACGGCGTACAACCATTGTACATCGAAAATAGTGAGACAGTTATGCTCTACGTTGAACTTAGGTATGTATAGCGTCTGTCTGTATGAGTTCCTATTTTTAGTTGGCGCTGTGGTCGTGTGGTTAGCCTCCGACCTGCTACCAGTGCGTTCCGGACTCACTTCCCAGCGGGAAACATGGGAAACGTGGTGGACGTTGCCTTTTGCCGGACGGCTTTCTCGAAGTACTCCCACTTTACCAGCTCCGCACTATATCGCTTCGCTTATAAGAGTGTCAAAGGCCTTGTTACTTAGCGGCTTCAAAATGTCTTGATCCTTGTTTCTTATAAGCTATTCGCATTTAACCTAGCACTTTTGTAATTAGCCTTTGAAAAACGACATGCACTGTAACTTGAAATATTTTTTATGGACACGCCAACTGGCGTGCTTCGAGGTAAATTTTTACAGCGATTCAGAAAAAGTTTTTCCTAGACTTAACGTCGTATTAACAGGAGGGTGCATACATTTATGAACACTGAATAAACGGTTGTTTTAGTTAATGTTGATGTATAAGTAATAATTTGCATATTAGTGACAAAGTAAACCCGAAGCTGGGCTATCGAAAGTCCTCAATGAAATATCGAATGCGGTGATGGGGAATGGTGCGTCTTCAGACTCGCATCTAGAGAGAAAGATCGAAGTGAGTAAAATGATTATCTGCGTCCGGGGACAATGTATTTTAAATGGGACAAAACTGGCACCTGGCACCGGCGCCGGCCACCATGTTGTGACGTCACCCAACCTCCATCTTCGATCCAGGTGACCTTGATCCACCAACTTGACCTTAAATGACCTTGAAACAAAAAAAATGGCAGACAAATTTATTTACTCGCATTCGCTCTACCCCTTCCACACCATGCCATATCTACTGTCCATTTATTTTTAGTATCACCCACTAGAGCGCGCTGGTAACATGTTTCAACCACCAGAGATATATTACTATCGACAATATTGCTATCGACTTGTACCGAATGGCGACGAGGTCATGTAAAAGTCATATATTTTATTATTCTCAAAATGCAAGTATTTTTATTTAAAATGTTTTTTTATATAAAGTGGGTTTTTTTTATAAAATAAGCAAAACACAACATATTTTTTACACGAAATTTATTGTACACAAAATAAAATATTCATAAGCAGCAAAAATGCAATAACTTTTATTAATCTTCCTAGAACAGAGTCCAAATTACATGTTATTTTAATATGCAGATCTTCAATTATGATTTATGGGTATCTAGTAGAAGGCTGAGCAATTAATGAATGGCGGTACTCTGCAGTGCCCTATAAATGGCCGCACAAATCACAGGGTCGCTACGAAGACCTTCGACACAAGCAGCAGCAGTACTTGACTCCTCTTTAATCGATGGTGCTATGATGCTAGTACCAAAATCCGGATATCGACACCAGGTCTGTCAGTAGCAGAACCGGCATCAGCAGTCTTGGGAGTACGAGTGGGTGCAGGTTCATCTCTGGAACTGGGGACAGAAACATCCATGATGGGCACTGACACGAATTCCTGGCGTCGGCGATGCACTCGGTGGCGTCTGGTCTTCTGGCTATTGGCATCCTTCTTGGACCCAGGTTGCTAGGAGTGGGCCAATGTTTCATTTCCCCGCATGGAGCGAATCCACATCACAGTCTGGCGCATGGATGGTAGCATGAGTCAGTGCCGAGGGGCTGATTTGGTCCACGGTGCCAGGAAGCTGCATCTGCGGCGTCATGTGGAACACGACACAGGCCGAGGCTCCCAAACAGTCCAATTGAAACTGTATTAGTTCATAGACGATTGGAAAATGTGTGAATTGCCAGTGCTGCATGCCGCTACCATCGCAGGTATTGATGTAGGTGCGCAGAAATCCATCTTATGCGGTGAAACTATACTCCACGCTACCATAGTCTGGCTTGGTGCTTGCATAAATTTTCGTAGGACCGAATAGAGTCATGGTGACGATCATACCTCTAGGCATCGACTAAACGAGCTCGTTGAATTTTCCCACTTACATATAATACGGATGTCGATCAGGTGTGCCACATATGAAAAACTAAATTCTCTCACATTTCGAGCAGATCGGATGACTTCGTGTCTAGTCGTAGGCAGTCGATTACTGGTCCAAGTACGAGGCACACCATTTGCGAGGCAGCTGCACACTCTTCAGTGCGCAGGCCTAGTCAGGTTATGACCTGTAGCAGACATGATGATGCGAATCGCCATAAAGTTTCGTCAGCTTGCGCAGCGAATGCCACATCCATACTTGGCCTGCATGTCTATAATTTCCACTGCCAATTTACACAAGTCGCTAAGCAGTTTTTTTCTGCTCAGATCCTGCTACACAAATCGGGGCCCTTGGGTACTGAATCAGGAAGTCTCGCAGCACGTTTCCCACCTGATAGTATGGAATCTTGCCGTCGCCCTATTCCATTCCATGGTAGTACTTGGTTATCCAGGAGCTTATTTCCTTGCTCCTCTCGTCCAACAGTTTCCATGAATAAAGGGGGCGGAAGGAGTGCGTGCGGGTTTTGCCATCGTCGTCGTAGGACACTGCCACCTCCTTGAGCACGAAACTATTTTGGCTCTGGAAACCCTGCAGATTACAGTACATCTTGAAGCTGAAGATGCTCGAAGACGACTAAACAGTTCTAGTGTGTGAACAGTTATATTTATATATTTTCAGCTCTGCTCACGACAGTATTTTGAGTCTTTTCTTGGTAATTGTACGATACAAGCAGTTCGTGAAGTATCAGGTGGAATGTGTACATGTGGGCAGGTATAATTCCCTGTGCCGTGAATTCGATCCTGCAGTCGATTACATTGGAGGTAATATGCTCGTCCTGTTTACTCACATCGAATACCATGAGCAGGGCCAAACTCTTGAAGGCATCAAGGATCAATATCGTGGATTGGTTACGTCTATAATATGCATTTTGGAATTGAGTGTGCATCTGATATGCCAGCAGGTACTCCCATTTTCAAAGTTCATGTTCATGTCCACATATGGATAGCTTTCGCTATTCAAAAATATTTTCACATTTTCTATTTGACACGTGTCGAACTGCGAACGACTCACTCTCACATTGTGTTGTCTTCCGGTCTGTAGCTCAACGATGATGTACCTCGGTTTCTCAGAAGCAAAGCTGGACTTCACCATCCAGTTGATGCACTGGCTTGCTGGCTATCCGAGGTATGTCTCGAGACTCCACGACCTGAAAGCAACATCGATGTTTTTGCCATCTTCCACATTCTTCAACTTTTTTACGCGTTCTGCAGTGCTCAACTGCACATAAGGCAGCATCCATTCGATAGACTGTAGTTTCAGTTCTACTGTCTCCAGGTTTTCTCCTGTGCCCACGATGGTGTCTGCATGCAAATTAACTAGAAACAGCACCAGTTCCTGCTTCGAATTGAAGATAATTCATTTGTAGTCTTCGGCAAATCCCAATAGTATGGAGAGCGGGATGCACACTTCAAACTTTCCTCCAGATTATATAGGAACACTGTAGTCATCTTTGATTCCGCAGCCTGCGATCTTGGAGGCAGACAGCTCATCAGGCTCGAGCGAAAGGTAATTTTTGATCACTGAGGTTATGCTCACATCTCGCAACTGGTTCACCTCAACGCCATTGAGAAAATATGTGATGGGATCGATCAGGTGAAGAATTCCATTGATCGTTTTTTTCGTTGATGCTGGGTTGGACCATCTTCTTTCATTAGAGTCCGTATAATTCGCAGGAAAGACTGGCAAGGAAGAGAGCAGATGTATTGGTGTTGGACCACAATCCGAACTTCCGATGGTCGTGTGTATGGTCCGATCAGGAAAGGCTGGTAAGGATGAAGTTCCGCCTTTGTTACACTATCTTCAAAAACGGCTGGTTCTTCGATGTTTAGGTAATCTTCTATGGCGATTGACTTTGAAGCCAAGACTGCAGAGGATAATCTCACTAGCATGTATTGACTCCTTGGAGACCTGAGACTTACTGATTGCAGGCATTGCACAGCACTTTGTTTTATTGGTTCTGGTTACCCTAAATCTTATTCCCATCTTCTTAAACGCAGGCATAGAGTAATTTCATCGTTTCTAAAGTTTACCAACTCTCCATGTTGGTCGACGACTGCCACGACCACATCGTGTGCTCTCTTCGCGACGACAAGAATGTAAATGATACTTTGCAGTGCTACGACCAGTTTAAAACCTGGAGGGACCATCGACGAACACTCGTGCAGCATATTTCTCGGCCTACCATCGAGGTATGTGTCACTCGCTAAATTGCAGTTTGTTCGTATCACATTGACTGGCAAAGTTTTTACGGGCCGTGACGACTCGCGTGCTTTGCCAGTTTCGTAAATGTGTGGCTCGAACCCCAGCATCGGTCTGATAGTATCCAGTTTCGTAAATTCAATATCTTCGCTGCATCTGATGACACTCTTCAGAGTATTGGCATCCCCATGTAGTTCGAAATCCATGTCAGGGGACATAGAATATTCAATGTACCTTGCAATGTCGGCTTTTTCATAATAGCCTACAGGCAATGTTACTTCTTTGGAGACATTATCACTTTATACGAGGTACAGCTTCCAGTTTTTTTTATCGATGTTCGGTATGGCATTGTAGGTTTGAAAATCGACAAGGTCTATGCACCACTCCCCCTCCGGGTCGAGTAGTGGGAAGTGTACAGCACGCAACTTGGAGCCATGCCCCATGAAGGTAAGCGTTATCGACATGACTGATGGTTTCCCTTCGATGTACAGCCATTGAAAACAATTACTTGTACGAACGAACCAGGAAATGAATACACAAATGTCCGCAGTACCACGTGTTAGGCATTTGCTCCATCTCATAGTTGTAAGTCAGCTTCGTTCCTTTCAGGTACCATCGCAGTTAGGGTGGAGGATGCAAGTTCCCAACACTATCATAATAGTCTGCATGTTTGCCTCGTTTTATGTAAGCCACCCAGTGTGTACCGGGCCCGGCTGTCATGTCCAAATTAATTATGGCGAACTCATTACATTTTGGTTTCTGTGGTAATTCGTCTCTCATAAACACTTCTCTAAAATTAGGTATTTTTAATTTGTGTGCATACAGTTCCAAATTCATGTTAGTGAGTGGTCGTTTCGGTAGAGATATAATCATNGTCGTTTCGGTAGAGATGTAATCCTTACCTCTTCCAGCTGCGTCGCTTTTGCACACTTCCGCCTCCTAATGTGTATGGCCTTAGGTATAGGCCCTGGACGTTTCTTTACCCATGGCGATAGCTTCCGTTTTTGCATTATGTCTTTGGGCTTTGGACTACAGCTTCTGTTCGTTCGATGCTGTGTTGACGGCTCGGATTATACCACTCGTGGCTCCGATTAGGCCCCCGAGGGCCTCGAGTGCAGGCAAAATCAATGGAAAAAATCCGCCCGTAGATGTTTTCTTGGACTTGCATGCTTTTCTTCCCATTGACACTACTCTTCGTTTCACTTGTGCCTTTCTATTGCTCTCTGTACCTTTTCCCATTTTAACCTGTGCCTTTCTCTCGCTCTTGTCACCCATTCCCATCTTCACCTTGGCTTTTATCACATTGTATACGCCCCACACTGCTACTTTTTCTCAGAGTCCATTGTTTGAAGATTTTCTTATCTCGTTGGCCTTCTGTGCAAGTATATTATCTGTCTGATACCTAGCTTGCAGATCCTTAAGCTGGGAATAGGCCATGTTGTGCTACTTGCATGCCTCGTCCAGGGGGTTTATGCATGTCTCGTTGCGTGACAGCCTTTTAGCTAGCTAGTTTCCAGGCCGACAGAACCTGTATCCTGGAATGTGCATCTCGAATGGTGTATTATTGATGAGTGAATCAACGATCCCGCTTCCATTTACAGCCTTACCTCTTCGAGATATCGCGGTGAACTGACCTAAAAACTTATAAATATGCTCCTTTTATACAGTTTTGTTTCAGTATCGTTCTAGACTTGGAGTAGTACGGATGTATCACATATTCAAATATGTCATTTCAGTGCAAACTCTGCCAGAGACAGTTTGCCAGGAGTGATAATTTGAAGATACATTATATTACCAAGAGAATGTGATTCATGTCATCAAGAGACTTGTTTATTCTACCTCCTCCTTATCACCATCCAATTTATGATATAAACCAAGCAGAATAAAACAGTTTACAGATCGCCAAGCAAGATGTTACTCTTCCTAAAAGCATTCATGCTGGATATGAAGATATCTCCCACGAATCGCAACATGGAAGCCTATTTCCGAATACAGTGAGGTGCATCATCGAGGGACCATCAAATTATAGGAAAACATGCATCATACTGAGCCTGTTGGAAGAACCGAACGGCCTTAGGTTCGAGAACATGTACCTATATTAAAAATTGCTATATCAACTGAAATACCATCGATTGGCACAATTACTGCACAATTCCCTTGCAACAATAATTATGCAGTCGTATCACCGAGTGAAGCATTGGTAAACTCGATATTTTTCTTCGATGTCATTGCCTGCGAGAAGCAAAAGTGCATTCAGGAGTACTTTAGCATGGGACGACATACAAAGTTGGACTGTGTATACCTCGGCCAGACTTATTCGCGCATACCCAAACAGCTGCTCTGCGACAATGCAAACATGTTGGTGTTGTTTCGCAGGGACGATATGAATTTGCAGCATGTTTACGAAGATCGTGTAAATACAGGCATGATGCTATCAGATTTCAAGAGTCTGTGTGCCTCGTGCTGGAAAGAAAAGTATGGATTTTTGACGATCGTAAAGGACTGGCCCCTATATAATGGAAGTTACCTACAGGGATTCGATCAGTATCGTTGACCATCGGGAATGTGTTACATCATATCGAAATTCGGGAAAAGTAGCCTCAAGCTGCGTCTTGACAAAAACGAAGATGGAGGTTGTCTCCTACCAAGAAACGATGGAACCTGCGATGCTGGTAGAAGAATAATTCGAAATGTTGGCGAACCCGAACGATCGGAGGATGCTGCTACTAATCCTTTCGACCTTGAAACTAGTTATTCCATAATCTCGAAACTGCGCAGTATGTTGACTGAACAAAACACATTCTTTCGCAACTACNCCTTGAAACTAGTTATTCCATAATCTCGAAACTGCGCAGTATGTTGACTGAACAAAACACATTCTTTCGCAACTACCTGTCCGAGCTCGGGGCGAATATGGAGCATGTGAAGACCGAGATCGTCCGCGATATGGTGGTCATGGACGAGCATGTAATGAGANGCTCGGGGCGAATATGGAGCATGTGAAGACCGAGATCGTCCGCGATATGGTGGTCATGGACGAGCATGTAATGAGAGTTCAAAGGCAAATTATCGATAGATTGAATGTGGCATCTGCACAAAATGAAGAGAATTTGAAAGAGTGAAAATATTCCATTGATCATACATTTGATTCCTCGATTTCCCGTCTCACCACGAAAAAGGATATTCATAACCACAGTAGGGACATATTGGATGCCTGCAGCGAACGCCTGGGCAATATCGAATGTATTTTGACAGAGATGCACCACTTAACCTATAAAAGAGAGCAACATTAACTATTTTTATTCAGTAGGATGTCAGACATTGCTATCGACTTACATCGGACGATTCAGTCTGTTCGCTCTAAGCATTTATTCACCAAGAGAGCCAAAATTTCAGCGACTTTATTAATGAAGAAATTTTTAAAACCGTTACTCGTTGTCTCGAAGTGCTCAGGGAGAACGATGGAGCACCCATAATCGTGAAGACCAAAATCGACGATACTGTTGAACCTATGAAGAAGTGGAAACTTGATGATGTACAAACAGATCGGGACGATGGATTGGATGCGGATTTGTCACACNTGAACCTATGAAGAAGTGGAAACTTGATGATGTACAAACAGATCGGGACGATGGATTGGATGCGGATTTGTCACACAATAAAAAGGTATGGAAGAAAGTATTCAAACCCAATGCTCTGGTTCGTCGCACACATCTTGCAATAATGATACAGCATACCATATATGTATAGTCATAATGATAAATGGTTTCTCGGTGCTAATGAAATAGATTTTCTGCTGGTTGGATCGTCAAAGTAGGTGGTTACAAGACACACGGAACCCCCGGTCTTTAAAAACTTCTATTTCTCAAGGAGCCCAGAGAGTTTAAGGAATCCTTCCTTGTGGAATACAAGATGTTGCTCGAACTTACACATGCACCTTACCAAGATAACAATCCTGAGACAGGTGTTTATAAGGACGAAGGTCACGAAAAAATTGACATTCTCNACATGCACCTTACCAAGATAACAATCCTGAGACAGGTGTTTATAAGGACGAAGGTCACGAAAAAATTGACATTCTTGCAGACCTCTTCAGTGGTCTAGCACTGAAAAGCGGCGAAGGTCTGAAGAAGATAGACGGCGACAAGAACACCGACTATGTATTCTGGGACTACCCGAACAGGCTGGTCGATAGACTACGACTACTGCTTGCTTCACAAAGGGTTGGAAATTACTTCCACACTAACAAGATAATTTCAATCGTCGAAGAACCGAAGGAGGGAGGCTACATAGAATGAGTCGATCGGGAATCGCTAATGAACTGCACACATCTGCGAGACGCAACTACCATCGCTGCAAGGTCGTGATATGTGGGGTGAACGACCTATTTCAAGCCGACCTCGTCGAAATATTACCGTGTTCTCGGGTCAACTAGGGCTACAAATATATGTTGACTGCCATCAATGCATATAGAAAATTCACCTGGGTCAGACCTGTCAAGTCGAAGAATGCCCGTGATGTCACCGAGGCCATGGCTGATGTGTTGCATGAAGGACGCATCCCGACTAATCTACTAACCGATCNCCATGGCTGATGTGTTGCATGAAGGACGCATCCCGACTAATCTACTAACCGATCAGGGCAAGGAATTCTACAATGCAAAGTTCAAGGTCCTGATGAAGAAACATAACATAAATCATTATTCCACATACAGCAATCTCAAACCTTCTACCATCAAGAGGTTCAACAAGACTCTGAAGGGCAAGATGTAGAGGCATTTCGTTGCGAATGGCAACTACAAGCGGGTGGATATACTCCCAAAACTCTTTCGCTAGTACCATTCTACCGTTCACTCTACCACACACATGAAGCCTGCAGATGAGAAAGATGACTCCCTGCTTCGAACATTGTACACTGACATGAAAAAGGAGGGACCCACGCAAGCCTAAAGCCAAGGTTGGAGACCTGGTGCGCATCTCCAAACAGAAAGGCATCTTCGACAAAATATTTACAGCGAATTGGATCCCCGAACTCTTTCGTGTTCGATGTATACGCAACTATGCTCAGAGGACCTATTTTTTTGAGGATCTGAATAATGTTACCGTCCATAGAGGTTTCTACGCCGAGGAGATCCTACCTACAAAGTTCCCAGATGTGTATTTAGTTGAGAAGGTGCTGAAACGACGTAATGGATGGTCACATGTCAAATGTCAAGTGGTGGGATTTCCCAGCCCACTACAATTCCTGGGTCGCCGATGTGGACATCGAGCGATGGCACCGAAGATCACAATTAATATACCTATGTAAATGTGTTTATTCGTGTCATAATTTATAAAATAAATTTTGTGCAAAAAAATATGTAGGGTTTTATTTATTTTATAAAACTTTTTAAAATAAAAATACTTGCATTTTAAGAATAAATAAAAAAATTACGATTCACATGACCTCGTCACCATGTGGTACAGGGCGATAGCACTGTTATCGATAGTAAAATTGACAACTCCCAGAGCTGTGGTTTAGGAGGAAGGTGATTGACACTGTTGTTTAAAGGACCAATTTACTACTGAAGTAAACACAGTGCGATTGGAGTTCACAAAAAAACAATCTAGTTTTATTATTCCTTGAACAAGTTATAATTCACACACGAGCTCTCGAGACAACTCCCTCCCGTTCCTGTACGTAGATTACGTATAGTTCGCGTCGTGGGGGGGGG